>WOFM01000267.1:0-330065 GCA_011428145.1 Ericerus pela | reverse complement strand
TGAATAATGATTCATGAAACAAATTAATGCCATAATAGTGATTAAAACATGTTACTGATAAAAAATTCAAAGAAAAACAATAACAACAACTACCAATAATTCCAGTTATAAATAATATTCAAAAGATTTTATCTTATGGACACCTCCTTGTAGGTGTCTATAAAACTCAATAAAGTTTAGATAGTTTACAGAATTTCATAAAAATTTATAGATACCGATACATTTTATAGACATGTGTTGTAAATGCCTCCCAATTGTAATAGGTACCTTCTTTGCGAGTAAATTGGGTAAAAATGCTGCACCTAGTGACCGAGTCAGGTCATGAAAATTAGCCAAGTCAACTCTTGTAACTGTGCAGTAAAACTTTTATGAATGATGATTAGTATCATTATGCATCCTAACTGGTTCATGTCTCTCATGCCTACGATTAAATCTTGAAGAAATGCTGGAACAATTTATCAATAAACACAACTAAACTGTAAAACAAAATCCTACTGTATAGACCATTAGCATTATATTACTATGTCGATGCAAAATCCTAAAAAGACTTTGCCATAATGGTAAAAAAAACCTTAAAGTTGTTTCAGCCCTTCCGGCTTTGATTAAGTTTTAATAATAATCTCATTTTCTACCGTTGTCCCTTGGCAGAAGTTCAGCAGGAGTTGAGAATATTTGAAAAGTAAGTATTCCACCTTATGCTGAGCAATACATAGTTACCTGCCTTGTTCATTCTTAGAATGCAATAACCATATACTATAGGCTATAAGGTAGGAATTTATTTTGTATAATAGGTACATCAGTACATGATGAGAATGGGAATGTTTACGCTGATATTTCGCGAGTGAAAAGTAGCTCTTATCATTGATGAATGTAATCTCATGTAAAGTTAATGCGCCTCCGCGTAAAAACGTGAAGCATCTTTTTACACAGAAGCACGTTCACTTTAGGTCGAGGTAGAGGTTATAATTTCTAAATGAAACGTTCAATCTGCCACAGCGCAGACGTTGATATTTTGTTTCCATTTTTTATAATTTTCGTGACTCATTATTATGATAGAATTTTAACGTTTCGTTTCTTTCTGATCATTAATTATACAGAATATATTCTTCAACAATGTTCAAAAGTGAGTTTACATGACTCGGGAATTGCTCACTCGCTGTGCTCATTTTGCAAACTTCTCTCCCATGTGAATGTTGTAGTGGGTAGAAGCTTATATATAAATGGTTTAAGGTCCAACGGACCATATAAAGTTGGTTGGAGTCACACACCTGCATCGCACGCCTTGTAACTCACAACTGCCTCGCCTCAACACCAGTATCCCTACGTAACTCTGTTAGGAGTGTAGTAGGAGAACCAGCGCACA
The DNA here is from genome assembly GCA_011428145.1 of Ericerus pela. Lineage (NCBI taxonomy): Eukaryota > Metazoa > Arthropoda > Insecta > Hemiptera > Coccidae > Ericerus > Ericerus pela. The sequence continues at coordinate 328,702 of WOFM01000267.1, read as the reverse complement.
GGCTATGCGCTGGGACCTGTGGGCGGAGCCACAACACTGGGGGCGGTGGACACGGGAAGCCTTCGGAGGCTCCCCATGAGATTCACCTTTAATCTGAAATAGAAAAAGACATGACAAGTACAAATTTTATTTAAAAAATATAAAAGTACAAAATTGTAGGAATGTATTTACAAACGCAAAAAGGTATATTTATATACATATATATATACATTTCGAGAAACATCGTTTCTGGCAATTGCTGGACGCCTTAGCAAGAGGAATAGAGAAGTTTTAATGGCCATAGAGAACGGATTCTGTAAAAGGAATAGTCAGGGAATTAGCATATTGCGAACATGGTTAGTGTTTTATATGAGTACTCTGTCGCCTATTGTCCGTGATCCTTTGTGAGGTAACTTGACAACAATAGTGGGTGCCAAAAAATCAAAAGTATACCTTTTTACCAGCATAGTATTCAATTATGGCGGACCCCAGGGACATTTAGGAGATTATTAAATCTAGGTCTACAAGTGTCAAGTCAGAGGTTTATCTAAATCAAGAATAAAGGTCTAATTATTTCTAATCGTTATTATTCTTTGATTTGAGCTCGAGGGGAGCTAGAAATTTCAGCGGTCTAGAAGACTGTTTTTTGCTAGAAAATTCAATTTTCGCATGTCTGATGTTTCCATCATGCGATTTTTCCAGATTGGTGATCCGGGCGAGTTTGTAAACTCCAGGTTTAGACGTGTAATCTAACACATGTACTATGTCATTTACCTGTGGCTCGTAAGATACCGTTCGATATGCGTTAGGTAAGGCTGTTGGAGGCCTGTCCCTAAGATAGAGTAAGTACTCCCTTTTCCAAGATAACCACAATTTTGTGAGATAATCTTGGTCAAGTTTCCACATATCGAGTAGCTGTCTAGCTGTAGGAGTTGAATCCTGTGACATCTTGTCAGGAGGGACTGTTAAGTGTCCTAAGTTCGCATGGAGAAAATGCGCTGGTGTCAAGGTATGTTGACCGAGATCATCAGATGAAGGGCACAGAGGTCTTTGATTGACCATAGTCTGTATGTCTTTTATACTAGACTGAAAGGTATGGATATAAATGGAGGTATGACCATGTACACGGTAAAAGACTTGCTTTATTATTCCGATAATGCGTTCATACACTCCACCGTACCATGGTGCCTTTGCTGGTATGAAATGCCATTTAATGCCTTTCATAACCATACTGTCCTTTATCTCCGAGTTTTCGAAGAAAGTGGTCCAGTAATGAGGTAGATACACCAAAATCAATTGGAATTGAGCTGCATTATCAGAAAGAATTGCCTTAGGGGTTCCTTTATCGGCAAAAAAGGTCTTAAATGCAGCCCAAATTTCTGTCGTTGTTAAAGACGAAACAGAAAAGAGATATACAGCCCTCGTAGAGAGGCATGTAAATATCAATACCCATTTCTTATAAACAGGAGTGGTTTGTGTCACCAATTGGTTTTTCCTTTTGGGTAAGTATTTGTCAAATACAGGAAAAGGTCCAAATATATCTACACCCGTATAGGTAAAGGGGTGAGTGAAAGGTATTAACCTTAAATCTGGCAAGGATGCATGCATCGGTTGCTTAAACGGTCTCGTTTCAGATTTTTTGCACAAAATACATGATTTTTTCAAGATTTGTGGGAGCAGTTTTAATGCTTTAGGAACAAAATAATGCCTACGGAAGTCAGCCAGAGTGAACTTGATGCCCGTGTGTACATTGGTTAGATGTGTATGCATTAAAATAAGCTCTGTCAAATATGACTTAGGATGCAGTAATATGGGGTTAAGCATATCTTTTGCATATGGTATTTCTGGTAAGTAATTTACTATACGCAGAATCCCAGAAGGATCTAAACAAATATGAAATTTTTCATATGAAACATGTTTAGGTGGTATTATCCTTCAAAAGCATTTCAAATATTTTGGAAAAATATTTTTTCTGCTCACCAAAAACGAAACATAGAACTGCAAAATGAAAGTTACAATCCATGATCGCATATGGCTCCAACGAACGTTTCCTTTTGATCCTCTGATGGCTAAATCGTCGGATAGCTTTGAGACATTGGTAAAATGTACTAATAAGCTTGCGAAGGGAATTAAAGTTTTCAATTTTAATCCCAAAAGGAGTGTTGGTTGGGGAGTGAATGAAACTCGAATATGGTACTTGAGACTTTTTAATGTCTTGATGACTTTTTGACAAGTTCAACGGTTGTGAAAATTGACCTATTTCGGTGTCCGTTTCCTGTACAGGATTTGGAGTAGAATTAGGCAATATTAATTCACATTCGGAGGTTTCCGAATTCAAAAAGAAATGAGGAATATTTCTTTTCGAGGATTTTTGGATCCTCAGCAATTTTGCTGATCTGTGTTTATCGAAAATATCGTCCGACTCAACAGGTAAGGAAGTGGTAAGCTTCGGTGAGATGCTTAAACATTCTCTGAGTGTACAGTACACTGGTGTGGAATCTTCTTCAGGTTGGTCAGGTAAAGTTTCAATAATATGAAGGTCTGTTTTAGGCCATAAACTGGAATCTTGGGATAACCAAGATGGTCCAGTCCACCATGAAAATTGAATTAAATTTTCCACTGTGGATCCTCTGGATCCTATGTCCGCAGGATTTTCATCCGAAGGTACATAACGATATTCAACAGCTTTAATGCTTTTGATTTCGTTTACCCTATTTGAAACAAATTGGGGTAATATTTTGCGTTCTAGTAGCCACGTAAGTACACACTTACTATCTGACCATAGAAATGCAGGGAGATTTGTTAGATCCATAGGTTTTCGAGCAGTACGTAGACCTCTAGCGCCGATTAGGGCAGCTATCAATTCCAATTTTGGAATAGTTATGGGTCGCATAGGTGTTACGCGAGATTTTCCCATAAGAAAACGTACTGCGTAGGAATTTGACTCCTGATTATGGAAACGTACATATATTGCCATAGAAAATGCTGTTTTGGATGCATCGGTAAATGCATGCAATTGACAGACATTGGGATTGTAGATCCCTACATAGAGTTGTCTCGGAAGACAATAGCTAGTAGTTTGCATCAGATCATTTAAAATGTCTGTAGCTACTGGTTGCAATTTTGCGGGGATTGGTTGGTCCCATTTTAGCCCTTCAGACCAAATTATTTTCATAAATGATCTGGAAGGCACTAAGGACGGAGCAAACCATCCGAGTGGATCATAAAAGGATGACATTATTTTTAAAAATAACCTTTTTGTCCAACAAGCTGTCATAGCATTAGGGGTAGGGATGTACATAACATCTTTCTCCATGTCCCAAACTAGACCTAAGACCTTGACTAGAGGTTTATCTAAAGCATACGAAGGATCAAATTCCTGTCTCATTGGTTTACAGTTAGTTCCCCATAGAGCAAGTTGCATGGAAATGTCATTGAATAATTTGTTAGATTTGACATATAATTCCTTTACTTTTTCATAAGTAGGCAACGATGTTGCTAAATTATCAACATAAAATTGTTGTAGAAATTTGTTGTGAAACTCCTTGTCTACCATTTGAAAATGGTACAGCAAAATTGCTGCTAAAAGAAAAGGGGCGGTTACTATGCCAAAAGGTACACGACAAAAACGAAACAACATGAGATTGGTTAAATCTGAAGGTTTTGCAGGATCTTTAATCCAAAAGAAACGAGTTACGTCCCTATCCTCTGGATGTAGTCCAATCTGATGAAAAGCTTTCTTTATATCAGCTACAATACCATAAGGATCTTTGCGGAAACTTAGCAAAATGGAGATTAAATCCGCTAAGATAATTTTTCCTTTATACATACAGTCATTCAGCGAATGATTCGACTTTTTAGTTTTTGCGGAACCGTCGAATACGACACGAAGAGGAGTGCTTTTACATGGGTCATAGATACCTTTGTGGGGTAAATAATGAGCCAATTTAGCGGGTCTCTCGTGATCTATCTGTTCAATCATTTCCAAATCTATTAAAGAATGAAAATATTGATCATACAGATGAAAGAATTGTGGGTTCTTAACCATTCTAGGTAATTGTTGATCTAAACGTTTAATTGCTAAACGATAATTATCAAGCAATGGAGGTGGGTCAAACCTATATAGCCATCTAATTTGGTATCGGTTATTAACAAGCGTTATATCTTTGTAAAATAATCGAAGTGCTTCAGCCTCAGCTTCAGCTTCAACCAAGTTAGTGATTTCAATACCTAGAGTATCTAATTTCCATAAATTTTCTACACTTTGGGGTGATGTAAAGAACATAGTAGTAAAAACATCACTTTCCACTAAGGGATTTAAAGATCCGCCAAGCATATGGCCAAAATCTGTATTAATAAGAGTCAGATTTTGAGAAAGTTGTCTAACATTTTTCACGAAGGACCACATATAATCATTTCCTAAGAGTAAGTGTATCGTATGTTCACGGTCTAACTCAGAAAACTCAATATGATCATATTGTGGGTAGAGAAGTTTGAATTCTGTGAAATTTTGTTGACTAAGATTTTTAGCCAAATACGGTACAGTATTTGCCAAAAGAGGAATTTTGGTTCCATTAGGTTTCTGGAGGTTAAATTTCACCTTGTGAGATCGAAATTCACTTGATTTTGAATTTGCAGCACCTTTAAATCGTAAAATTTGAGATTTATTCAAAAAATTTTCCTTAAGGTGCATATTTGCAAAAGTATCGGTAATGTAAGTTTCCTTACTACCGGAGTCAAAAAATCCATTAATTTCAATAGGTTCTGAAGTATTCGACACATAAACATACGATAGAAACGTAAGAAAGTGCGCAGAAGTATCATTATTATTAAAAAATGAACAAGACTCACTGAGGATTGGAAGTCCTGATGTTGTAACCACTGTTGATGGTGTAGGCGCCTTTGGAGCTGCTTCTTGGGATTGTTTAAATCCGCCATCCTTGACCTTGTTGTCCAACTGTGGGATTAAAGTTTGATGGTCATTTAAAGAAGTATTAATTTCTTTAAAAGTTAAATGTTTGTCAGACATACTTTTTTCAGGCAGGTACGCCTTATAGTCCTTCAAGACTGCCATCCATGCGTCGCATTTCCCCATGGTGATGGGGTAAGGAGCCTTTGGGCATAAATTAGGATGGTGTCCTTTGCCCATGCAGTCCATCCATCTGCAGTACGCAGGTGGGATGTGTCTGCAGAACTCCTCATCATCAGCATGACGGAAACCGCATTTTATGCAAAGATTGTGCTCTTCGTAGAAAGACTTACGCTCTTCGAGCGTGTTGACGATGCAACAGAGAAAGCTGTGGTGGAGCTTGTCGCAAAATATGCATTTCCCCTGTTGTGGAACAAGGGGAGTGCGTAAGATGCTGACGGGGATTTTCTTCCCTTTCGGTAATTTAAGGAATACTGTTCCATCCGAAGCTGTAAACAGAGAAGATTCAAAATCTTTAGTTTCAGACGTTTTGACACGTTTAGCAGGAGGGCCTTTTTTATTAGGATTAGATTTATCTTTTCCTTTTTTAGACTCATTTGAAGTGATAGCAAAATTTTTCCTGCCTTTAGGTTGGTTAGTACCTTTGTTTTGTTTTTGAGGTTTTTCACCTTTCTTAGGTCCGAACATGCTAATAGGGTCAGAAAGTTCCCTTATTTTTATAAAATTTCTAATAGCCTCAAACAAATGTTTGACATGACGTTCATTAGACTTAAGAATGTTTTGATATGAACGAGGAGGAAACTTTTTAATAACTATATTATAAAGTTGTTCCTCGTCAACGGTTGAGCAGACCGAACGATATCTTTCTATTAAAACGGAAATAGTATCTAAACTGTCCAAAATAGAAGAAATTTCGTTTGTTGTGGTAGGGATTGCTGTTAGGCTTTCCCATAGAGCTGCTCTGATTTTTGATTCATCACCAAACCTACTGTCTAAAAATTTTAGACGTTGATGATAACCAACAATATCAGGCGAAAAGTGACTTATTTTATCATTAATAAATTTAGGTAAGGCACCTTGTAAGAGATTAATCTTTTGAGGGATTGCAATATCCTTATGTTTGTTTACGTATTCGTTAAAACCATTAATGAAACCAGGATATCGTAAAATATCCCCATTCCATTTCTCTAAATAAAATTTAGGTGGTTTAAGGTTGGTGAAACCGGTTTCTACAATATCTTGAGGTTGTTGTTCCCAACATTTAGGAATATAGCCAAAAGAAAGTGGGTTTGTAGAAAGTGAAACGTTAATTCCAGAAGATGATTCTTGTGGGATTTGAAGTCCCTGATTATCTAATACAGGATGGTTAATCGTGGATAAATTAATTAATGATGTCGATGAATTTTCTGGTGGAATTTGAGACGACTCACCTCTATGTTTTTTAGAAGTGGTCGCATGCTCATTTTCCTCAGAATTATCATTGGTCATCATAGCATGCGTACGTTTAATAGTATTGGATGTTTGATTACCCTTTACTAGACGCGGGATTTTTGATCCTTGAGCCGATGTCGGATCGAGATCTACATCGTCCTCTTCAGTTGGTGGTAGGTTTGGAGAACCTGCAGGAACTTCCTGTGTAAATTGGAGATATTTCATCTCGAATTCTAATATGTTAAGATTAAATTCTTGCCGAATTGTTTTCTCAATTTCGGTGATGGTTTGATCCAATTTTTTGTACTGGTGATAAGTAATATCGATCTCAGTACGAGCCTTGGTGAGAGACTTGCCAATTTCTTTGGCACGAGCAAGCGGTTTGACTTCTAATTCAGCTTGTTGTTTCAAACGCTGTTCCTCCTCCTTTTGTTGAAGGGAGGTTAAATCCAGAAGGGGAACAGGTTCTGGTGCAACTGCAGGCGTGAATTTCTTAATTAAGCGTGAACGCTTAACTAACAAATCCCGTCTGCAGTTAGTACACGGATAATTATATCTTTATCCATTTTCATGGAAAGATTTTTTAAATCTTCGATGCACGAGTCAATCGTATCCTTTTCGGATAAGATTGCTTCGTAATCAAAGCCTTTAATGATTGGCGTTTGTAAAAGTTCGTGAATACGCCACGCGTAGGATTCGCAATCCTCCACGACTGTGGTGGCAACATAGGTATCATCTGAGGATGTTGAGTCCGATGATTCTATGCTAGGACTGCGTCGTCGACGAGATCCAGAAGTGTCTGAGATTGCTCTCGATCTTTTAAGGAGTTCTTCTTCCTCTTCTTTTTTACAACGTTCTTCACGTTGTTGGAGGAGTTTTCGCTCCTTTTCTTGTTTTTCGGCCGTAATTTTACGGGCCCTATCCTCTTCGGCTCGGATTTGGGCAGCTTCTTCAGCTTTTTCTTTAGCGAGAAGATCCGCTTTCGCTTTCTTGGCTGCAGCAGCCGCTTTTTTCTTTTCGGCTTTTTTAGCCTCGAGAGCTTTTGGAGCTTCAGCCGCTTTATTTGCTTCATCAGCGTTAGCTTCAACAGCTTTTGTTTTATCAGCCTTAGGCTCAACAGCTTTTGCATCAGCAGCCGCTTGTTGCATGTCCACTTGATCGGACCATGGGAGATTGTTTGGATCTAAAAGATCATCTTCTTTTTGGGAAGAGATCGGGGAATCGTGAATTCCTTTTTCTGCCATGTATATTTATTACTAAGAACAGAAAAATAATAAAAAATTGTTTAGATTTCATCAGCATATTATTGCTGTTTATTTACTATGACGTGTGTTAAACGTTTATTTAATGAGTAAAGGTGCAGAGAAAAATTAAATTTTTAAAGTATTAGTGTCAGCGACACAAACTTCTTCTCACTAGAGTGAAATAATTGATTTACCATGTATCAAATGATATTTATCAATATTACGTTAGGTGGATTTTTAGTCCATTTTGAGTATTTTTGGTACTTAATTTTCGTAATTTTTCTAAGTATTTACGACTAAAGAAAAATTGGGCGTGACCCTAGGACGAAAATTCGTATTTTAATTACAAGAATGATGAATTCCTAGAATAATAAAATTATTTCTATGTCTTAAGGAGCCGTTAAAAAATCGGGCGTGACCCTAGGACAAAATTTCGTATTTTTAATACAAGAATATGAATTCTAAAAATTGTCAAAAAGGAAATTAAAAATTTTTGACAAGTCCTAGGGTGCCTTTAAAAAATCGGGCGTGACCCTAGGACGAAATTACGTATTGTTGGTACGAGAATGGTAAATTCATTTGTTGTCAAAAAAATAAAATTTAAAATTTTCGACGAGTCCTAGGGTGCCGTTAAAAAATCGGGCATGACCCTAGGACAAAATTACGTATTTTTAGTACAAGAATGTTAAGTTCTAAAAATTTTTGTAAAAATATTAAAAATTTCTACAAGTCCTAAGGAGCCGAAAGAAAATCGGACATGACCTTAGGGCGTAAAACGTATTTTTTGATACAAGAATGTTAAGTTCTGGAAAATGCATAAAAAATTTATAAGTCTTAAGGTGCCAAAAAAAAATCAGGCGTGACCCTAGGACGAAAATTCGAAAATTATGCATGAGAATGATAAGTTCTTATTTAATAAAATTTTTCTAAGTGTCAGGGTGTCAAATAAAAAAATCGGGCATGACCCTGGGGCGAAAGAATAAAATTCTATTCGCGACACTATTTGAAAAAATATACACAAAAAATATAATTTATAGGCTAAAGATTATTTAGATCTGAGACCTATAATTTTTTCTTGATTAGGATGATGAGTCCATAAATTTTTTCAGACGAAAATAAAGACGCTAAGTCGAATTATTACGAGAGAAAAATATTATTCTAAACAATTATAAAATTATTTGAGAATGTAAGGATATGGTCCTTTAATTACACTTACCAAAATTCGAAAAATTAAAGATGGTATGGTAATTGCTGGAATGAGTAGAAGATTCTAACCGATACTTCGCCGACGTGAGAAAAATGTATTTTAATACGTAAATTACGTAAAAACTCACGAATAACGATTACAAAATGAAAAAATAAATTAATTTGCGTAAAAATTTACGTAAAAAACAACAACACACAGCAAAATTAATTAATTGCGTAATTAATTACGGGAAAAAAAGCGCAACGTGATGAATTCGTACAAGAAACTGCTAAGGGTTGCTGTACGAATTCGCGGACGTTGACGTAAAAACCATAATTTGCGCATGCGCGCGAGTCAACGTGGTTGATATGGTTCTTCCCCGTTGCTGTTGTTGACGTATTTTTATACGTATTTTACGTGTGTAGTGGTAAGATGGTGAATCTTTCGCGATGCAAGTCGGTGCTTGCATCGCTATTATGTTAGGTGATTTTGACCTTGGAACGGCAAATTAATGCAATGACTCGAATTTTCGTCTAAATTTAGACGAAATTCGGCCGATATTAATTTATATTTTTTAGACGTACGAGTGCGAGTGAGATAGATTTAGGATTTTATCATCCATTTTCGTCGTTTTTACGCTCTCGTAATTTACGTCAACAGAAATATTGAAGCATTTATCCGCGGAGTTTTTCAGACTCTTTTTATTTTGACGTAGCATGATTAGTGCTGTATTGTTAAATAATTTAATTATTTGACAATAAGGAAGATTTTACTCTTGTCCTAAATTCATTAATAATGAAAAAGAGGGTAAAAAAATACGTAATATTTTTGAGCAGATGAATGCTAGGGGCGGCGGAAAAATTAATTTTATTAATTTTTTCGTCGTCATTACCCGTAATACGTGAATAAGTATTAGTAGTATATTAGAATGATGAGTTCTAGATAGGAATCCATTATTAATGGGGGCGCTAAATTTTCATTTTGGCCGCTACTTGGAGAATTTTTAATTCTTATTCTTACGTGAGAAGATGATTAGTCTTTATTAAATTATTTTTCTTTGTTTGTTAGACAAAGAAAATAAGATAATCCGAATTATTAATTCGATGAACTCTTTTAACTAAAAGTTAAAGTTCAAGTGAGGATGGTTAGTCCGCAAAAATACTTCGTATTTTTGTTCAAAGTTATTACAGTGGAAGCGTTTTTAGGCTATGAATTGTTAATTCAGGGAATTTTTAATTCCAAACCACCAGACTATATTGCTCCTGCTACCATGTAGTGGGTAGAAGCTTATATATAAATGGTTTAAGGTCCAACGGACCATATAAAGTTGGTTGGAGTCACACACCTGCATCGCACGCCTTGTAACTCACAACTGCCTCGCCTCAACACCAGTATCCCTACGTAACTCTGTTAGGAGTGTAGTAGGAGAACCAGCGCACAGGCTATGCGCTGGGACCTGTGGGCGGAGCCACAACAAATGTTCGCTTTTGAACCTTGGTGCGCGATATATCTACAATCACCGTTCAACGATAAAGACTTCAAAATAAATTCCAACTAATCAGAATCCTATCCGCATTTCTACAAGATTTAATCGCCAGTCATGATTGTCTCATGGCCTTTGGATGGTAAGGTCGTGCATCTGAGAAATACGTCGACCGAACCACTGGCTACACCCCTCCAGACACCGGACTGATCGTAAACGAATCGTTCGTTGAAAACTCTCACCTTGTCAGTGCCAATTCGAAGCTTGAAACTCGGTGGGGCGATGCACGTCGCCTGTTGGGACGCCTATATACTGCCCGTATTTCCGTTTCCACCCAAATCTCTACCTACCTCGCCAACTTTTTAAAATTCAAATTTTAGAACCAATGTCCGTATTTCATGACGTCATCGTAGGTTATAAAAACCATAACGCAGTAGCAGCTGCGTTAAAAAAAGTTGGTTGCAAAAAATTAGAAAATTAGTTGCTAAATAGGTAGGTATTTGGTAACTTAATACATCGTAATTAATGATTGTAGTATTAAATTTTGTTAACTGCTGACCTAAAATTACGCAGCTTAAAACCATTACTTGGGTACCTCTTTCAAAATTGAAACAAAAATGGTATGTAAGCAATAATTTATATTAAATATATTTAGTTCCTAATTTCACAGCTATTGGCTCAAAATTAAGAACGTTATAGCCAAAATGAAAAACAGAAATTGCTGTACCGAAAGTAGGTAACGTTTAGCCGATCAACTCCAAAGGTAGGTAGTAGCATGTTACAAGTTATAGTGAATATTTGTTTCAAATTTCCTTGTTATTGGTTTAAAATTAAGAATTTTGCAGCCAAAATAATAATAAAAAAAATAGCGAATTACCGTCTGACTGATTCGAATTAAAATAATAGGTCAGGTTATTGGCTGAGTACTAATACTCGTACCAATCTTCGTGACTATTGGACAAAAATTGTGACCCGTACCATAGAAACAAAAAACCAGCTTATATATTATAATTTATTCAGTCAGGTTGTTCCAGTAGTTTCAATTCTTCCGCTTGTACCATAATACAAACACCTTTTTGCCATGTTTCTCCTCGTTATTTTTCATGGAGATTGGAGAAGTATGAAGGGCAATATGTGTAATTTGGTGTCAAATAAATCTCAAACACGTATAAAAGTGAACAATTTTTTTTGGAATTTTTTAATATTTTTAACCTATGAAAACGGTAAAAAAAAAAAAAAAAAAAGGCGTTTTTCCCAATTTTTGATATGACGCACACTTTTAAAAATTTGAAGAAACATTTTTAAAATTTGTATTTATTTTAGAAAGATTTTAATTTCTTTTCAAGCGTGTAGCTTAAAACGTGGGAGTAGGACGCAATTTTGAAAATTTTAAAGCGCTATGGCTCAGCAATAAACGAATGGAGGGAAGCTAAAAAATATCATAAATACCCCACTACATAGTCTATCACTCACCTCAATATCAATAATTTCTATTCACTTGGACAAAAGTTCTAAATTTTTATTTAAAATCTGATGAAAAGTGGTATATTTCCCCTTTAGGAGGAGGGGGAGGGGAGGGGAATGGCACAAACTTAATATGGGAATTTCTTCCATTAAGGAGTAAATTATGGTCAAGTTTGAAGAAAATCCGAGTCTAGAGCCAAAATCGCCGGGTATCTTAATATTAGATGAAGGGTTTTAACTATCTCATCATAATTTTATTATTCTGCGCGTTCAGATGATACCTTTAATTAATGTCATTATTATATCTCTCTTAGAGGAAATCATTTCGCAACTGACTGCAGCGAAATTTATCGCGCTAAACTCATTAATATCATTTATTAAACTACGCGTATTTTTATCATTTGAGGCACTTAGGTAGGTACCAACCTAATTATCCTTGAATTTTTTCCAAGAAATTACAGAAATATTAAAATTATGAAAAATTTAAAATTTGGTATCAGAATATTTTGATGAAAATTATGGCCGCGTAATTCACAGTTTATTTTCAAAGTACTTACAATGTTTTTCATTTCTAATATACAAAGAACAAATTTCAATTTCTTTTTAAATTGAATTTCTTAGTTTCTTTTTGTTGAAGCAGTTTTGTGGCGTATTTTCGCAGATATTAGCTTCCACCGAAAGCTTAATTCCAAAATAGACCGTATAAATTTGAATTCAACCAATCAAAATAAGTATAAAAGTTAACATTTAAATTTATGGTTTTCTAGATAAGTATAAATAAAAAGCTCCCTGTCCGTACCCCTCACCAGGGCAGCCCTTAAGCATATTGTCCACCCCCTAACAATCGCCAGGACACCCTTCATACTCCTCACCATGCCCTCAAACTTTCAATCTCATAATTCTGATGTCATCACCTCATCACCCTCTGCCAACCCCTTTAAATTTTGTAGTTCAAAATTATAACGTCATCAGCCCCGTCAAATACCCCTGTCACTGATTCTGACCAGAGTGACTGTCAAATTCTTCACTCTGCCCATAAAATTGCCAAGTCCATAATTATGATAACTTCACCCCCTCCGTGAAAATCCCTTCTATCAAATCTCCTTCGTAAGGAAAGTTGGATCAGAAAAATTTTTGATAGACCCCTAGCCATAAGAAATATCCATGTCAAGAAAGGGTAGTTTTAGTACTCTTGGAACAAAAGGGTGGGTGAGCCAATTAAAAAAGAAAAAATTGTATAAAATTAAGAATTTTAATTTTTGGGGCATTGGTGCCTCGGGGCCTTGAGATGAAAACAAATGGACACAATGTCCTCACAGGGAAAGTAAAAAAAAATATAGCAAATCAGATAATACCATTTCCATTTAGGTAATTAAACAAACTTGTCTTCTACACATTAGTTTTAGCATAGATAACCAAAGGTCATGATATCTAATTACCAAGAGAGAGAGAGAAGCAAAATGAGTTATTTAACTCAAATATAAATAAGGTAACTGCAGCTAATTACGCCACCTTAAGGTTTGAGGAGGTATAGAGGGCCTCAGAAACGTTATATGAAAAATGTAAATAGGTACTTGGATAGAGTAGATATTTGACTACCTACCACAAAAAAATCAGCCCCCTCGCTTTTCCCCACCACTTTCTATAAGCATTGCAAAAAAAAATAAGAAAGTGGCGTATTTACCAACATGTGCAGATAATTACGCCACTTGAATTTTTTTTTTTTAAATCATCAAAAAACACTGGAAATTGTTTATTTCAAGAAAATTTTACAGTAATCATTTGCAACGAGGGCATGTAAAATCATCTTCATCATCTTGGCATAATCCTACACATATTTCATGCACGTATTTCTGACATACAATGCAACATCTTGTCACTCACACTGTCTTGATCGTATATAAAGCAATACCAAGATTCTGGCTTTGTTTTTGACGTTGATGCTCTTGGTTTTGATGGTCCAGGTACAGAAGGAGGCGTAGTAGATTTGGATATCTGTTTTTTAGCTCTTGTTACAGTTGACCCTTTGTACATTTTGTGACATTTACTGGCTGCTTGTATTTTCATTCTTCTAAATCCTTCTGTACCCAACCATTATGACCAGGCGTCGAATTATTACAAACAGGCATCGTCTAAAAGAAATATTTGAACATTGAAACATTTTAAAATCTCGTTCTTTCAAAGTGGCATTATTTCCAACATGCCTTGGTTCACAAACTTTAAGAAAATTTGATACTTACTCAAAAGTATGGAAGAAAATCATTAACAGTTTCACAATCTAAGCAAAAAATGCTATAAGAAAAGACCTTTCAATTATTTTTCATCCACAAAATTGATCTGAATTATTTTTAGAAACTTGATAAGAAAATTATATTGACAATTTTGTTTACATCAATTTTGATCAAATATCGATCCACAGATCAAGAAATCGCTCGGCCAGGCAAAGTTTTTGTCTTTTCTACATCGACTCGAGTACCAGCATGCACTGTAATCGTCAAGTGGCGCCACCTACCATTTTCTATGGAAATATGGGCTAGTGGCGTATTTACCTGCAGTGGCGTAATTACCTGCACCTACCTTACTTATTATTTCGTCAAACTGAAACTCACAACCGTTATCACTGGAATTAACACGTGTGAATCTTATATTTGGGTACCTACGCTTCTTCACCTGCCTTGGCTAATTTAGGTAAAACCTGATGTTTGATCTTTCTCAAGAAACCAACGAATAAATCCAATTCATGTTTTTGAAAAAAATAGTCGTAGGTACATCACGATTTCTTATCTATTTCTGTGTTTATAAACTGTGTAAATACCTATATTTCAAAAGTTTAATACCATCAAATGAAGTTCTCGAAATTTTCAGTATAAATTATTTTCTCATTTATTCTTAGATTTAAACATATTTTCCAATTATTCGAGTACAAGTACCTACCTAGTCACTTTTTTTTACTAAGTTTCGTACAGGCTTATTTGGTCAAATGTGTACAACTTCAGCGGAAAATGGGGAAAACGGTTTCAAATGTGTGATACAATTATTCAAACTTCTTTACGACCACACAAAAATATTTTTCATTATTATTATTTTTCATACGTAGGCTTTGTTTGCGTAGGTCGAAACAAACACGAGTTGAACGTCAAGTTTCGAAATGGATCTTCGGGAGAGAACACAAGTGTACCTAACTATCAGAATAAAATTGAGCTAATAATTAATAACTATGAATTAAGTAAAATATGGACCAAAATTACGTTGAAAAATGTAATTAGAATTGTTGTGAAAAAATTCGAAATATGACATTATGAGTAGTCAACTCGAGCCTTTATAAATACGAATTGAAAATTTTATCTCACTGTTTACGTATTCTAAGCAGACTCTATAGACAGCACTGACGCATTCGGCCCACCACGGAATAGAAAACTGAACTACTCTGACTGTTGCACCACAAAATATAATTATTCCATAGAAAATTAATTCGATTTTGCCCAACTTACCCGCCAGAGGTAGGAAATAAAAAAAAAACGAAAAACAAAACAAAAACCGTTTAGAAAAAGTTTTTTTGACAAAAGATGAAAACCAACAGAATCGGAAACAAAATTTTAAGAAACGAAAACTAACAGAAACAGAGACAATTTTTTTTTTCGTTTGAGAAAAATTGAAATTGTGGATTTAAATACATTTGCTAGCCATACGTATATTTGATTAAATCCATAAATTTCAAGCAGGCTGCTTACTTTCTTAAACATCTTTAGTTAGCAGTTAGCTACTCAGCTGAAAAACAGATACAAAAACGGAAGCTAAAAGAAACAACAAAAATTTTTAATATCAAAAACAAACAGAAACAGAAACAAAAATTTTCGGAGATGAAAAATTATAGAAACATAAACAAAAGTATTTGTTTTCCAATCCCTATTCTACACACATACTTCTACGGTCAATTCATTTTTTTTCTATCATATTTTCTCTTTTCACTATCTTCCAAAGAGACCCCCCCCCCCGGTGGACAACAGAATTCCCTTTGTTTTCTGGAATTTTTAATCTTCTTTTTCTTCTTCTTACGTCTTTTCTATAGCACCTCGAATTTACTGGTTTTTTTTTCACCTTTCCTTTTTCTACCTTTTCCCTACTATAGACGATGTCCCTGGAATTATTAAATAATACGTTAAATATGTTGTAATAAGCTGTTTTCATTAGCTTCTCTTTTTTCCTCTGAATGGACAGTCTAACTTTTCATACCATTTTTGCTAGTTTAATTTTGCTGTCCGTTCAGTCATTATTACATGGTCCGGAGAACATATTAATTATTCTGTCTTCTTACGGACGTGAATTTTGTTCAATATATATATATATATATATATATATATATATATATGATCATTTTTACTACGATATGTCGAGTTTTTTCTTGGGCGATGGGATAAATACAGAAGTGCTTTTTTTAACTTTAGGCTAAATATTGTTTCCTATGTAAGTACTTTCCTATAAATTAGCAAAGTCCATGGTTTACGGACATAAAAATATAGTACATGCATCGTATAAATTTGAGTTTCAAGGACACCTGGCAGGTTCTTCCGGTTGGGCAGTAGTAATTCTTCCCACTGGCATACCACAACACTAAACGTTTTGAGGAGACTTAATAGCTTAAGCTAAAATTTTATGAAAAATAAATGAATAAAAAATTTGTTGTGACTCATGGGATGAATATATGTACTTTATTGAAAAATACTTATTACAAATAAATAAGTTCTCAATGAAATTTAATTAGGTATTGCTTTATTTCTGGAACTGCTGAGTAGTTAATTGAGTACTGGCTGGCAACACTGTTTTCACCAAAGTAGACTTACGTTTCAGTCGTCTTTAACCTTCCAGCACACCAGTGCATTATTTAGATGTGTTGTCCAGGTGGTCAAATTTTTCCTGGAAAGTTTGACAACCTCGATATTGCATCTAAATAAAAAACCAGTGAGCTAAAACAAGAATATAGCCAAGATTTCTTCAATGAGGGAAAAAAATTTTATAACCTTTTTTTTTGTTCGCCTCTTGAACATTTGGTAAATTTGAAAAATTTATCATCTATAAAACTCATTGTTGCATATTTTATTTACTGCTAAAATTTTTTCGAAATTTCGAAAGTGAAGCAAAACAAACAAAAAAACAAGGTCATGAGGGGAAATTTCCCCTTTCTCTTCGGCTACGCACTTTGGCTGAAGCCTTTACTCCTTATTCATTCCATTTTGTAAGTTTAGTGGAGTAAACATATTTTTGTAATTCTCCTAACAAATCTCCATCATTGGTGCAGTACCTACTCAAGTGTTTTATAATGACAATGGTGTACTTATCTTTCTGCTATAGTTTGGTTAATTATATTTTATCGATTGCTCAATATATTCAATTATTACGAACCCCCCAAGTGCTATATTAATCAATTTGATCTGAATCTTTGGTGTCATTTTTTTGCTGAAAATGTCGATATCAGCGATGTGCTCACGAAATTGTTTGAGAGTATGTACCCACCTTCTCATTGGCCTACTATCACATTACAAAAAAATGAGAAATTTTTCAACTTTTATTGATCCAGCATTAAAATGTCACATGTACAAATTAAGAAAAAAAAAATTTGTATTCTGAAGGTTGTTCTACCAATAACTCTTATTTTTTCCTTCGGTGAGGTTCTTCTGAATTCCAATAATGTATGTGTGGAATACCTTGTCGTGACAGATATTCTCACCAGAAGGAAATTCAACAGAATTTAAGCGTGTTCAGCCACTTCGTACAAGTACGGGTAAGCCAGAACCAGACCGAACACTGGCAATTTTAGAGCCGATTTGGGTGGTTTATATACGGCTTATTTACACGCACACTAAGACACGTACGTAAGAATATACGTATGTCTGTGAGGGCGGCCAGGTCGCATCATTCCCTATCATGATAAGAGATGGCTGGCCGGTTCGTGTACGGATTGTGACATTGTTTTGTGATGTCACGATTCGGTACTCGTACATTACCTGCATGTACTTGCAGGTAATTACGATCAAACGTATTTAGTGTGGTTTAATGTCACGAGGACGATTATTTGCCTGCCCTTTGGGGCGGCAACTGTCATTGAGGGGTCCGAGCCCCTTTACCTCATACCAGTGAGTCCCCACAGTATGTTTGTGAGCCTCAATTTAGCATAACGATTCTCGCACGTTGCATTTAGAATGAGGTCATTCCATTGACTAATAACGAAAGCTAGCTCCAAACTAATGGAGAAGAGAAATTAGCATTATTTATTGATAAGCAGACAATTTTAACCGAATAAGAATAACCAAGGGTATGCCTCGTAAATGCTTTTTGTGCAATATTTCAAGAGTATACTGCGTATACCCTAAATTTTTCAAAAATTTCTTGAGAGTATACTTACTCGGAATACCGCGTATACCCTATGAGCACATCACCGATCGATATCTTACTCCAGAAATTGCTCGATCATTTTTGTAACACAATTTTATTCGATATTGAAGATGTTGAGAGGATGGATCTCGCTGTATCCTGGTTCACTTCGTGTACAGGCTCCCTTTTCCTTTCCATTATTTGTCTCATCAGTCATATTATTTCAGCCATTTCAACTTCGAGAATAGCCAGACCAGATTTTATAGAGCACTTTTCTACCCGAAAATTGATTTGACGTTCATTGAGCACCTACCTTCGGCTGCATACCTACTTATTAGAATCTGCTAACGGAGTTCCGCGTCTACTTCTTTTTCTTATAGAATATTGAAAAATTCATTAACGAGTCGAAGCACGGAGTGGTCTACTTCTGCATGGGCTCACTATTGCGAGGAGAATCCTTTACCGAAGAAAAACGAAATGCATTCCTCTACGCATTCTCAAAAATACCGCAAAGAGTGTTGTGGAAGTGGGAAGCAGACGTTTTACCAGGAAAGACGGACAACATCATGATTTCAAAATGGATGCCGCAGAGAGATATACTAGGTACTATACCTGATTACATGCTCCTCAGCTACCTAGTTTTCCAGTTACATTGGATTGTTGGGTACTATTGTTAGTTTATGGAGTAAATACTGAACAGCTATTCTGTAAGCGAAGGTTTAGTGAGACAACTTCAAAACCAAAACCCAGTTTTACGACCTGTAGTACGTTGACTAAATGGATGAAAAGTCTATGTCGATAATCAGTAATAGCCCGCAACACAATTCGATATAAGATGACAACTATTTTACTAAAATCGTGTTCACGTGGAAATCGTACTACCTGTAAATATTAAGTTATATCTCATTTGTTTTATTCAGCTACAGGTTTTATGATTTTTCCTTCATCAGGAATACCTGACAACAACCTAAGGAGAGTCCTATACTTGACATTTCTATCCATTTCACCGAAAATAAAAACAAAAATATATTGTTCATTTATGAATAAAAAAAAAATATATATGATCAGGAAAAAGTGAAAATGTCTTCAAATTTTAACGAATAATTATTTTATAAAGACGTGAACTTTATGTTCCTTCAATTTCACTCAAACATTTTCGTTTTGAAATTTCCTACTTTCAACCTTCTCAAAAGACAGAATTTTCAAAGTAGAAGTAGTACAAACATAGCAATAGGTTGAAAATCTCCCTTAGACCTTACAAAATACAAATAATTCTAAGGACTCGCTCAGATGTGAAGAAATTGACATTTTATATATTATTTTTGACTACCTACTCATCACTAAAATTCATGCAAAATCGCATATTTTGAGTTCACAACCCAAAATTCCCCTTATACGTAGATATATCATAACATAATAGGCAATGTACTAGTGCGAAAATTTATATGATTTTGAAGCTATGGTAGCATCAAAAAATGAGGCTAGCTTTCTATTCGTGGCATTCACCAAAGGCACACATTGGCTCGATCCACGAACGAGGTCCGCCTTAAAATAGTAAAATATTTCAAGAACTTTAGGTAAAAACACCAAAAGAATTCGACTAGAATTGATTCATTCATTTTCGTATAAACTCATTCACGATAATGGCAATGAAATTATTATTGCAAAAGCCAAGGGCCTAAGGCCTACGGCGAAGTACCATATCTAAAATTTGTAAATTTCATAAAAACCGCGCACTTAAGCTAGGCTATTCAAAAATGAATGATGCCGAATAAAAATGAAATCCTGGATATAAGTAGAATAATACCACCCGAATAGCCTAAACGACCGACTATTTTTGCGAAGAGAATAATTGCGTAGTGAAATTTTTAAACATTGTTCTGAAATAAATAAATTACTTACGTTAAACGGATGAATGATTACCTATATCTATAAATAACCACTGAATTATAAGTTTTTTTCACCTTATTTTACAGCCCACCCGAACGTGAAATTGTTTATTTCGCACGGTGGATTAATGGGCATAAGTGAAGCCGTGTACGAGGGGGTGCCAATTTTAGGAATTCCGATTTTCGGCGATCAAAAAGGCAATGTGAAGTCGATAGAAGCTAATGGAGCCGGCCAGTTATTGGAATACGACGACATCGGGAAAGAAGTAGTTTTTGAAAAAGTTCGTCGAATTTTAAACGATCCCAAGTAAGTAGAAGCGATCCTTGCCAATACAATAAATCAGCTCTCCAAATTGAGTTGTACTTACCAAATTGACTAGCACTTCCGCCAGCATAATCGGGACCATTTTAATATTTTGTAATTACCCATTTCCTTCTTCGTCCCGCATTTAGTGGCGTAGGAATGGGAGTTTTGGGATCAACCTGTCCCAAAAAATTATCTGATTACCCCGCATACCCTCAGAGAATAATCGTCCGTTGGGTTGTTGTTTAAAAAAAAAATTGTCAAACGTCTCGCCAAAAAGAAATTGTGCTCTGGCTGTGCCACTGCTCGCGTGTACAACAAATACGCACAGTGTTTGCGTTTCCAATGATTGGCCGGACTATAGTCACTAGTTGACGGATCAGAAAGGAAAGGAAAAGGTAGCAAAGGCTGCATCAAAAATTCTTCTTTTTTTTACACCAATATTTTTAACTTGACGTAGCGGCGAAGTGGGACTGTCTCTGCGACGTCATGCGCTTCTTATTTGGAAAAGACGGTCACTACCCATCAACGTGGCAATAGGCCAGTTTCCGAGAGTGTCGTATCGAAACATTCAGCTAATTTACGCATCGTTTAACAGCAGAAAGTCTGAAGAATAACTCGGTCGCTTATGAGAGCGCCTAAACCCAGCGACGAGTCTCTCGCTTTCACGTCACGTCACGTCACGTTTTCGTGTTTTCGTGCAATATTTGTCCGCACAGACAGGTTCTAATTTGCTTTCCGAAACCGAATCGAACCTGCCATACCTACCACGTGACCATCCGACCAACAATCTGCTGCGTCCAGACACCCGAGCCAACGTAGAAAAACACATTTTTTCAATAACCATTTTAAAAGCATACGAAGGCAGAGAATTAACTTGGTATGGGTACGTATGTAACTTCGGACCGCATACTCCACAGATACGCATACGCACCGTTCATTGTGACGCTCCAAAGTGAATCTCTCACCTGCGGCAACACTCGTGACCGTGACCAAGCTTATTACCGCACGTATCCCGACACTTCTGCAGCTATTTGTTTTGTTTTTTGATTTTCGGTTTTTTTTTTTTTTGTTTTTTTGTTTTTTTGTTCCAGATTCAAAGAAAATGCCAAACAACTATCGGATCGCTACCGCGACCGACCAATGTCACCATTGGACACTGCCGTCTACTGGATCGAATATGTGATTCGGCATAAAGGTGCTCCACATTTAAGAACTGCAGCCGTCGACATGCCACTCTACCAGTATCTGCTCCTCGACGTGATTGCATTCCTAATTCTCGGTTTCATCAGTGTATTAGCTATTTTGTATTACGTTTTGAGAATTGCATTCAGACTGATTACTCGGCGTAAAGTAATTCATCCAAAAACAACTACCAAAAAAGTAAAATCCAGCTAGACCGCAAACCTATTCTCTTAGGCTAGGCTATCAACTGCGAGGCATCAGTGCGCCGCGTTAGGATGAAAATTCGATTCTGTTGCAGCCTCGTACATATTTCTTGAATTGTCCGTTGTTTTCTCCTCTTATTTTGCTCTTAAATTATTGGCTCGTACGTATAATTCGATTTTTCAACCCAGAGGCATTCTTACGAAAAAATGTTACGGCAGTAAAAGAAAAATGTCTAGAGTACCCAATAAACTCGGTTAATGAGACCGTAATGTACGTAATAAATGCCGAAAATCTAGCCGACATTTCTCAAAAGTGGTTTTGTTTATGTAGGTTTTCCTAGTGAAGAAACTGCTAGGCCCACAGAGTATTAAATAAAATGGAGGACGCGCGTTCACCTAAATGCTGCAACCAAAAACGCCACCACTTTCGAAATTTGAATTTCCTTGCCCCTCGTTTGGGCCCATGGGCCATAATCATAATTTTTTTTTCTTCAAATAATTCGATTAAACGAAAGAATAAATATAATTATTATAATTTATAAGTCACAATTAACACGAATTTCGTTGATAAAAATGAGATTGAAAATTGCCGGTACCTTAGAAATGGAGGATATTTTGATTGTGAAAGTGGTGTCGTTTTTCGACTCACCCGCGTCCTCTATTATATTTATGACTCTGTGGGCCTAGCAGTTTCCTCACTAGGAAAAGACTTATTATGAAACTGATATTCCGCCATTAATTTATCGAACCAATACAATAATTACTTGAGCCGACTTAGTCAGCACCAAATTTAATTTTACAGATTTCCACGACTACGACAGACTGTTTGAGTGTTGGGTGAAGTTAAAATGTTAAGAACGTCACTTTTTTCAAAATAAAATTAATTATATCGAGTAATAAGAATAGGACGAATTAAAAATAAGCATCAAATTCAAAATTAAGCATCCCAAAAAACATATCTGATAACAAAGCATTAAAATTTTGAGACCCTATGGACAGAAGAATGGATGAAATGAAAAACTGATCAACAAATTTGGATTCTGCGCCTCGAAAAACATGCTCGATAATATATTATGTAATTATTGAATACTCGATGAAATATTAAAATTCAAAATTATTCCTTTTTTGGGCCCCTTGAGGGTCGAAGGGTGGATTTCATGATTCAAATTCAGCGTCTTAAAAAACACGTCGGATGATATAATTATAATATAGTTTATTATACAATAAAGGATTTATTACCTTAAAAACTTGTCCAAGGATATGGTATACAATAAAATTTGAAAATTTAAAACTCTCCCTTTTTGGGACAAATGGGAGTTGAAGAATTGGTCTAATGATAAAATGAACATCAAATTTAAATTCTGAATTTCTAAAAACATATTTCACGACGTATCTTTCGATAATTAGGGTAAAGGTTTGTGAAATCCTGCAGTTGCGAAGACCACACACCGACCATTTCTCAAAACTGAAGAGCTAATATTACAATAATTTACACATTGTATTGCAACGTTGTCCTATCAGTAAAATGAATTTTCATGCCAAAAATTTTATTTTACTAGGTACCTACTCTTTAATCAAGAGATATTTATATTTTAAATTTTTAAAGTATAAAATTATAGTTTTTTCAAATTATCCCAAAGTGTTTTGTGATTTTTTTAAAACTCCAATGGTAAGTAACTTTATATTGATGGAAACTACATTTAATAAGCTTTTAGATGATATAATGGATTTTACGTTCGTGCTTATTTAGGATGGAAAAAAATAGCTTCAAAAATTCAAGTCATAAGTTTGTAATGCGGCGTACCCATCAAATAATAATGTTGTATTCCATTTTACTACGATTTTTTTTTCACTACCAACGTGGAAATGTGACAAGTATCAGAGCAAACATAATCCTTCAGAAAAATAAACTGACTGCTCAGATTTACACTTGAATTAGCCTATCACTTCAATTACTGACAAAATCATCAATGAAGAAAGCATTATAGAAGTAGGGTAAAGGTTTGTAAGATCGCGCACCTTCGGTGATTAAGTCACCATACCCTAATTCAAATTATTAAAATTTTACTATTTTAGACGTATTATGGTCCAAACCTTTGTCTACATCATATCATAGGCACAACTTGTCAGTTTCTACAAAACTGATATTTTACAGAGGTGCGCAATCTTACAGACGTACTTTTTGGGGTTTCATTTTTTGAAATGTCTGGCAAAAGTTGCAATTGCTCCCGTTGTAGTTTGCGCCACAAGTTGTCTTTTAGATATGTCACAGACAAAAGTTTAGACTACAACGTATTCAAAAATAGCAATATTTTAACCATTTGTAATTAAGTTATGGTGTTTTAGCCACTAAATGCGCAATCTTACAGACCTTTACCATATCGCAAATGATTTTCTTAACCGCCTCTTAGTGGTTCACAAGGGACATCCAATTGATTCAATCTACGAATGGACTGCGGATTTGAATTCAGTGCCCTAGGATAAATTTTCTCAACCCTCTTTTTGTGATCTCAAATGGTTGAAACATATCCAACAATGTATCAGTCAATCCAACGACAGCCCAACAGTATATTTCTATGGCTAAAGCCACTCTATCGCGAGTGGAAGGGATGCAGAAAAGATGCAAAAAGGAAGAAACAATTATAAAAGACAGAAAATAAGTTTACAGAGTGGTGAAGGGCGCAAAAATACGGTGAAGTCACAAGCTCGTAATTATTTTAGGCCACTTCTAAGTCTATTTATAAAAAAATTATTACATTTACCGTTTTTAGGCTTTTTTGAGGTCACAGGGGGTCAGAAACTGGTTCAGTTCCAAATTGGATCATAAATTTGAATTCCACATCTCAAAAAACATGCTTATTCGTTGATTTGTAAATTTATGAATGGAGGAAAAGCCAATAAAGGTAGCATCAAAATCTTTACGAAAATACAAGTCGAACCACTGGACATCTTATCAGAAAATATTTAAGACTCTCAAATTAGCGATAAATTTTCCTTTTAGAGTGACAATAGCGCTGGCAATGATTACCCGCATAATTCTTCCCATTTGTTTCCATAGAACTTCCACACCCTCGGAGACATCAAAAGCATTTTCACGAAAGCTGCAAGTTGTAGAAATCTGAAATTTTGCGGAGGCATTAGCATATGTTAGTTGAAGATTCTTTGAAAATTTGGCTGATGCATTGTTGAAATTCCGCAATCGGATATGAATTCTCATTATTTAAATGACACAGTCTGAACAGAATTTCAGCGATATCTGAAGGACCAAACGTACGATTTCAGAGATATTTTCACCGAATCTTTAGCTAATAAATGCCAATATCTCGACAAAGTTTCAGCTTCCTACAACGGGCGGTTCTTTCGAGTGTATGGAAGTTCAGTGGAAGCAAATGAAAATAACTATACGAGTAACTAACTATATTAGGGTAGCCAACGACAGTGCTGAACATTAGAATCTACAGTCATATTTATTTGGTTCGAACCGCATCGCCTTTACCTTTTTTAATTAATCCATAAAAGCTAATCTACTGATGTAAGTACTGACCCAACCCAACCCCCCATCACTAAACGCGGTCTACCGTTACACCGAGCGACGACCAGTTCTCCTCTCGTCGTCCTTGAACTAAATCAGGTGAATTCGTGCAATGCTACAGGTAGGTGGTATAGGTGTTCTTCCATTCGGCGGTTGCTCTCGTGCATGCCGTTAGCCTGCGTAGGTACTGTGTACACCATTTTGAAAAAGAGGAAACAGTTAACGATGAAAAAAGTTGGTCTTCGTCTTGCACTTACCGCACGATCGAGATCAAATGCAAAACTCGAGAATAAAAAATAATAGGAAGAAAAATATTTGCAATTCGGCTACGTTAATAAATTGCAATAAGTATTTAGCGCAAGACGAACAACCAGCTGTGAGCTTTGGACGAAGACTAAAAGTTCACGGATGTCGGACCGAGACCACCGTAGTGTTGGTTTTGCTTTTACTTTCGTTTAAATCAAACAGATTTTGGTCGGTAAAACGAGGTCTCTTTAGTTTGTCCACGAATTTTCACAAATGCCGTAATAAAATTGAGGCGTATGCGGGCCGGAGGAGGAGGGAGGAAGGGAGGATTTGAAATTTTAATTTCTGGTAGGCTAAACGAAAACTTCGATGGCCTGTAGCAGTATCACGTCGCGAGGTCACAGCTGTGAACGAATTCCAGTAATTAGCAAATGCCGATTCGTGTAGCCTCCGTCAGTGTTGAAACGTAAATTACAGACCTAACTAACGTTCCATTAAACACGAAAAAATATGACCTTGCAAGGTGAAAAAAAGTAAAAGACCGCGTACTAACGAATAAACAACGACAATATTTCGTACAATTAGGTATTGTATTATTAACAAATTAGTAAATCTAATGATAATGGCAGATGTTCCGTTAAATTCTTCGTAAAAACTGGCTGTTGGCTGTACCTCCGATCAGCGCTATTAAAAACCCTGAAATCGTAGAAATATCAATTTATAGAATAAGAATTATTGTAATTTGTACTCTAAAGTTACCGCGGTGTAGTCACACCTAGGCCACTTATTAAGTTAGTTTTTTGCCTGAACTGTGTGACGCCCCAAAGGTAGTCATCATATTGTTAAAGAAAAATAAAAAGAACCTAAATTATTTGAGCTATCTATTTAGAAATAAACAGCCCAAGATCATCGATCTTTAGAGTCCATGGTGCCTCGAACTTATTAAGGGAAAGACATGAAAACCTAGTTCTCCACAAACCACAGTGAACATGAGGTCACATTGTTTCCATCCTGCACAACTCCTCCTGAGATTGTAAAAAGCCCTAACAATCCAAATGGGTGATCTTGAACAAAATGATTTAGTATTACACATAATTGGGCTAATGTTAATTGGTATCTACCTTACTGTTAAGATGTTGAGTGTCTGTTGTCCGATGTCAACGAGCCGCACCACGTGGAGATGACTTTGAGAACACCTTTCTGTTTCACTCGGCGATATTTATTTTACCGTATTTGTAGAATGTATATTCTTAATAGAAAAGACGAACCACTATTGAAATATAATTTCGAATCGCTAGAACTTTTATTTTCATTTTACTTCTTTTTACATTTTCACATTAGACGTGATCGAAAGAACGTCCTTTATCGATTACCACTTATTAACAGACTGACTTCCCCTCTTTCTACCATGTTAATTCTCGTTACTCCTTATTGTTAGAGTTATCCGGGGAAGTCTTTACTTTTTCATGTTACATTTTTCATCATGATCCGTAAGTAATATAATCTGTAATCATCTATCTCATTTCTTTTATCACAAACGTCTATTCAGAGAACATGGTACCTTTGAAGGAAAGGAGTACGCTTCTTATTTACCGGATCTTGATGAAATTCATTATGTAGGATCGTCTACTTAATTTTAATATTTATTTATATATATATATTTTTATTTTTATTTTTTTTATATTTTAATTACGAAAATATACCTCGCAACTGCGGTCTTACGGAAAAAATAGATCTGTCCAACGGGAATAAAATATACGCGAGTAAAAATTTCAAACAAAACTCGTCTACTTTTAATTACAATAAAAGAATTACTTTTCTTCTTAAAAATTAGCGGGAATAACCTAAATTGTCGTAACGTCGATCAGATTTAATGAAAAAAAAGATAGATATTTCGCTAATGACTCTCGAGAGGTCATTTCTGGCAGGGACGCACGTACCTCCGTCATAAGCGGTGGGTGCATAAATTCTCTGTGGTCTCTTCTGACTCGCCCCCTCCCAACCAAGGTACACGATATGTTGAGGTAAAACTCGTATACGTTCTCGGCTAAGGAGGGTCCACGCCCCCAGGACTCCTCATTACCATGTATACGCTTTTGATTTCTAAAGAGGAATACCAATTAACGCACAATTGATACTGTCGAGTTATATAGGTACGTACTTCCATTTTTATATGATTCGCGAAAAACGACGTTGGCTTTTGGTTTTTTTCTGCCGTCGTTATTCTAGAAAAATTGTTGCGAAACTTTGAAAAAATGAATTTAGGCTCGCAGGGTTGGACGAACTCGTCGGAAATCGGTAAATGCCGGCGAGGCCGCTTCTGCGGGGAGGCTTCGAGCTCTGTCGTTATATGAAAAAAATTATTTAAAACAAAAAAAAAAACGTGTCCACGTAGCCTTTAATGTAAGGAAGAGATTAAAATCGCACGAAAATATGTGAAACAAGTGTTTCTTCCAGGCATACCTACTTGCGGTTTTGAAAAAAGGAACATTTCAGTATATTCTCAGATTGCGACAAATACAGTTTAAATTCTACGATGCGGGTGTTAGCCATCGTACAGAAACTGGAAAACAACTCCAATTAACTGAAATAAATATAAACTAACCAAATTCAATTTTGTCGTATGAAATGGGAAGCCTTAAA
Organism: Ericerus pela; assembly: GCA_011428145.1. Classification (NCBI taxonomy): domain Eukaryota; kingdom Metazoa; phylum Arthropoda; class Insecta; order Hemiptera; family Coccidae; genus Ericerus; species Ericerus pela. The sequence goes on along the minus strand of WOFM01000267.1, from coordinate 300,614 downwards.
AGTAGGCCATTTACAACGACCTTAACAATTGAATTTCACATTTAAAATTTACCTTAAATTATTTATTTGTCATAATCTAAGGACGTACGTTTCGTAGGCGTTTCAAAACAGCGAGTAAACCAAGTAGAAAAGCTTGTTTCGAACATTTTAGTATAATTTTTATCTCTGCCTCGAATGAAAGGCAGTTGGTTTTTTGTTGCACTTTTTAAATAGGTACCGACTTACGTTCATTTGGGAATTTTTAAAACTAACTACGACAGAAACATCTATTGGGAAGAAATTTTGTAACGCGCAGAATTTCGTCAGCTGTTATCATTTTGAATATGAGTAACAGTTCACTATTGATTTATACACCGCAATCGTTTAACAATTCTATGAAAACCGGTTCATTTAATCTCGGGTTTCATTGGTAATACAATTTTCACATGGTTTCGGAGGTTTCTCAATATCAGATTTTGGGCCAACAGGAGTTAAAAAGTGTACAAATCAATCGTCAAAAATATACGCTAGTTAGAAATTAGTGCCTTCAAAACTGTGTGCGATGATGTATGAAGCCGAAAATGAGAGAAAATTTCTGTACATGTCCATTACAGATTTTATTAGGGCTGAAAAAATCATCTAATGAAAATTTGATACAAAATTCTGACTGGTTGTCCCAAAAAATACGTATTAAGCGATGACGTGGGGACTTCCAACAACTGACACGAATAATAATATACAATAGGTACGTACGTAGGCTACTACCCATAAACTAATTCATCGATAACAACACTGCCAATCAGATTTATTAAATATCTGAGAATCGAAGATCGTGGAACAATTACCAGAGTCACCAACTTTTCTTCGCAAAATATTATAACGAAACTTTTGAACGTAAATTTCTTCAAATTAATTCAAAATCCTCCGAGTGCTCCTTTTGCAGAAACCGTAGATACAGTTCTTATTGAAATGAGATCGCAGAAATCCGAATCTTCTGGGCCACTTTTCAGTTTGTCCAACTCCGTAGACTACGTTAATTAATTTACTAAATAAGGGTAACGCTGGCTCGGCGATTTGAACCGGTGTCCCACATACTATTCACCAGCCAAAAGTGGTGAACTTGACAGCACGGCCATTCCGCTGTCTGCTGTTATTGGCGAATATGCTTTATCTGTAAGGACAAGGTGTGGCCAGTCCCCGCAGGTTGTTCGAATAAGGGGTATTCCAAAAAATTTAACTTCGTTTCATTTTTCCAGCAATAATCACCAAAACTTCGATTTCCTCGCTCTTCCCAGTAACATTCAAATTTTATTTTGATGAACTTCCCAATCTGGCCAGAGGCGTATAGTTTTTACAAAGGTATGGAGGTTCATCCTACGGAGCCTTTGAAAAAGCGGTATTTCTGTGCAAAGACCACTCGTTAAATTAATAAATTACCTACCTAAGTTAATATTCATCAGTTGTTTTTGAGTTGCCGAAACCGTCTCCGAAATAAGTATCTAGTTATCTACGCCGCTGCAACACACCTGCAGTTTTGTACAACGTGTCAAATTGCTGTACCTACTTGGAATAAACTACAGAATTTTTCTTACCTGCCTAGTTTGTTTTCAATCATTCGCAGCAAATTCATTAGTGGTCTTACCAGAAACAGGTACAACACGAAAGCAACGACGAAAGAATAAATCACGTAGGCAATGCCATACCAAAACTAAAATCATATTTTATAACAACTACTTACTGGTGAAAATTGTGTGGGTGTAGTGAAAAGACGTTATCGCCCCGATGATAATTTTACTCACCACATCGAATAAATTGTGTACCGGCGAGTACGTTCTACGCGAATACGTATTGAAAACCAACAAAAAGAAATGTACGAAGCTGACTGTGGGGACGAGACGTCCTATAGGTTGCCATAACCTCCATTCGACTACGCTGCGATACAGTGTAATATCTGAAAACCGAATCACAAGGCAAATAGTCGTCAAACCGTAACGCATATTCGCGTAATATGCGCCATAATATAAATTAAGGGGGGAAAAAAAGAAAGAAGCAAATCTCACCAAATCCAGTTGAAAAATGAATGCATAAAAAGCAAGCAATGGGTAAAACTGCGACAGATCTCTGCAAGGCTGCGAATAAGGCACTCTCAGTTGGGTTGTAAGATCTTCCTACAGTGTAGAATGCAGCTTTATAGAGTGCAAATCTCAGCGCAATATCGATAGTCGCCGTTAAGAAAAACATTTTCTGAATCTACGGACACGTAAAATAAAATTACACTTTTGTCACGAAGAATCGTAGAGAAAGGAGAGGTAGGTATGACCGGCGGTAGACGATAAATAGTCTACGACTACTCTCTGCCAGCAAAACTAGAGCTAAGACTTTTTCGTAGAGCCAAAAGAATCGCAAAATGACATTTCTGTATTCACTCAACGGCTATTGCAATTTAGTCAACAGAGTGTGGAAGTATGTAAACCGCCTTACAAATATTAAAAGTCTAGATTATTAGGTGCGTTGATACAATAATTATGTCTAATAAAAAGAATTTGATTAACTTCAAATGTTAAATGTTTACAGAGAGAAGCTGTCTTCGAGAATCGTCATCAGATTTTTACTAACGAATCAATTAGAACAAAATTTTATCCGCTGATAAGTGTGATTAAGTGTGACGGTGGTACTGAGTTAAAAAGCAAAAAACTCTGACGCAGCCATACTTCAGTAGAAAACATAGTTTGCCTATTTTTAGTACCCTTTTAATATGAATTTTTTAAACTGCCCATTAAGATGGCCTATTTGCTTTATTTATTTTTTTTTTAAACTAAAAATTACGGATATTTTTTGCCCCAAAGTTTTTACATTTTTAACCATCAATTTTCTCAAGTTATTTCATTCGCAACAATTTTTCTTACACTTATATCAAATTATATTTGTTAAATAATAGCGTAAATCAGATATTTCCATCTATCGTAGTTTTGGAAATACGAATTTTTAAAAATGGGCGCCTCAATTGTTCCAAAAATAAAAATGAAATTCTGCTTTACCGACGCCTGTCAACGTGAGAGTATGCAAACTACCGTATATATGTGTAACTTATGTAGCCTAATCTACGGCTGTTAGGTGGTGAACTTGAGGCGGAAAAATCTATACACGTAAAAAAAGCATTCGGTTAAAATAGGAAAATGGTATCAATTTTGAACGGAAAATACCTAAACCTTTTGTGAATTCAATTTTAATACTCCATTTGCGAGGCAGCAGGGTACAAATTGTCAGTTTATGCAAACTGCACTCAACTCGTTACTAGACGTCGTAATTATTCACTCGCCACATTTTCCACAAACATAATATGGGGTAGTACAGTACCTTCACCTAAATCTTTCTCTCCATTTTTTTATTTAGTTTTTTTATTTTTGTTCACAAACCGGTTTCCAACGCGTGACAAATTAACTGTACATAGTTTTCCACGATAACTTAATAACAGCTTATCTTTACGTGACAAGCTTAGTTTTGCGTCTTCGTCATACTTTTTGTATAGGTAAATATACATTGTATTCTGTGTTGTGTGTTATTCGGTTGCGACCATAACCACGTAAGAACACTTCGGTTCCTCGTGACGCATTTTGACAGACTATTTGCGCAGCGTTGGTAAGGAAAATGGCGACCCAGAGCAGAGGCATACTGGAAATTAATTTAATGGTTTCATAGTTCTCGCGCGGAAGCTGCTGAATAAAATTTCTAATAAATTCGACACGGCCTAAAAGTACATTTGTCAAATCGAATCAACGAAGACACCTGGTAGGTAGGCACTCTGCTTACTCGGTTCCGCAGTGATCTGCCTCGTGAGCATTGGTTCATCCGCGTGCCTACGTATGAAGTGTTTATTGTTTGGTAAGTTAGCGTCGTTACGTGGGATAGGCGTGTTGTCGGATTCACTGTACGGTTGAGTACGCATGTTGCTATCCCCGTTTGCGGACTAAGGGCAGCTACACGACCGGTGTCAGTCGGTGATTAATATGTACAGGTAGAGAGGTATGCGGCTGTTTATGATATTTGTTGGCTGTTGACATTTTTTCCACTGAACTCGCCCACCCAAACAATCAAATCAATTTTCGGAGAACAGCACTCGGCTTTTTTCGCGACACGATAATTTTATTTTGTACTTGGCCAACGGGTGCATTCAAATTATGCCCAATTTCGAATAACCTACTCACCGGAGAAAGCGCGTATTTTCGACTTCTCATTCGATCGGCTAGGAAAGCGGCTGCGAAACCCAAAAGGTACGGTCCAACGCGGGGATACGTGGAAATATAAAAATGACCATCTTTCATACTTCTATGGTCCTCGATAACTCTGAAAATGAAAAGTCATTTATTTTCGCAATGGCCAACGGTTAAAATTTGTCACTCACTGGAAGCAATGGAACACATAACTTAGTGGTAGTCCAGCCTCCCGATTGTTACTCGTATCCGTAAACAATTTAGGCTAGTAATGATATTTCCAAGGTAATCCATTGTAATTAATGGTAAACTGACTGTTTCAGCATATACGGCTCTATGGTTGGTCACCGATGCCTTTGATGCGAGGAGGATTTTAATCGGTTTTTTCATGCAACACGCACCAAAGTCAAAGAATGAACTACCTCGATGATGAAAATGAAAACCACGTGTTGCTTAGGTAGCGTCGAATATTTGAATACATTAGCATGCAGCTCATAGCCACATTTACGTTGAAGGGGAGGGAGGGTGTCCGTCATAATTTTTGTAAAACCTCCACTCCGAGTCATAGCCCCCAACGTCAGGATGATTCAAAACTATACCTACTGTATGAAATTTTGTTATAAGGGAGTAAGTGAAAGTATTTAAAAGTTTGGTTAAAATTGTTCGTTAGCTTAGCCATCATTTCGTTGTTTTGTGCCCTCAACCCGGCACCCACTCCTTAAATCCCTCAACGGACATAACGCTAGTGAACAATTTTAATCCACTTTCAAGTTTCAACCCGTATTTGTCTTCAAAAACTTCCGAATTTTCATGAAATTAGAGTAAGGTAAGGTATATGGTATATGTTTCATGTGATTTTTTCTTCTAAATAAAATAGTGGTACTTATTTTTCGATACAACGTTAAAGGGTCACAGAGATATAGCTATTTAAAATGTGGAAACTGCGTTGCTTCCCTTCCCACCAAAATGCGTATAACTTTAAAAGATAAATACAAATAAAACATGAGTGTATCATAGGACACGGGGTGGAAGTGAAATTTCTTACAGGACGCGTTGTTTAAATACTTCCGAATTCACGTAATATTTCATTGAAAATCAATCTCCCCTTTTTTGCTTTCTTTCTAAATTAAAAAATAAATAAAACGAACAGGTGCTCCACAATCCACTGACATCAATATTTTTAACGTCAACTATTTTTAATCAATATTGGCTCTAACCGCAACTTCGGATTTTTTAGCTGGTAACGATTTTTCCTGTTGGATTTGTCCTGTCAAGGTAATATGAGTTTAATACTGGTAGTGTGGGTCATATATCGTAACAGAACAATCAAATACACAATTTAGTTAAAAAGGTGTATTAAACATAAATGTTATAGAAGAGTAACAGTTATAAACATCAAGAATTAAAAGAATAGGTAAGATTGTAACAACATTAAGAAGAGTTAATCAGAACAAATTAGAATCAAGTAGAATGAATTAGAATGAATGAAATAGTACAAAACATGAGATTATATAGTAGTTAAAAAGAGGAAGGTTCAGGCGAATTTACAGAGTGTTGGAGAAGGGTTTTGATCTTATTGGTTAATAGAAATATATGTACAGTAAGTATGACCAATGGTCTCGTAAGAATATGACATAAAGTGGGTGTTCACAAGTAAATTACTAGAAATTAGTATGTATGCAAGATTGCAAAAATAGTGTAAACAAAAGACGAGTTTATTGCTTATGAGTAAAGACAGTAACTGTTTATGTAGGAAATGATGTCATCAAACAAGTCTTGACTTGAAGAAATAACGCGAGAATTAATGAATGGGAAATAATAGAAAAATAGAGAGAAAGTAATGATGATGATGATGATAATTAGTAATACAAAAATATTTCATATTATGAACGATATGAAAATATCGTTACATAAATACCCTGGTAGTTTGAAATTCAATGTTTGGTGAAAACATGAATTTGGAAGTAAAGGATATGTTGGATCATTTGGATATAAAATATAGATTTTTAACATAATATTCATAAAACATTGTTATTTATATAACATAATATTCATTCATTTGGTATATATCATAATACAAAATTTGTAAAACTTATTTCGAATTATCTTTTTTAACATTGACATCTTCATAATTTTTGTCCATATTATTTTCTACGGGACTTGTCAATTCATAGAATAGTTGCGCAATATGTTTACTTTCTAATGGTTTTCTTAATCGTATACAAAATATAAGGAATAAATAAATTACAGTAAACGTAATGAAACATAACCAAATTAATATAATAATAGTAATTAATGAAATTGAATTGCGATCTCCAATATTATTGAATTTAATTTCAAAATTGTCTAATTTTTCTTTGAGTTCATTAGTAGGACTGATAAGAGAGAAATGTGGTACGAACATAGTCCAATTGGGGTTATAAGCATGTATGCTTGGTAATGCAATTGTCCTTTTGATATCAGAATCAATTACAACATCATATTTAGTCCATAAAAGAGGAATATGATGCTCGATATGAACATCATTGGGCATATCTCAGGGGCATGGAAAACCTCTTGGAATAATGGTTTCAGAGAAATCATTTTCAAATTTGTTTTCAATTTGCACATGACATGGAACTGTTAAGAGAATTGTTCCAGGATATGATGATATTGTTGAGATTTCAACAGATTTAAAGGATAAAGTATCAGTGGCAAATAAACGTAAAGGATTGGTAATTGCAAACTTGTTTTCAGCGAATTGGTGAACTATTGTATTTCCATGATTAGTTTTATAGCGGAAAGAACATGATTTAAGTATATCGTTATATGGTTTACATAAAAATAAAGTTTTAGCACATGAGGAAACTTTGTCGGATCCTCTGTTATCTGGTAGATAACAAAATTGTTTTTCTGGGTTACAATAATGTAAATCAGTTCCTGTGATGTATCGTACAGATTCATCATCGGAATTATGGATAATAATTTATGGTTCTTGCTCCCAAGAGCAGAGTTGATTATTATGGGATTTAAAGGTTAAGGGAATAAATTTATAAGGTCGATAATTAGTATTTGCTTGTTTTACAGGGATTTTTAATTCTATTTCAAGTATATCGTCGTATATATTACAATTAATAAGATCCATATGATAGTAAGTCATAAGGTCTTCAATGGGAATTGTTAGTTCAAGCTTGTTTTTTAATAAGAGGGGGTTAATTTTAATAGATCTTCATATAGGGTGTTGTTAGATAGGTACACCAATTGAGGGTAAATGGTGATCTTTACAAGAATTAAGGATGTAGTTTATTCGAATTGAATTTTCGTAATTGGTGATTTCACCGATAATCCATAATTCTTTTTCGTATTTTGACAAAGTATTGTCAATATAGTCATCGTAAAAGTGTTGGAAATTTTTGGATATCGATTTTATATTTGCAATGATATTTAATAAATCTGAATGGTCTGATATAACTATATCTTTTAGAGCATTATATTGGGATTTTAATGAAATTTTGTTTTCTAAGAGGGATTCTCCATCTTTGTAGGTTAAAACTCTACAACAGACAGAAAGAAGATCGCCGAAAAAATCTCTAACTTTATTTAAAGCGGTATCTCTTTTTATTCGTAAACCATGAGGTTGCAAATAAAAATCTTGAACAGTTGCAATGTTCGAGTGAATCAGCGATTCAAAGAGAATTTTATATTTTTTGCTGACAAGGTGTAATCTGCATGTGAGATCATCCCAATCGCATTTCTTAGTCGAAAGTGAATAAATATTGGTTCTGATGAATTCGGTGGAATTTGTTAAGTTTAATTGAAGTGTATAGATTATTGGAACAGTTTGTTGATATATACGTAAACGTTTATATTCTTTGAAATAGGCTCCTGTAGATGCTGTAAATATTGAATTAGGCACATTATGCTGATTTCTAATTTTTAATCCGTTTGTGACTTTAAACGAAAATGGTCAAAAAGATTTGAACGAAAATCCATCTGCAACACAAAATTGCAAATATGACAAAACTTAAAGATGGAGATTTTCTAAATATTATTTTTTTAAGAGATGAAATAAATGATTTTGTACCAGGAATAATTAAATAATTATTGGAAATAAGAAAGCTGACTAACGCTGACATCACTTTTTAGGGAGAAAAAATGGGAAAAAGGGAAAAAATGATGTATATTTAATCGAAAAATTTTAATCGTAAAATCAGTTCGTCTTTTGCTTTCTATCGAGATTGGTTAAACCTTTCTATGTGTCTTAAGTCTGTTCAGATATCATTGAGTGAAATAGTGTATCTATCGAGAATTTTACGTCTATTTCAAACAACAAGATCATACTTGTACTTATTTTCGTATTTCGGTTTTATATTCGAAAATTTTGAATTTTGTTTGGTTTGCGGAGTTCGCGTTATTTCCTTGGTATGGCCATAATTAATTTTTTCTTTCGAAAAAAAATTTTTTAATTTTTCAATACAAAAATGTTTTAATGAAACCGAAGTTTCAATTTTGTAAACGAGAAATATCTGTTCGTTCGGTTATAAACAAGTTGCTGATAGGAAAAATGGAAACTATCCAAAAGGGATTCAGGAAGATGAAGCTGGGGTGTTCATCTTCAAAAAACAAAAATTTAATCGAGAGTGAATTTGAAAAAGCGGTAAGGTGTTTTATTGATCTTAGAGGTGTTTGTCTGGTTCTTGATGCAAAAATATTTCCGAGGTGTGGTATTGCGATGGCCGATGAGACTGTGATTTTTGATGATGTCACTCTAGATCTCATCTCAGCTTGGATAGGCTGTAGATGCTATTGACGAGCGATATTAGTCATCCATCGACAGGTTTGGACAATGGTGAATTTTTTAATGCATCCGGATCAACCAACGTGGCAAGAGAGCACGATGAGATGTTGGGGATGGATGGATCATATCAATTTTCGTCCTGACAGATGGTTACACATTTCAGATTTGGCGGTCTGCAAGGAAGCAGTAACCTTCGTAAATGGTATGTTGTCATCATTATGTGTTTACTTGCCGGAAGGCATTGAAATAAAGGTTGGGTCGTCTTTCGCTTTGAGTAAAGCTGAGAGATTGACTCAAGAACATGGTGTTCCACTCGCATTTCTGACAGGTGTGTTGGCATCATTGATCATGATACAACATGAAACCAATGAAATTGTTGAGTGTCAATTTCTTCACTTGCGTTCTATCGATCTTATCGATATGACACAAGAGTCGAAAATTACACGGTTCAAATCCTTTATTCAGGATCATTGGGGTTCTATTCTGGATGTTAGCTGCTTCAATAATATCCTGATGATAAAAAGAAATTTACGTCCGGGCTATAGTATCGGACTAGCTACAATCCGCAATAGGATTATAACGCCGTGCATAGACAAACGTTATCCCTATATTTTCAATAGCAAGACAAAACTTGAAGACAAGCTGAATGCTTTGAAGTATCGGGACGTTGACTATGTGCCACCTTTCCGTAAAACAAAAGTTGATGTTGGTGTTCAGGTGAACTTGATTGAGGAAGAGAAACGATCGATCGGGGAAACAAATGTACCTTTTATTAAAAAGCGCATTGTTCCGTCGGAAGAAATTTCTGTTGCTCCAGTGAAGCCACTTCCATGAGTAGTTGTTACTCGCGTGTCCACCGGGACATCTAACAAAATATGGAAAGTGTCTAAAAAACCATCTGAGGGGGAGAAATTGTGGACTTTGTCCAATATTGAAAGTTGGGTTGAAACACCTAATCGGTCTCAAAATGGGGCAACCACACCTGATTTGAACAATACGATTAACATCAGAGACGTTCGAAAAAATCATAAAACCTTTAAAGCTTCTCGAAAATCCATCTCCTCCTCGAAAATCCATCTCCTCGCTAATAAAAGAAAATAAGGAGAAGAGAGAAAAATATCCCTTTGGAGTTCCTCGGAACATAGCATTGTCAAGTTTAATTTACAAGCCCTTCAAGTTCACCGCAAGATCTGATCCGACAGCAAACTGGAGAAGCACTGTAAAAAGAGCTGCACCGAAGGACAATGGGATCAATGGACCTTACATCGCGCTGAAATGACAACAGTTGGCCAGATGGGGTCATCGAACAACACGAATGTTGGTCAAGAAAGAAGAAAATACGGGAATATGGATCGCACAAATAAGGTAAGAAAATATAAAATAAATAAATTAACACAATACATATAAATAAAATACGTAATACTAACAAAATATAATATATAAATTTTCATAAAATCTTTCAAAAAACGTAAAATTTCTTGATCCAAAAAATATATATGTTTTCCCAAGTTTGAGGAATTATACGTAAAAGTATGTTAAAAGGAAAGGTAAGAGTTGTATGAGAGGAATAAAAAAATATTTAAAGGAAAATAATAGTATGATGTTTGAGCCTAAAATAATAAAGTCAAAATATCATTTATCTTTTCTGCCTCTATTTCTATTCATTAATACTATAATATCATGCAATGAATCTTCTTTATTTTCTTCATCAGTTGCATCTTCAATGGTTGGTTTTTTAAAGTTAGTCGTTAATTTATTATTCACGGATAAAATTTTAAGATTTGATTTTTGTTTCGAGTCTTTAATTTCTGGTGGAATAATAATGTTATTTATGTCATTTTTTCTAAGGACATAAGGTATGAGACGTCTGACATGAACATTTTCTTCAGTAGGTTGTCTTTCGTCATTATACATATATTGTATCGTATAATTTAAATCTGATTTTTTCTTCACAATTCTGAATGGTCCTTGGTATTTAAATTTATTTTTTGTGACATTTTTACTTTGCCGAATTAATACCAGATCGTTCGGTTTAAATTCATACGAAACTTTGTTTTTATTGTAGTTTCGAGAATTTATTTCTGACGCTTTCTGCTTTAATACGGGAATTTTTTCTTTCCTCAATTTTAAATTGTTGAGTACGTTGTTTCGTTTGGTCATTAGTTTTGTTGATGGTATTGAATATATGTCATTTAACTGTGTGTGGGGTTGATAACCATGAAGGAAGAAAAATGGTGACGTGTTATTTAAGTAGTGAATGGGCGATGTATTGTAAGCATACACTACGTTATAAAGTGTGTCAATCCATTCGTCCTCGGTCTTCGGATTGTACTTCTCTAAGTATTTTTTGATAATGCCGTTAGTTCGTTCAACTAGTCCTTGCGTTTGTGGACTATATGCTGATGAGTGGATTATTTCAATGTTATTGTCTTTACAGAATTTATGTACGTTGTCATTTCTGAAGTGTGTTCCGTTATCACACGATATTAATTTTGGTTTTCTGTGAGACGTAATAATTTTTTTGAGAAATTTAACGACACTGTTCGCGTTAGGATGTATAACAGGTTTTATAATGCAATAATTAGTGCATTTATCAACATTTACGAGAACATAGTTCTTCTCATAATTGTTATTAAATTTTCCAAAGAAATCTATTTTGATATGGGAAAATGGATCGAATTCCTTGACAGGAATTGATTTCATCATTCCAATTTCTTTTGGATTTCGTTGTTGCATTTGACATTCATGACAAGAACTTATATAATCGTTCACTTTCTGCAAAATTTTCAGATTAAAATATTTGGATTTTATTTTTTCTAATGTTTTTTGTCGTCCAAAATGTCCTCCATTGACTGGGTCATCATGGCATTCCTTCAGGACTTTTGGTATTAAGGATGTTGGAATTACAGGAACATCCTGATATGGATTACCATGAATTGATTTTTTCTTGTAGATAATGTCATCTTTTCCAAGGTAAAATTTATGAGCATGTTTTGAAATTTGTTTTGACAGTTTACGATTGAAAATGAAATCTTAGACAAGAATTTTATAAACTTGTCCCCAGTAGTCATCTAGCAGTTGGAGATCAGCCATGCCAAGAAGAAAATCTCTGAAATGTTGGCAAGATTGTGTAATTGCAAACATCTCAAGATCAAACGAGCATAAGTGTTTTTGACTCATCTTTAATTTTTCTGAAAAATATCCAATGGTATATTTTTTGTTGGTAAAGGATCTATTTGTCTGCATACTGCACCTATAGCTTCTTTTGATGCATCTACTTCTATGTAGGTTGATGCTTCTGGATTGTTAATTTGTAGGACTGGTTCTAAGAGAAGGATATGTTTCATGTTGTCGAAACATTTTTGATGTTCTGGTAACCATTCTATTCTTTCGTTAGAACGACTGTCTTTTCCTTCAAGAATTTTCATGATGGGTAACATCTTTTTTGTAAAATTTGGTATCATTTTTCTGTTGTATCCACACATACCAATGAATCTTCGTACTTCTTTGAGTGTTTTTGGTGGATTCATGTTTCTTATTGGATCAATATTTTTTGAGAGTGGTTCTAATTTTCCGTTGCCAATTTTATGACCTAGAAGTTCTATTGTGTCTTGGAGAAAGAAACTTTTTTTCGTTTTCACACGAAAATTGAATGTTTTCAGTCTTTGTAAAATTTCGATGGTGTTATCTAAACATTCGTCAAATGTTTTGCCAAAGACACATATGTCATCTATGTAGATAATTACTTTTTTTTATAGAATATCATGAAAGATATCTTCCATAGCTTTTTGAAATTCAGAGGGGCTTAAGCTAAGTCCTTGTGGCATGCTGTTGAATACGTAACCTACTCCTTCTATGTTGATTCCTGTTATTGGTTTGGATTCTTCATCAAGTGGTAGTTAGATCTATGATCGAAAAGAATTTTTTGCTTCCTAAATGTGGCCATATCAAGTCTATTCTCGGTACTCGAGTTCTGCTTGTCTTGATTTTTTGGTTGACAGCTCTGTAATCTACAAGTGGTCTGAATGATCCATCTGGTTTTCTTTTCAGAAACATTGGTGATTCGTAAGTTGATGGTTGTCTTTTTAATACTCCTGCTTTTTCTAGTTCATCAATTTTCTTTAGCCATTCCATTCTTTCTTTATATGCCATTTTATAGTTTCTTCGAACTACTCGTTTATTATCTTTTAAATCTATATGAATGGATTTAACTTTTGCTAAAGATAAACTTTTTGTAGAATGAGTGAAAATATCAACGTAATTTTTTATTCCATCAATAACTTTTTGTTTTTGTTCATTTGTAATATTTTTGGAAATATTAACTTCTGTTCCTTCTGGATCATATAATTTGCTTTGTGTTACGCAAACTTTTTGTTGAGTTGGTTTTTGATCAACCATGTACTTTAATGTTCCTAGTACTTGATTTTTTCGTACTCTTTTTAATAAATTTGTTGGATTGAAAATTTTTAAAACTTCTTCATTTTTGATAATCAAACCTGTTTTATTCACAAATTTTTCATCTTTCAAGAGTTCAGTAAATGGTAATTTTTGTAGGTAAATTATTTCGTAAGGTTGAATAATATAGTCGTTTGTTGCTCGTACAAATGTTACTTGTTCTGCGTTGATGTTTGTTGAAGAGTTCTTCGGTATGGAGATTGAAATGATTTTATCACCACATGGTATTGAGAATTTGCTTGACAAAAACTCTATTATGGCTTTGTATTTTTCTAAAAAATCGTAGCCTATAATAACATTCTCAATTAGATCTTCTACGACGTATGCTTTTATTGGAAATGAATGTCCTTTAAAAATAATTTGAATAGTTGCAATTCCTTTTATTTTGAGTTCAATTTCATTTGCAGCATATAAAACATCCTATGTTCGTTCCAATGGAACATTTTTCGCAAATTTCCAATGTATCAGTGTTGATTCTGCACCGCAATCTATTAATCCATTGGTATCTATGCCTAATACGTTACATGGTAGGTATAAACGACATTGAATCTCGTTTTTTCCGGTTGGAGCAATCACTATAACATTCGGATTTTTTTGTAAAGTCATACGTTTTCTTGAATTTTCTGTAGATTCATTTGTTATATGTTTTTGTTCACATAGTTCCTCTGCAACATCTCGTGTAAGTGCTGTAGGGGATTCACAAGTTTTTTGGTGTTGCATTTTGCGTTGTATACGTAATTGCTGGAAATGTTGTTTGTGGGTTTTGTACACCACTCTGGTTTTGAGTTGCGTTAAATGGCATAGCGTACATCATAGGCATGTTGTTATTGTAATTAGGATATTGTCCATAATTACTCCAGTTATTATTTCTGAAATAACTTCATTGAAATCTTGGGTTTCCACGGTAGTTATTTCCTCGATAATTTGTATTATGGAAATATTGGTTTTGGTAATTTTGAGGGGAAGGAAGAGTGGGATAATTACTTGAATTACCATTCTGGTTAAAATTATTAAAATTATTTCCATTGTTATAGTTATTGTAATATCCTCATCCTCGACTTGTTCCTCTATAATTTTTTTGAATTTTATTTCCACGGTAATTTGAATTATTATTTTGCCTATTTTGTGATGTGTTATTACCATTATTAATTTTTTGCAGCTACAAGTATTTTAACTTCTTGTGCTAGACTAGTTTCTTCTGAAGTTTCTTCATTTTTTGTGATGTTTTCTTCTTTATTTATTGCATTAATTTGTTTTTTGGATGATTTTAATATTAACATTTCTGAATTAGCTTCTTCCATAGCTACTTTATATGATTCTAACTGTGATTTTAATTTTTCTACTTCAATGGTAACAAGTGGATCTATGAGGGGTCTTGTTTTATCTTTACAGTATAGATAATCATCGAATGCTTTATATAAATCTGGAACTGTTTTTGGTCTCAGTTTCACAATATGTTCTCATTCTTTTTCTCCGAGAGATCTATAGATATGATCTATTATCCTTTCGTCCGTTATACAAGGCTCTATCTCTTTTAAAGTTTTAGAGACAAATATAACAAAGTCTAGGAAATCATCATCTCCTTTGTAAACTCGTTTATGGAGAGTTTCTCGTAATTGTGGAACTGTTTTTTTAAATGATTCGTACAATTTTGGTTTCATTGATTCGTATGTTAGTATTGTAGGATCATTTGCTAATATTTCGTTAAATATTAGTTGAGCATTTCCGGTAAATGCAATTTTGATTTTTCTGAATTTTGTAGCATCATCTAGCCAGCCAAATGCTTCGCATTCGTTCTCAAATTGGGTTAAAAATGTTTTTATGTTTTCTGAAGGTAAATTTGAAAATGTGGAAGGTCTGTTATTTCCATTGTTTGTATTATTATTATTAGTATTAGCCATGTTTTCAGCTATTTCTCGTAGTCTTTTTGTTAGAAGATTTGATTTGTAATAAGCTTCTTCTGGGGATTTGGAAGGTGTATGGATGTATTCTGAAATTTGTGGAATTGTTTTATTATGATTTTGAATGATTGTAGATGTTGATGTGTTTGGAGTGTTTTCTTCTGAATTTGATGAAATTTTGTTAGATTCAGGAATGTATTTGGAATCATCGAATGATATTAAGGTATTATTGTCAAAAGAAGTTTCTGATATTTTTTGATTGTCTATTATTTTTGCAAGATGTTCTGAATTAGGTTTTACGGTTAGATCGTCAATATTAGTTTTATGAAGGAGAGAGTTAATAGGATGTTTAGGATGAGTTTGGATAAAAAAGCCTAGAGTAAGTTGTAACTCGGGTCTGTTTTTAACCTTAGGGAGAGGTAAATCACAAATGTTTAACCATACGTTTTGAGATCCAGTGAGTTTGGTTGAAACACTTTGAGTTAGGTGTGTTAGCGTTATTGTTATCGAGATCTTCATTGATCATAGGGTTAGTAAATGTTGTTGGACTCACAAGTTTTTGTTGTTGATTTTATTGTAACAGTTTAACATATCTGCACCACGGTATCCTGACATCACGATCTTCAATCGTCAAGGTGATCGGAGATTTGGCGTGTTTTCTTCGGAAGACTGCTGCAGAGACGTCGTCTGTTGATTTTTGGATTGGATGGACTGGAAACTGGATTCTTTTTACTTGGAATTTTTACTGCACGTTAATTTTATTTTGCACGTTAATATTGGCACTTAAGACGCTGTGTTTCTTTCTATTTAATAAAATTTTTATTTTTTCACAAACTTTTTTGAAAATTGTTTTGACTTTTTATCACAATTAGAAACACAATTTATTTGTTCGGACGCCAATTATTCTGTGATGGTTATATATTGTAGCAGAACAATCAAATACACAAGTTAGTTAAAAAGGTATATTAGACATAAACTTTGTAAAAGAGTAACAGTAATAAACATCAAAGATTAAAAGAATTAGTGTAACAAGGTAATCAAAAGGTAAACTTGATTGAAGTAGAATTAGAATTAATTAGAATTAAGTAGAATGAATTAGAATGAATGAAATAGTACAAAACATGAGATTATATAGTAAGTAAAAAGAGGAAGGTTCAAGCGAATTTACAGAGTATTGGAGAAGGGTTTTGATCTTATTGGTTAATAGAAATATATGTAAAGTAAGTATGACCAATGGTCTCGTAAGAATATGACATAAAGTGGGTGTTCACAAGTAAATTACTAGAAATTAGTATGTATGCAAGATTGCAAAAATAGTGTAAACAAAAGACGAGTTTATTGCTTATGAGTAAAGACAGTAACTGTTTATGTAGGAAATGATGTCATCAAACAAGTCTTGACTTGAAGAAATAACGCGAGAATTAATGAATGGGAAATAATAGAAAAATAGAGAGAAAGTAATGATGATGATGATGATGATAATTAGTAATACAAAAATATTTCATATTATGAACGATACGAAAATATCGTTACAGGTAGTAAGGAAATATCACTCCAATAACATTAATAATTACCCTCCAAAACAAAATGTCGTTTGTCCATACCTATATGAAATATATTTGCCAGTTACAGCCAGTGGTGGAATGGTCAAGTTGACCGCTTTTGGCTGGTGAATAATATGTAGAACGCTGGTTTGGATCCCGTGCTGGAAGTCCTTCCACTACATCAGATTTTTGATGTGTAAACATCTTAGTGCTTGTACTATGGTCGGAGCTAAATGAGAATTACAATCATCAGATTCGCGTAACTCTTACAATTGTAACTCTCATTTGTGTGTGTCACGTAATGTGTTGGTGTGTGGTTGTGAGTAGGTATACCTATACATTTCACGTTTATACATCAATCCTTCATAAGTATAGCCCCAGCGGAGCTCACGCCTTTTTTTTTCTTTTTTTTTTGGCCAATTATAGGGGGCTATATAACGCACAAAGGAAGCATTTTGCAGCATTCGGCAAGATGAAGTTTTCTAGTACTTCCAATTTCAGGACACCCTTTATACTGGAAAAATACCTACTTTTATATCTTTGATACCAAAGCGACGAGCATACTTCAAAGTGTAAACTGAGCCAAAAAACTATATTTTATTCCAGGTAGCTGACTAATAATGGTGAACAGAAGTTACCTACTGCCGCATTTGTAATTTCGATTTGATTTTTCTCCGAGAAAATATTTTTTCCAAGTTACGCGAGTACTTTTCTCAATGAGCCACATAAGCTAGTAAATTGAAATAGTTACGAATCCGAGTAGGTACCTCAAAAATCCGAGAATCATTACGTTGTACCTTTGCCCGTAAACCACGAGGAAAGTGAAAATAATCGACGATGAAATGAGGAAGATCAAAAATTGAACTCCAATTCTTACATTTTTAGATAAGACGGCCAACACGATGCCCCCGAGTATTGTCAGTTGTATGAAAACACTGACGAACCAACTCGTTAAAATGCACTGAAACAGTTAATGTTTCACACGGAGACAATAATTATCGGCCTGTGAATTTGATATCGGAATAATAGACTGATTGAGTAAGAAAATAAGATAATTGTTTCAAACTTACCGTTGGCTGGTTCGTTGGAATATTTGCGAGTCCCAACAAGTTTAACCACCAATAAGATTGACAAACTCCGACTTCTTTTGAAATTTCCGCTTTCCAAAATGGGCCGTCACCTAATTTGGGCATTATATTCACGAAAAATAGCATGCAAACGCCGTAAACAAGTGCGATTCTGCAATACGCGTTACACATTTCAGTTACCTATGTAAATACGTACCCAGTACGTTTGGGAGTTACGTTGTAACACTTAATTCGGTATAAGCAAATGTGAGCACAAGGAGAACCTAAATAATCGAAAACAGTTACCTACTATGAATAACCCACTACGACGGTAGATAAAATTCAGCGAAAAATTTCAGTCTCTCTAGCGAATGCGAAAATTAATAATCACGAGAAAAAAAATTATAGGCCTACCTTCAGATTCTTTGGTTTCTACGTTTTAAATTTGTTCATTGCTACTCTCTACGAAGAGAATAGAATGACGAATTTGTATGTTTATGCATTCTAACGCAAAAATACCTAAGCCTATGATGGTGCAAAAGCATGGTGAATAATTTCTCATTATACGTCAGCCCTCTGTACTCATCCGGTATAAGATATGATCTCTGACTTCAACGCTACGTTGCCAACAATTACACTTTGAATATTATTTTATACAGCGAAATGCCTTGCATTATTTATAAATGACGACTCATTTTCTTCGATGTTTGTCAGGAATCATCTCATATCCGACAGAGGACAGGGTCCAATTAGAATTCCTAATCTGAACAGAAATAAGGAATTTTTCATGTTTCGGTGCTAATTTTGACACAAGAATGGGATAAAAAAGAGAATTAAGAAAAATTCGTTGGTGCGCATATGTGTAGACTGCATTCAACACACGCACACTAACAAAAAAACCAATTTGAACGAGCCTATGAATGTACAGTTACATGTGACGAAAATATTTCTGGCAACCAGCTTTGGGCAAATTAATACGTCAAATAAAATAGTCTAATAATGTCGCCTATTTGTTTTTCAACATTTCATCAGCTACTGCTTCGCTGTGGTAAGACACCGCTTGTTACTCCAATAGTGTAAGGTTCAAATTTTCCTTTTTTTTTTATTCTGTAGAATGTTTTATTAGGTTCTCCATATTTTTTTAAAAGTTTTTAAAAATTATTATTTTTATATTAGACGTATCTTTTGGTAACAATGAATTCAGATAGTAGGTTCACTCATTACATAGGTGGTGGGATCTTTCGGGCAGACAAGGGAGGCTGGTCCGTAGCATGCCACTTTGGGAGCAACAATGAGATGGGGATAAAGTGAGTGGGACGAAACCCCGCCCCCTGGAGTTTACCCTGTCATTGTGAACATACAAAGTGGCATTCTTTGGCCAAGCCCTCCACCACATCATCCAAAAGATCCCGTCTACTATGGTCAAGAACACCCGTGAGAAACTGTAAAAAAAGCATTTGCCCAAAATATTTCCACCACATATAGGTGTATATTTATAAGCAGGTCCAATTTGGTTGTTTCCACCAAACAACGAATTACACAGAGTTAGCAGCAAGTAAAAATAGTAACGTATACCACATTAAATGATTCAGTCCGCTTGTTTAGCACCGAAGTGAGCATCAATTTTAATTGCAAACTGGGTATTAAAATTAACATCATTGTGGGGTTAGGGGTGGAGGACGTGAAAATTATCCGTTTCATGAAAAAAGAAAACGATTGGTACCATTTTCTCATTTTGACCTAATTTTTTATACATATATATATCGCCCAAAATTTTTTGTTCACGGTTTTGAAAAAACTGCCAAATAGAACTGAAATATTCACGAAAAATATTTCTTATATTGAAGCAGTACTAAAAGAAGTTTTTTGTCTTTTGGAACTAATTAGTTTTCTGTTTTTTCAAAAACTTTTCTCGGAATAAGACTTTTTTAAATCCGATATGTAACTAAACACATATTTTTTCTAAAATTTCCTTCAACAATATTTCTCCTTTTTTTGTATACGTATAACTAAGAATTACGCCAATTCAAATTTTATTACTGTTTCCCAAATTTTTCTCGAATAAATACATATAGGTAATAAATTCTCAACTTCTGATCCACTAAGGGTTAGTTTTTCGATAGCCAGATAAGAAATTTATCAGTTAGCTATTGTTAAAATCCTATTCAGCTTTTAGCCAATCGGCCAGTTAAATTATAGCCAAGTTCTTGACTGAGGATGGAAAAACCGATACTAAGTCGAGTTTTGCGTAAATTTAAACCTCTTTGGGCGTTTGAATGAAGCGTAACTCACTTTATCCATCTTGAACCAACAATAAACATCACATAACGAAGCCCTTTCAGTTTAGCTTTCTCATAATGGAAATTGTACAGCAAAAACCCGCTGGTAACCAAAAATATATCCACACTATCGTTGAGAAGTCTGTGATGCGGATGGAACATCTGAAATTTGAAAAATAAGACTGGTGGGTATTGCAGTTTTCGAAAGTCTACATCTATCGTTACTCGAGTTAAGCCCAAGAATGGCGAAAACCAGTTTTTAATTTTCCATTGATAAAGTAAGTAATAACATTTGCAATTTAAGCATCGGTGTGATGCCTGCTCCTGCGAGGACGAAATGAAAATAAGTTCATCTAGCAATAAAATATCCAAAAATCCTTTCACGCAGGCAAGGAAATGTGAGAAAATTTTCAGCTACGAAGAGTGAAAAACCCTTTTTTATGATAATTTACGTGATCGGAAAGACAACGTTTCGGCTAATATTTCGGAAGCAAAAAGTAGCACTTATTATTGATGAATCAGCTGCTAGTGTTACCTTCGTGTAAAAAGATGTGTCCCGTATTTACATGGAGGTACATCCCCTACGCATCGAGGTTTACCCTTACAACCGATTCGTTAATAATAAGCACCAATATGGACGATCCGTTCATTCATTCCAAATGCGAAAAACATTAGGTAGGTATACTTTTTGATCATCACTTGTTATTCACCACTGCAGGATTAGGCAATTTTAGAAACAATAAGGTAGATGCTTCAATTAACGCCACAATCTTAATAAGGCCACTTTTTTACAACTCTGTAACTACATGCAATGGCAGGTACCTAAGTGGTGTTATACAACAAATCCCTATAATTAAACCTCATCACATAGGTACCCTAATTTGAAGGATATTGGATCACCCGACGCTACAAAGTAAACGATTAAAATTTTTATTACGAAAAACTTTGTCTCATGTTAATAATTTTGAAACTCTGGACGGCTGTAAAATTTTTTCAAGTTAACGTACAGGCCTTTAGTATGACTCATTTTGAAAGGAATTTGATTAAAATTCATATGTATGATTCATTGACAAACAAATTCATACACTTGTCATAATACCGTGTGTTTCCAGAAGTACCATTGGTAAAAATGAGGCTATTCTACCCAAAAACATAAAAAAATTTAAAAATAAATAGACCAAACATAAAAAAAAATGCTCCCCAAGTTTTTAAAATAGAATAAGACAGCTGCAGGTTCATCTAAAAGAAATTGGCGTATAGTAATTTTGTGATAAAAATTTTTGATACGCATCCATGCATACAGTGCAGGACCAAGACCAAAATCATCACTGTAACTGTAGTTTAAGTCTGTCAAAATCGTACCAATTTTAAGTTTGGCCGCCCATAATGACAAAAATCGTATTTTTAGAATCGCCCAACGATATAATGGTACAATTTAAGCAACTACGTATATTTTCCTAAATCGTACCTACGACATTGTTTTTATTTTTCTAGATCATTTGATTGTTCTTAATATTAGTAGGTTTCTTTTTTTTTTCGCACCATATTTTTAGGTATCTTTCTAATAAACAAATTTCAATAGATTAGTCACAATGTTTTGAAACACAGAGCGAGAAAAAGTGGTACAATTCAGGTAACTCATCACCCTTATCAGTGGTACGAATTGGAAAACCGGATTCATTTCTAATAAAATTTAAATTTTCCATCTTTAAACTATAATTAATTTTATTAAAGTTGTCTAAAAAAATTATGAAAAAACGTTTCAAAATTCAACTAATCTAAAAATTTTAAGAGCTGAAACATTTTAAACATTTTTTGTAGTCTAAGCTGATTAAAACAGCATGGTGCTAAAATTATTTTTCTTTGAGTACCTATGCTTTTTTTTCTTAAGCTCAGAACGAGGGGTAAAAGAAGTATGTTAGAAAACTGTAGGGTTGTTACCTCTTCCACTTTTTCCGTTTGAAATACTGACAATCGTAATTCGAAAACAGCCGTGTGTCCCATTATAACCATAATAATCGCTGCTATTTTCAAAAACAGAAATATTCGATAATTTGGGGGCAACCCATCTTGATTCAGCTTCTCCAGACTGTTAAATATGGAGAAGTTCGACCAGAAACTATTCTTGTTGTAACCTGGAACGTAAAATCAAATTATTGCATCGGCCTAGTGCTAATAGGTCTGATGTCCATCAGTTTGTATAAATATCATCTTTCATACGTACTGCAAATGTTTGGTTCGAGCACGTCAATGATTGTAGCCATCAGAACAGTGCCAACCACTGCGCCAAAAAGACAGCTATGATAAAAATAATAAATCATTAACTTGAAATTTAGCCGCTCACCGATATTTCATCGCATTATTACCGTACTCGTAATTCCTCCGGAAAAGGAGTAGGTACTAAGCCCAATAGACAGCAGAGTGGGGGTAACGAAAAAATTCGAAATTAACATTACCTGTCACATTTTCTCAGGTACCTATCGTGATTTATGTATGATTCCTGGTTGATAACCACTGTAAACACTACCCACAACTGTGGAACTAGTGTCGGTTCATTTACCTACGCTGACATGAGTGTAAGATTATGGTGGTCTGCTATAGCGCATCCCAAATAAGAAAGACGTCATGTCGCAGAGACAATCACCTTTCACAGCTGGGTAAAGCTAAAAAACATTGATGTAATCGAAACAGGTTTTGATGCAGCCTTCGTTGATTTATGTGAATCTTTACCCATTATTCCTTTCCCCCCCCCGGTCCACCAGATCATAATTATGAAGTCGCGTCGTTCTTATTGGGGACGGAGTATAGGTACACTATAAGCATTGATCAAATCTTACACAAACTCTATGCCATTTTTCTCTGCTTCGATGCGGCGATGAAATTTTGTGG
Organism: Ericerus pela; assembly: GCA_011428145.1. Taxonomy (NCBI): domain Eukaryota; kingdom Metazoa; phylum Arthropoda; class Insecta; order Hemiptera; family Coccidae; genus Ericerus; species Ericerus pela. Next base: position 277,512 of record WOFM01000267.1, on the reverse strand, counting down.
ACCTTATTAAAAAATTTTTAAACATTTTGAGATAGGTAACTACCTAAGAATGAAACTTCTCTAAGCTAGAAAGGAATTAATGCGAATGTTCGTAAGCTTCTCCTCCTTTGTTATAAGAACGAAAAAAATTGCATAATTTCCATCAGTCATCTGATAAAACACAGACTGAGGTGTAAACACTAAATATTACCCTTCCTTCTCCCCACTCCAGAAGAAAATCTTACCCGAATAAGTAGTCATGCCTTTGAAAAAATCTTCCGTTCCTTCCTTACTTTCAAATTATAACAGCTGATTCACAGTTGGCTGCTTTTGTAACTACTAGCAAGCTATTTGGGATACTATTCTGTGAACAGTTAAAGTCAGCTTGTATTTTTAGCCATTTAAGTTGACTTCAGCTCAGCAGATAGTCTTCCAAGAACCTGTTGAAGGTGACTTTAAAAAGTTAAAACGACAAGTAACTTCAACTGTTAACAGGATGGTACCCCAAGTAGCCAGCTAGTAGCATGAAAACTAGTCAAGTGCGAATCAAGTTTATAGTAACTTTTTTGTAATTCTTCCTATTTCATAAAACCTGAAAATTTTCCAAAAGCTTTCAAATAATTCATGTGGAATACCTTCTTGTGAGAGATATTCACACGTAGAAGGTAATCTACAGTTTTGCGTGTTCTGCTACTTCATACACAAAGGTGTGGGAGAGTCAAATCCAAGGTGAACACTAGCAATTTCATATCTGGTTTTATGAACTTATAAATAGGATTTGGCACACTCACACAGATACACAGACGTACATACACATATGGTATTATGTCATAAATTACATCATTTCCTGTCTCTATAAGGTGATAAGAAATGATTCAGCATGTTTGGTAAAGGTCCGTGACAATACTTATAAGGTAATTTGTCATGGCCAGTATAATGTATCTTACCTGTACATATGTATAGGTATGAACATACAAACATACGTGCATGTATTTGGTTTAACATCATAGAGACAAAATATGATATGCCTGCCCTTTGGTGGGGACTGTTGTCAAGGGATGCGAGCAACTATATCTCGTAAGAGTATTGTCCCCACAATTCGATACCAAAAAATAATTTTCTTACCAGGTAATGTAAAATGAAGGCGAATATGGGTTACGTGGCTCACCAGTGCTACAATATTTTGGCTCTACTTTAACACGCATTCTCAAATTGTGCTTGTCAAATATCGGCTCCAACACTCCATTCAGCGAATTTTGAAGTTCTCTGGGGGTACACGAAGAAGGAATACATAAGGCCCATTTTAACTTTAATCTGCTCATACGCACCGCATCTTTTTCAAACTGAAACAAAATGAGACAGAACGCTATATTATCTATTGTTCGAATCTATGGATAAGTGCCACAAAGGCTAAAAAAAATTTGTTCTACCTTTCAGTGGAAATCATATGTTGCCTGTTTTCCCCATATTTTCCTCTCTGTTCCCACCCACGATGGTTGTAATTTACAGGAGTGCATCACAACTCACAAAAGAAATATATTTGTTGAAGAAAATGTATACCATTTAACAGTTCATGGTTTTTGTAATGATATTTTCATACATATTATTTCAAAATATTCTCGTACTTTATTAATTCGTATTTTCCCACATTATTCTTTATATTTCTGTCTATTTACACTTCCTTTCTTTCACGTCATTTAAGACTAGTTCAAACTTGTCTTTCAAGTCTTAACTTGTCTGATGACATCACCTCCGTTACACCATAAACTGTTTTCGTCTATATTCCATGATGTCATCTTTCTGCAAATATATTTCGATACCTTGCAATAATTCCAATTCTTATTAATTTCTTAAACACTCCTACTTTTTGTCATTTCCTTTTAATTTCGTTGGTTTTACCTAAAATACGTTTTCCTCAAACAACCAATCATATTCATATCTCCCACAATACCCAATTCAAATCACTCGAACTTCACCCTTATAAATAGTCTAATGTTCTGTATATTATTCATTCATTCACTTAATCTTACTTCATTTATTAATTCATTTTTACTCTTACGTTGTTCATACTTTTGTAATAATCTGTTCACCTTTTTATAATAATATACTCTTAAACTACTATTGTGTTTATTTGTAACAACTATACGTTACAGTTTTCAATTTATTTTCATATAGTTCTATAGACAACCCATGAATTTTTATTTTTTTTGTGGGGGGGGAAACTGAATCTGTATAGAAATGTTAATTCTTAATGAATAAATGAATGAATAAAAGTTAACTATTATTTTGGTATTCAACCATTTCAGATAAATTACAAACCAGAGTTATTATTTTTAGCAAAATTTCATTCATTTGAACCGTTTTTTTTTTTTTTAATAGATTCTTGTATAATATTGAACAAAAAATAAAAAACGTTTGTCTTGTGCAGGATTCGATCAAGGCTCTATAGATCAAAAACGGTATCATCCATTTGGCACCACATGCTAATGCACAGGAAACAACAGACTTAGTTAGTTGATGAGTAAATGAAGTATACTATAAAATGTTTTGTCATAATTGCACCTTTTAGAGTGTAAATGTGGCAATGTGTAATTCACACTGAAAGGTCGTACCATTTTGTTATAAAGCAACGAAGATTGTTCACTATTATCAAAATCAGGATTTTACCCTTTTAATTACATGCCACACAGACATATCATTCACGCGGTCGTCTGGCTGAAATGCAGTCGAATCGGTGCCTTCAGTGGTTTCGTCGTAATCAAAGGACATTTGAGCCAAACAGTATTGCCCCCGAAATAAAGGCCCAATAGCTCGAATGCACTCGTCCCAATTGCCAAGAGGTTTCGTCATTCCAGCAAATAATCCAGTGGTCGGCCATTCGGACGACTCCATCACTATTGAAATAATATAAAACAAAATTCTCGTCGATAAGTGAAAATAATCTTAAAGCATAATTTCAATGACGTCCTCGATCTCCACAAGTGTTGCCGAATTCGAGTGACATTATTTTGTAGGTACCTTCAAGGGCGTATATTCTAGATTGAAAGGGAGGTCCACACCTTTTCAATGGTTTTTCTGACCCCCCCCCCTTCTCACAACAAAAAATCACCAAAATAGATAAAAATATTCAATTTTTAGAGGTCAAGACTTTTTTTTTGACTGAAGGGGGTTCAGACCGCCAGGACCTCCCTAATATACGCTCTCGGGTACCTACTCGTTGGCCTACTCTGGTGTGCTTCTACGTACTGCGAACTGCCCACACAGTCTGGTTTTGCAGATGCTGTCTATACGTTTGCAGGTCCCTTCTGCATCGAGAGCTGACATACGAATCCATGCGGAAAATATCGCGAGCCTCCATAAACAGTTCGGATATCCATCTACGCTGCGGCGAATTGCCTATGCATTCATCACTCGCTGTTGAAGTTTCACGAAATCCAAAAACCACGTGACATAAGGTTAAAATATTGAAAAGGAGACAAAATTGCCGAAACATGACGTCGTCCACGCAGTTCATAAGCTTCAAAATTGGAACCTACGAGATACCGAATACTTCTACTAGAATAAAACGATGGATTCGTAAAGCTTCAGGCAGAAAAAATACGATTAGCGGAGGAATATTACATCGAAGACGTGCGTTATTAAGGATATGTAGGTATTCATTCCTCAAGTCGATTTTGGTGGAAAGTGTTCGTTGGTGAGTCAAAAAATCAGTGGCATCGAATTGGTAAAATTATTACGGAGCTGAAGACAAAAATGTGAAAATCTCTCGGTTTAAATTCAACCTATAGACGTCGAATAAGGTAGGTAATTGAGTACCTAAGTTAATTAATGAATAAAAACGTATTATACGTCAATAGATAATTAAAGCAAATATAACCTCAGTAGGTAACTTAAATGCACAAAATTATTTGTGAACCGGATCCAAAGAAAAAACTCTAGCACAGCAATACTGCTAAAAAACCCACTTTGCCAATTTTAACCTATAAATAAAACAAAATCTAGATATAACGACATACAAAGATCTTTTAGTACCTACTAGATAAGACCACTTTATGAGTTATACAATACATGAAATATCAATATCAAAAATGAATATCAATATCTCTGGAGTATTAAAATCATTAAATAATTTACTATCCACAACTCTTATGGTGGACCTTAACTTGTGGATACACTCTTTAAGTAAAATAATTAAACACAATTAATATATCACAATATAATAAAATAATATTTTGTACATACACAGTATAAGTAAATATTTAGAGAACAGTAACACACTGTCTCAATGGTAAAATGAAAAAGCTCTACTAGAGAATATTATTCTACGAGAAACTAAAAAAAGTACAATTACCTATTCTATTGAAAACATGAGTTTATATACACTTTCAGGGATATGTATTTTTCATTGTGTTTTAGTGTGAGTAAGAAGGAGAGATTAATTAATTAAAAGGAAAGTGTCTTTCAGGTATATTGAGGCACCAGTGAAATGAGGTCACCAAATATACAGTTTGAATTTTTACCCATTTTTAGAAGTGTAGAGACAAATTGTAACTGCAAAATGGACAATTGCCTTGTAATGTGGGAAATATTTTCATGTATGAATATGTTCGTCCATATTTATTTTAGACAAATATATACGTTGAGATGACTGACCCGTAATTTCCCTCAAATAAAGTCTGTTCTCCCTTTTTACATTCCCCCGATTTTTTTTCCTTCAAAATATTTTCCTCACAGCTAATCGCCAAATTATTTTTGAAAAATCGATATACACAAATTAGTCAATTTATTATATTTTATTCACGTAATTTCTCTCGTACGCCGCTAGGCTGCACATTTAAACTTGTTCTCGTATGTGGCCTGTCCAAATTTCTTATTATTTGCCTCTTAGCCTAGCCACAAATTTATGTACTTAAACAATAGCTTATACAAGATTCTCGTTACAGCTTGCCTAACTTTTTGCAGTCTGCATGGTTGCTCGCCATACCAGGCTGAAAAATACGTTAAAATTTAAATCGATGCAGCGGCTGAAATATTTAATCTTTTTCTTACAGGCGAATGGCTGTAAATTGATGGTGTGAGATATGTACAAAACGATGCAATTGGTGGTGAGTTCTGGGGGTATTCTTCTCAATACCTAAGTGCGATTCGTGTAGTTAGCCTAGCAGTCAGTTGAATTTTAGCAATCCAATCGAGCTGTGTAGAGGTATTTGCTTCGAAAGTGTTTTTTTCCCACTAATAATTTTCCCTTAAAATTAGAAAACTTACTCGTACGGCAAGTCCAAATCATTTTATATTACTTAAAATATTGCGAATCGTGTATAAAATTATCCTTGCTCTCAAGGTTTCAGGCCAATTTTGGAGCTTATGAAAAATTTGATCATTAACACGGTTTTTATTGTTTCGTCCCTTAGGGCATCCGATTCGTAAGCCCGTCAGTGTTAGTTCAAAATCTGATTAATACAATTTGACCATCGGGGTCAAATTCAAATTTTGGCTTTTTCAAAATTTGTAAATAATCACAGAGGGGCGCACAAACCTCGTTTCCAGTGTAATTCTACATTAACAACCAGACTGAGCAATAGGAGCAAATGTTGAAACTTCTATAAGTTGTGAATTTTTCCAACTTTAGCTGCTTCCCTTCACACAAAAACTCGTCAGCGGGGCTATATTAGCCGGATCAACAAGGGGCAACTCCAGAACTACACCACAAGACATTGCATCGTTTCCAGGCAGCTGCGAAGCTGTGGATTTGGATCAGTAATTATACGGTTTTTCTTTTTTTTTTTCTGTCTACTTTTTCTTGGGAATCTAAATTAATATGATAGCATAAATCAAACAGGCATGTGGTGGGATGGGGGTGATTGGTTTTTCTGGTAATTGGGATGTTTTGTCTTTTGTGGTGAATTTTCCTTATTCCTCCTAAATTGTCTTTTCCTACACTTGGCCATGCAGGAGTTCCTATTTTTACCTGCCTATCTGTTGACTCTTTTTGTTATGTGGTTTTTGTGATTTTTTTGAAAAAATTGTAGAAAAATATCGATAGCAATCGATATCTGATAAAAATCGATATATCCGTATTTCATTGGTAATTTAGGGTAAAAAAATTTACAAGTTTCAATTCCATCACTTTTGTCATTTTCTCAGATTTGATTTTTTTTTTAATATAGGTCTGTACAAAATTATTCAACATAAAATTTTCTACAAAAAAACGCACATGCAATTTTTTCCCCCGACACTCCTCTTTCCCTTCAGAGAGTCTTGAAAAAACCATTATTCACTGAACATGTTCAATAGAATTACCTAAATGGGAACTGTAATTCGTAATTAAAATATTATGTAGATAATTATTTTTGTAAACCCAATACATATTTTCTACCCATCTACTCGCTTTTATAACCTTTTACAAACCCTTTCACCTTTAAAGTTGTTTGTCTGATGCCCCTCTTCCCTCCAAAGAGTCTTGAAAACAACTATATTCCTTGAATTTGGTTGTTTTCAGGACTCTCTGGAGAAGGAACGGGGTGTCAGGAAAAAAACTGTGTATAACCTTTTTTGTTGGAAGGAGTTATGGAAGAGGATGGATGGCTAGAAAATAACTATAGGATTTACGAATTATCGTATCTACATGGTATGATAATTACGAGTAGTATCTTCTCTCTGGAGTGATAAGACTGGGCAAAAAACTGCAAGTCTCTTCTTATGTAAACAATTTTATGGTAAACAATTTTTTACAGACCTATTTTTATCATAAAATCAAAATTATAGGATAAAAAGGAAAAAATTAATTTTTGGGGGACAAACACCCCCTCATCAAAAATTTAAGTGGTGTGGAGGGTGCTATTTTTAGTATTTGAATTTTGAAGACCCACCCAACAACCCTATTTAGTTAAAGTTTATGTGATAATTTTTTTTTTTTGCAAGGTTTGACTGGACCATTTTTGGTTTACCGTTTCATTTGTCAGGTTGAGTTGTGATTAAATATTATTTGAGTTAAACTGCGAGTAGACTGGACAAAATAAAATTTTCCCTCTCCCCCCAAGAAATTTAAAGAAAATCCACCAATGGAACACTTTCCACCAAAATCAACTTAAGGAATAATTTTTCCTCACTAAAAGTTTGATGTTCCTTCCCTAAATAGGTTTTAGTTGGTTAGAAATGCAGAACCAGAACATGCGGTTAGGCCTAATTTGCACAAAAGTACATGAAATGATATCGGATGAAAAAAAAAAAAATATAGAGATGAGTAGGTAAACAAAATTAATAAACAAAATATAACAAACCATCGAAAGGTTTAAAAGACGAAAAATAAATGTCTAAAAAATTTACGTACCCAAGTTATATAATAATATAATTATAGTCATATACAACAAAAATTTCTGCTCAATTTTCACTTTATCTTTTCGAGTTAAATTTGTCAGCTAACTTCCAACCAATTATAATTCGATGAATCTGCTAAGACACTGTTCTACGTGAAACTTAATTTCATTTTCTCACAATAACCTAGTTAGGCTATATTACCCGATGCCAGAAGAAAATCGATTTTCGAAAATAGTATTTTCTTTTTTTACTTTTTTTGCGATAAATACCTAGTGGAAAATATGAAGCAGAAACACACATACACACAATGTATATATCCGTCTGTACAAAAAATATACGACAATGTGATCCCATGTTTTATTTGTTTCATTGGCCTTCAAAAAGTAGACGACAAAGTACATAACTTTTTTTTTTCTTTTTCATGCAGTCTGACTTGGGTAATCGCTGCAGGTCGTTGCACTTAGTAGGCTAGTTATTTGAGACTAGTAGGTACTCTGCTCTTCATTTGTATACCATTGAAGAATTTATTATTCTACTGTGGCATCTACGACGTTAATAGGTACCCACTCTGATGGGATTGCCTGATTTAATTTTGACGTTGAAGTGTTCACCAATTGGTGAAAACAATTTTTTTAATTTAGGTATATCACTTTTTCTGCATTTTAATATTTATACAAAACAAAAAATGAAAAATCACGCTGCCAATAAAACATTCATTCTTCAAAATACAAATTTCAGTGTACCTAACAAATTTCACTTCCACCCAGTGTCTCAGTACACACTGTTTTTAATCAAAATTTATTAAAGTTTTTCAAAAATATTTATGTCATACAAATATATAATACATATTTTTATGCATATACCTTTTTTTATCAAATGAGATAACGGTCACAATTTTTGTTAAATAAACACGACATTTGGTATTTTTGGATAGTTTTTGCCCAATTTTGTTTCAAAAGCTCTTTTTGACATTATGAGCTACAATTGATTTCGATAATTTCAGTATTACATCCGTTCTTCTCAAAGATAGTTGGAAATTATAATGGTTTTTATGTCAGTATCAGTTTAGAAGAGAGAAAACTCGAAAAATTACGACAGCTTTTGATTAAATGTTAATTCAACTGTAACAATATATTCCGACTAATCATAATTCATCGTGATATATCATTAGACCCTGTATATGATAATTCACCCTGTATAATTTCATAAGATTATCTAGTCACCTGCACATGAAACCATACATAAATCATCTATGTCACTCTCGCTCACATCATTGCACGTACCTAATATCGTCTCTTTCTAATTAATAATATTAACCGTCATAATTATATTGCATCAGCCTAATATTCCATAACGTTATGGAGGGAACTATTTCATTAGCTCATTACCTATAACTTGCTATATCATTGGTCCATGTCAGATCACTCCATCATTGTATTATCCGCCTAAATAATTCGACACTGACTTGGTAAATCAAAATAATATGCACCTAACTTCACTTATTTATAACTCGCAAACGTTAAGGGGCCTAATAGTTAGAGTCCACAATATTATATTAATTTGTATTTCAAATTTTTACTTGAAGTCAATATATTGTACAGTGATTTTGTCAAATTGTTTTGAGTATACTAATCATTTTTACCCTAAAATCGTCGTCACATCAGCATTATTCTAATATGCTATAAAATTTATTTAAGATAATATTAGCCCTGCCTACGGTCTTTTGATTATTTTGAATGTGCTTGTTAGAAAACCTACTTTTTTTTGTAATGCTTGCTGCACAAGAGTTTTCGGAATATTAGGTGATCACCTGTAAAAAATTGAGTTCAAGTCTATTCGGCTCCGCCCCTTCATGCATGCAGCATAACTAAGTTTTTATTTGATTTGGTAATTAATTAAATTTTTTTTAAATACCCACAAATCCAAAAATAGGTATTAGTTAACCGTATGCTGAAATTATCAGTTGAGGAACATCTGGCATCTTGGAATGGTTTTTTGTTGTTGTTGTTTTTGTCTTCGTTTTTGTTATGAATGAGATGCTGACATTATATCAATTTTGGATAGATAATGTTTTTTCTCTATCCACCTTCCACACGCAGTGATATTATTCTTCCATCCTTCGATTTTCTTTTATAAAATATTTACTAAGGAATAAATTTTCAGGTGTAAGTCAACTCTATTAAAATGAGGCACATAATGACATACCTACTCAAGTTAAAAATCTTTGTTTGTTCCACTTCAGAAGTATAAACGATACCTACCTAACATACATGGCAATCAGTACCAAAATGAAGTTCTGTGGCGTTCATGACGAATACAAAGTTTTGTTGTTCTACATAATTTCACACGTCGGAATTATTTATAATTATTAAATTTTAGAATGGGGAATGTTTGAACGATGTTTCATCAACAAATTATACTTTCAGTCTTCTTCCGTGGAGAAAACTAAGTTATGGACGCACGATTATAAAATGAGCCTCACGTTAAAATCTTGAATCCCGTAAATCAGACAGAGTCATCAATAGGCTATCCTAAAAAAAAGAACAAGTTAGGCTTAAGCCTTCATAGGAAAGCGAAGGGAATATTTTTCAAGGTATTACACACCCGTATATTCTATAACAACCTATAAAAGTCTTGAGCATAGCCTAGGGAGAATATTAAATCCCTATTTAAATTTTATTAGGCTAGTCTCTTGTTTTCGTTGTCAAAAACAATCGATATACATTTATAGCCTACGTTGGGCGAAAATTACAAAACACAGATGATCGGTACTAACGTCATAAACTAACTGTTTCAAACGTGAATTTGCAAAAATTATAAAAAGATCAATATTACTGAACATGAAAAATAATTATTTTCAATTTCCGGATTTTTTCCTCGTTTTTCTTTGTAAATATGTTTTCTTTCAAGTTAGTGATGGCGCATATTTTTTATTTTTTTCATGCCTACTTACCGGCTTGCTTACTTTTATAACGGTTTGGAATAACTTACTTACCCAATATCTTACTCATCTTAACATTGTGGTTGCGAAAAGACTGAAGCCAGTGGCGGTTCTAAGATTTTGTTAAGGAGGGGGGTTCGAAATTTTTTCTAAAATTTGCGTAAGAATAATAGTATATTATCCCAAGCTAAACTGAGTTGTTCCCTCTTTTTTGGCTGAAGGGAGAAAAGGGTTTGTTGTATTTCTCCTATTATATGCCCATACTTCATTTTTTAGTGCCATAGTTTTCATCAAAATTATTTACCTAAATAATTATGAAGCTTACAGTATTTTAATCTTGATTGTATAATTATTGTTCAGAATATTCAAAAAAGAAAACATGACAATTTTCACTAGAAATCTAGAACCTCCATGTAGCTGGGCCTTGTTTTGGTAAAATGGTCAATTATATATGGAAAGATGAGTTCTATCTCTCAATTAACATGAATTATTGTTTAACAATATTTTTTTCCAATTGTGGGATCCGCCATACCTTGTCTGATATAAAATACATTTGCCAGCAATGAGATGGCCATGAGGTCAAGTTCACCGCTTTCAGCTGACAAATATGTAGCCCTCAGGTTTGATTCCTCAAACCAATAGAACCTACATCTGGTGACCCTTAACTTGTGTTGGACATGCATGCACCGCAGAACTTACAACTCTCCTTCCTGACTTAAGTTGCCAATAGATGGCACAATATATAGTAGAAATACAACCCATATAGATAATGTAAGCTTGTAGACATAGGTATAAGAGGTGTTTTAAGATCTGCCCAACCTCCAACAGCATCTAATGTTGTTCAACTTATGTTGAATTTCTCTAAGGAGGTAATGTGCGAAAACCACCATACCTTCTCCTACATAAAAAAAAATTTGCCAGTTATAGCCAGCGGTGAGATGGCTGTGTGGCTCAGTTCACCACTTTTACCTGGAAAATGCGTAGGTCCTAGATTCGATTTTCAAAAACTGACAAAACCTATACCAATATTAACTGTGTTTGATATGACAAAAAGTGGGGCACTTGAACTTGTTTTAAAACTAGTTACAAAGTACAGCTCTAGAACTTTGATGAAGCTACTTGGTTTACCATGGTAGAATGTTGGAACTGGAAAAAAAAGTTTTTTCTCAAAAAGTACGGTTAAGTTGATCCTAATTAGCGAGGAAGTCCCAAAGAATTTTTTCCTGGAGATACGAGCAAGTTTATATCACATACCAGTCTTATCAAAAACATATGATTAGCTAAATTGTTTTATTTGAATTATTAATTATTTCAAAGTTGAAAGTCAACTTTACTTATCAAGCAATGAAGTCGAACTAAAATATTGAAGCTGGTAGAGAAAAAATGACTAAAATAATTAACAAATTTTATTTGAAGGAGTGGTAAGGAATTTAAATACCAATTCTAAAAACTCTGGTTTTCCCTCAACCTGGTGCCCCACATATCAGTTTTACCATGATCATATTTTCATTTCATGGCTTGATAAGTAAAGTTTGCTTTGCCTCTTCACAGAACTAGAACTGTATCTAATTAAATTATAACTAAGAAATTATGTTTCACAGGTCTAGACTCTCTCTAAAAGTTTCATTATTGCTTTGTTTTAGCATATCAACAGTAATGTAAGGAGAATTTTCTTCTAGAGAGGGTTTTAATGAAAGTTTTATTTTTCAGTCGTTCTTTCAATATTTTTTTCTGTCTATCTCTTTTTCCATTCCAACACCTCAAGCTCTAACTGCCTGTTGGACAAAACTATCATTCTTGAAGGTCATGTCTTCAATTTATGACCCTCTAGGTTGGTTTGCGCCAGCTTTCATTCCTTCCAGATCATTTATTAAAATACTTTGGTCTGAAGAATTGAAATGGGATCAGCCAATCCCAGAGAAATTTATCCCCCAGAGATCTCCCTAACCTTTTTTCACACTCCATTTCACTTTATGCCACTGCATGTCAAACACAGCTAATAAAACTGAAAAATAGATTTTTCAAATGTTTCATGACAGAAAAAGATCTGTCTAGTATTGCGGTAGTTACAAGTATAACGTTGAAAGAATTTGGAGGAAGACTTTTTTATTAAAAAATATTAAATCTGTTCTTTTCTTATTTGTTAAAACATTGTATGCCACATGTTTTCTCTTTTATTTTTAATTTTGTCATTTTATCTTCTGTAATTCTATTTCTACCTCAAATTCATGCCAGCTACTCAGGTTTGTGTCATTTTTAAAATAATGTATGAAATTTATTATCTGCTTCAACATAGTTCAGCAATTTTGAAGAAAATCAATTTATCCATCTGACATGAAATTGGTGTATGGACAATAGAGAGCAGAGAAAAATAAAACCAATGTACCCAATAAATTTGTCATGATTTTGTAGTTGGGATAAATTGTCCCACTAAGTAAGTGTAAATGTTGTTAGTTTTTCAAAGTGTAGGGCAAGTAAAAAGGAATTGAATTGCAAATGACACTAGCACTTACTTAGTGGGATAAAATGTTAAAAATGACTTTTGTGACGCTTTCTTATTAGAGTGTGTCAAATTGTCTAAATACTCTATATAATTTTAAACCATACTTTCAGCCTTTATCAACCAACAAAGTCTTTGACTATTTGTACCTACATATATAGACTGATTATAGTGATAAACATGTGAAGGTAAGATATCTCTTTCAAATAAGCATAATTGAAAGAATAACATCCTTCCGAATTTGCTTTTTACCAACAATTTTTGACATCGTTCATGCTTGAAAGATCTATAACAAATTAATAGGAAAGAAATAAGAGTAATTTTAACAAAAATTAAAAATTTTCAGCACTCCATTAATGGCAGTAATGGTAAACGCTTGAGCATTTATTATTGATTATGAAATGCTGAGTATGTTCAAAAATTTGCTAAGCCTGTGCTCTTCCTTGAAATGCTCAAGCATTTAATATATGGTTCAAGCATATTCAGCATTTGCTAAGCATGCTAGAGCATTTTTAATATTTCCTCTTAAAACAAGATGTTATCAGTTACAAACTTGCAAGTTGCAATAATTATATGCTTACTCAGTCTAGATGTTCTGGGAGTTGTTAAGTAAAGATAAAATTTAGACTTTATGGATGCTCATTAGATAGTGTACTCACCTGATAAAAAAATGTAGTATGGGAAACAACTGTGTGAGAGAGCTAGATTTCACACAATGATTTACACGTATAATAAATGTCTATCTTGAAAATTGATTTTTTATAGACTTATTATTCATTTATTTAGGCCAGAAACAAAAATTATTGAAAATGCTCTTAAATTCTGGAGCATTTGCTCATTTTTGAGTGTATGCAAATTATTGAGCATATAAGTTTAAATGTGAAGAATTTACTTTTTAAGTATCTGCTGAGCAAATGCCCAAATGCTTTAGTATTTAAAAAAAAAAAAAAAAAAAAAAAAAAAAAAGCAAATGCTCATTCCCATCACTAAGAATTGAGAAAAGGAAATTGAAACCAAATTTTTTTAGAGAGAAAACCATAATTGTTTGCCCTAAAAACCTAAATTAATGGAAACAACAGAATTCTAAAATGGAAACCGAATAGGAAACAATTAAACAATTTGTTTCAAAGCCAATAATGGAAAGGTAATAAAAACCAAATGATGAATTGTTTCCATTTTTGTTTCTCACTTAATTAATTTTTGATCTGGAATGTTTTGAAAATCAGCGACTGACAAAAAGCTGTTGGAAAAGTTAACCTTAACCAAAAGAATAAGTGTCTCGAATTAACAACTCACCCTGCCCCAAAAAGTGGTTATCAGATTTACACTATCCCAAATTAAGATTCAGTTGATGTGGGTGTGAACAACCATTATCACATTTTGGGAGAAAGAGAACATTCTTACCCTGATTGACCAATGAGTTAACTGTTACGTATTCCACTCGCACTCCTGGGAGAAATAATGTCGATATTTTTGGAAAATATTGAAAAAATATTGCTGTTTCTAAAACAATGTCTAAAAAATATTGATGTATTGATATTTGAGAGGATTTGCAAAATTTTAAATGAAGGAAATTTTTTTTAATGAAAATGGAAACAGAATTTCAAACTGAAACTGAATGAAAAATTTTGATAAAATCTGGAAACCTAATGGAAACAGAAACCAAAATGATGGGAATGTAAACAAAAATAACTAACATTTTGGTAAATTTCAAAAATTCAACAATTGGAACAAAATGAAAAAAGGTAGCCTATCTCAAATCTTGCCTGTCACTAATTAATGTTGGGAATTAGTCGAGAACTGAACATGAAAAGAAAATGCTTTTTAAGAACCAAGTCGTATGTATTTCAAAATGGTAGAAAAACATGGATATGAACTGAATGTTCGTCAGAGTCGAAAAATATCCGATACATGAAATCAGTGCTGCCAAAGGGGAAGCACAAAAATACATTATAAGTGTGTTTACGGGTTATATAAAAATATGAATGTGTAATGTATCATTAGGAGATAGTGTGGGATCGTCTACCAACAATTAATAGTAAAGTTGCTGAATTTTTTGTAATAAAAATCGCCTTGTGCCAGTTGTACTTATTATGTTGCTTTCACCCACACTGTACCACTACACCTCTATTAAGCTCAGTCAAAGCCAACTTCATTTATCAAGCTGTGAAAAACCAATTTTGGCAGCACTAAAGTTTTTCAAGTTGATTTTCAAATTCCTTGTTCCCAAAAATATGATTTGTCATAAATTTCTGATTGTTTTTGTCATTTTTTCTCAAGTTATGCTTGTATATATGCGTTAAAAAAGTGAAGCTGGCAACTGTATTGAGGAACCAATTCTCATTCTACTTCATGGATAGATAAGTGAAGTTGGCTTTGGCTCAGTTCATATAGTTACAAAGGTAATCCAAGCCCTGAAGCGCCACTCACCCACTCCCACTTTGGCTGGTGCCAAACCTGAATTTCTGGTAACACTGTATAATTCTTTATTTTGGAGGCAGGGATGCCAACCCTACATCAATAGACGTAGATCTACATATTTTTGAACAAATCTTAAAAAGCTACGTCTTTTTTTACATCTTTTATTTAATCTACGTCTTTTTAAGAAAAAATAATGTCTCAGAAAAAAATCACATTTATTGACTAAAAATTGTTTTTTTAATCCCAAATTTTTCAAAATTTTTATCAATTGTACTATTTTATGCCTTACAATTCATACAACATAATAATCTTGGCATTAATATTTACAACTAATGAAAAATAAGCCTGAATTCAAATCATCATTTTAATTTTTATTAAAATAGGTACATAATTTTTGTCATCTATAAATGAAAAATTTATTGGTATCACACTTGATAGTTAAATGATATTTCAAGTTTTGAAATTTGAATGAGAAAATATTACCAATAAATGATAATCCAACATGAAAGATGTTTGGAAAAAAATTAGCTCGTGGAAAAAAAAAAGAGAAGGAAAAAGAAAATGGAAAAATTTGTAAAAATCACCTTAAAACTTATAAAATATAGTCTGAAGGGTAAAATATGGCAAATATGGTCCAATAAAACGGACTCATTTTAATGTAATCTACCTAAATTGGAAAAATATTTTATTAAATCTTTGATAGCAATAATGGAAAAAAATATTTTATAACATTAAAATCTTCATCCTACCAAGTACCAATAGGTATTCAATTGCAGTTATTTTCATAAAAATGGCTTAAAAACAACTCCTAGAGGGGTCCCGGAAAAATTTTTTTGGGGGTTCCCCCCAGACACTTTCTATTAATTAAAGGTATCACATACTGAAAATAGGTAAAAAGCTAGATCTATGGTCCATATTCACAAACGTCATTTTAACCATCCTTCACTTAAACTTCACTTCAAAAAAGTTTTTTGCACAATTCCGTACTTAAAAATGTGAGAATATTGTATCTCTTATGAAACTTTGACTATACAGAATTAACATGGACTGCTATTTGTGATAAGAATGACGTTAGAAGATGTAAGATGAAGTTAGTCCGGTTGGGTATGATAAGGATTTGTAAAACAGTAAAATATTGCTGAAATTTGAGGTTGAACTGAATTAATTATATTTAAGCATTTTCTATGGTATTAAATTAAATTTTCATAATTTTTGTTCTAAACAAAATTTGTTGGGATACGATTCCCTCACTACCTCACAAACACGGAACATCACATTGACTAACTCTGTATGTAACATACTATTACATTTATTCGTTTTACATGTGGCGACACTGATCGCCAATATAATATTCTTTCCACCACTGCTCGACGGAGAATGTTCTCCATTTGTCAGTCGTTGTACTAATGTCGTTAATAAACATTTTCAAGATGGAAGTCCGTACTTATCTTTTCTGTGTAAAGTGATTAGACCTCACCTCAATATGATAGCAGAGCTGCGGGCAAAAGAAATAAGTGCGGTAAATTGAAATGTGATATGTGATAATTGTGTAATTTATTAATATTTGAAAATTTGTGTTTCACGCAAAGTAAAAGGCTTAGTGTCGAGTGATACCTCCACGCAAAGTGGTAGGAAAAGTTAAAATTCGTGAACAAAAAGTTCGATTCAGTGATTAAAGTAACTATCCTGAAAAAGTTAAATGTTCAATTAAAGTAAATTAATAAATTAAAAGTGTAATAAAAGTGAAATTAATGAAAACAACGGTAAAGTCTTGGGCGCCTGTGAAAACGTCAAAGTCCAAAGTCTGGAGAAAACAGATCAGATACGAGAGGATTTTATGGTTTGGTAAACCGGTGCACACAATCAAAAACTGTTGGCAATTGTTTATGCTGTGTTCCAGAGAGTGAAACAGTGGAAAAAGATCGAAAATTCAGAAGTTGCAGAGGAAAAGCGTCGGAGTTTGGTGTCAATTGGGCAAGATAGCAGTAGAAAAACATCAAGAAAAACACGAAAACAGGACAAGAAGATTAAAGATAAGTAAAAAGTTTAAGTTAATTAATGTATATTTCGTGTGATTTTGCCTAAAATTAATCTGAAAAAATTTAAATTACAGTAAAATAAAATTATATTTGAATATATTTCAGGTAAATTCTCAACCAAATCCTAAGCAAAGTTGAAACTTGAAAGGTGATATCGATAGCTTTCAAATTTTATCTTGTTGGTTGAGAATTGAAAGAAAAAGGAAATCTTTGTTGGATGAGAGTTATCGAATCCAACAATAGAAAACCTACATTTCGAACATTGACATTAGTGACAGATTTTTTCCTGTTCACATACAATAAAAGATCGATTCAATTGATGTAGATTGACAAATTGTTTTTCTTTCAGTAGTCATATTTTTCATACTTGTTAAATAATTTTGCATTTGGTATTAATTTGAACTTTAACGTGTTTGATAGAATCATCGGTATTCTGAAACAAGACCTGGGACTTTGATTAATTTAATTTCGAACATTTTCGACGAAAAAATCACAGTAATTTGACTGCTCAAGAAGCAGAAACAATGGCGGAGAGATCACCTCATCGTCGGCAATATATATTTCGTAAGATTTAATTTAGAATTATTGACTAATTATTGAAAATCATAATATAATATATTTAACTTGCATTCCCAATCGAGCGGTTGAGACCATGTTGTGCATTATCGTGCGGTTAAGACCGTGTTACCCCCTAGAATTAAGTTCTCGTGTTTCTGAGGCAGGATCTAAACTCCCAAACACCCAAAAATTAATAATAAAATGTCAAGATTCGACACAAAAAAGATATTTGATGGGAGAAATTATGATGCCTGGAGGACCACGATGGTATCAACACTCTATGCAGAGGATTGTACCCGATAATGCATGATGTTGAGACCGAAGTGCTGTTTTTGGGACTGGAACTAAACATTTTTTTAAACCCTGAATCTGGCAATGCTAGTTTGGCTAATAGGATGGCATATTTCCGTAACCAAGAAAAAGGCAAGGCTTTAATATACCAGGGATTAAACAACAAACTTATTGAAAGAGTAAAAGATTTAAAAACGATAAACCAAATTTTAAAAGTCTTAGATGAAAGGTACAAAAGCTGCACGCAAGTTACGTATATTAACAAGAAGCAGGCCTTTCAGAGGTTAAAATTTAATAGTGATGGGAACATGAGAAGCTACTTAGACGTGTTCTCTAGATCAGCACAAAAAATAAGGGACTGCGGGAAAAATTTGGACAAACAGGAGGAGATAGAACAACTTCCTAATATCACTAAACATGGACTACGACATGACAAGGCTGGAGTTTAATACCTTAAGCCAGGATCAAAAAACGATCGAAACACTCCATGCCATGTTGATCGAAAGATCGGATAGATTATATGATGAGAAAAAGTCTAGATATTTTAACAATAAATTTCGTAATTTCAATAATAATAATAAAAATCAGAGATTCCAATACGGAGGAAACTATAATAGATATAATAACACAAATAGGAATCAGAACTATAACCAAAATGTAGATCAGGGGAAAATGACATATAACAATAATCAAAGGCCAGAAACGCTCCAGGTCTCTTGCGATCAAATGCTACGCAGTATTGGAAGCCTTCCAAAACAAACTTATAAGTTTTAATTTGATTGGAAAACCTTCCAAAATATCGTTACGAGAATACTCCGGACAAGTCAACTTTTTGGCCAATAGTCTTAATTGACATAACCCTCAAAATTTTTGATATTTGGTTTTGGACTGCGGATGGGCGTCGGTCTTTTAGCGCCTATCGTAAACCGAGCAGTCCATATGTTGTTTCACACTTCACATCATAATGTTCAATAGGTTCCCTGTCGCTGCTCTACCTCTCTTATTGGTATCAGCATTCCCCAATATATACAATTGATTCCCACAATAGAATATTTATACCAAATACCCAAACAATTAATTATAGGGACATATATATATATAATAATATTATTTCTCTACAGCTGACGATGAGGAGATATTGATCTCTCCGACCTGCCATTTTTTATTTATATATTTTTTTAATTAAAATCACACAATACTTATAAGATGTGACACAATAGCAGAGGGTTAAATGTATACCTCATGTTAATAATTACACGATATATTTAAGATAGAACACTTGACACATACATCCACACACATTTTAATTGTACATCATAATACTAGTCAACGACATATTTTTTCACCATTTTTATATATATATAGCAATTTTATATGACACCTATATGTAATAATTTTGACTGCTATTGCTTATTTTAATATTTTTATTGTTTATATGTTTTTTTTTTTTTGAATACATACAATGTGTGACACATTTTTCACATTTTTTACTTATATGTTCGTTCGTCCGTTTTGAATCTCAGGGGGGTGTTGGGATACGATTCCCTCACTACTTCACAAACACGGAACATGACATTGACTAACACTGTATGTAACATACTATTACATTTATTCGTTTTACATGTGGCGACACTGATCGCCAATATAATATTCTTGCCGCCACTGCTCGACGGAGAATGTTCTCTGATTGTCAGTCGTTGTACTAACGTCGTTAATAAACATTTTCAAGATGGAAGTCCGTACTTATCTTTTCTGTGTAAAGTGATTAGACCTCACCTCAATAAAATTACCGCGCAAAGAACATTGAAATCATTATCAACCCAACCTGACTAACTTTTTCCTCCTATGTCTTGGCAATTGATAACAAAATTTTGTACGTATTTTTCAATCAAATAGCAGTCCATGTTAATTCTGTATAGTCAAAGTTATGAGAGTTCCAATGTAAAAATAAAATGTTACCACTCTCTTAAACACAAAATTGTGCTAAAAGTCATTTTTAAGTGAAGTTTAAGTGAAGGGAGGTTAAAGACTTTTGTGAATATGGGCCTATGTCTTTTTACTTTTTTCTGTCTTTTTTTTTTAGGAAATTCTACGATTTTTAAAAATGAAAGTTGGCATCCCTGTTTGGAGGAGACAACATTTTTTTTGTGTTTTTTGTGCAGCTGTGTGGGTAGTGGCTCATGTGCATTGAGAAAATAACTGGCGAAATAATAGGAAAATAATTTTGTGAAATAATTAATGGCTTGTACGTTTATTGTAGTGATGTATAGTCGAAGAACAAGGTACACGTAAAGCTTCCACAATTGCATTACATTACACATCTAAACACAAACGTCGCCCTACGAAAAATCTTTTCCTAAACTTATTTTGCTGCATGTAAAGAAACGGGAATTCGATTTTCGAAATATTATTGTTACATTTTGTGTTATCACCATTTTATCAGTAATATTAATTTCTGTGCACGAATATCGACGAGTGTCGGTTGAAAACTTGTCTTAATTATCTTACTATAGGTAGCCTGCCTACTTAATTTTTCGTTCTAGATTGTGTTTATCTAACCGTCGGTTAAGAATTCGATTTTGTTCTTACCACGCGTCTAGCTTCTGGTACCCGCAAATGTACAAATTATTTCTAATTCATCTCGAAGAAATTTACTTCTTGGTCTTTTTTCTTAGTTGAAAATTGTGCCGAAATTGCTGGTTCGCATTGTGGAGTGTAAGTTTGCGCCGGCCGAAAGCTTTTCGCCTACGATGAAAGAAACAATCGTCTTGTTCATGTGCGGTAGTTTCAATCCGGTGACGAATATGCATCTAAGAATGATGGGTAAGCTCGACTACCTACCTAATGAAATCGCCCTGGGTACCTACCTAAGTTAGATCGTATTTGTTCGTACTTATTACGCCATTTTTGCTGCCCAGAAATTGCGCGAGATCAGCTGCAGCACTACGGTCACGTCGTCAAGGGTGGCTTCATATCGCCTGTGCACGACGGCTACGCCAAGAATGACTTAATCTCGATCAAGCATCGAGCAGCCATGCTTAAATTGGCCCTCGAATCGTCGGACTGGCTGCACCAGTCCACGTGGGAAAGCGAACAAAAATGTTGGATGGATACGCTCCACGTACTGCAACATCATCAAGTAAATTCGCGCCACTCTTATCCATATCCTACGCATATAATTATGGGTATATGCATGCTTTCATCGATGATTTCTCATTTTTAAGAAGTATATCTACGTATTTAAATCTTAGGAAAAAATACATGCGCTTATGAAAACTAAAAATATCAATAGGTTCGAAAGCGATACGAACGTTAAACCCATCTTCAACGTCGACCCCAACGTAACAATCAAGTTAGTTTGTGGCGCTGACTTTTTAGCCAGTTTTTTGGTCCCTAATTTATGGAAACCGGAACACGTAAGTTATACCCGCCTACGTATACCTAGCTGCCTACCTACCTGATAGTGTAGTCATTTCTCATTTACGAAACGTTACTCTCTTGGCGAATGCAGATAATAAATTATAGCGCCTACTTAATCATATTATATCTTTTGTTTTATTTTTCTTCTTTCGTTTTTTCAGATCGAGTTGATATTGAAGAGATATGGTATCGTTGTGATTACTCGAAGTGGGTTCAATGTAGCTGATATCATCGACGAACACGATATTCTTTATAAATTTATGGTGTGTATCGTGTAATATTTTGCGTACGTACGTAACCTAGCCCATTCGATCGAGTCCGTAGGTACCTAAATCGTTCAGTATCAAATTGTTATTGTTTGCGATATCCCTTAAAGAATTTCCGAATATCCGGTGAGTAGTTGGGTAGATGTTACTCGTACCTATATTTATTTAGTGCCAATCATTGTGACTGAAAAATTAATTAGAAATTTCCAATAAATAAAAAAAATAAAAAAAACCCTATTTAGGACAACTCACATACGATAAATTCCTAGGATTCGCAATATTTCAAAAGTTGACCTATTGAAATTAAAAAATGATCGCTTATTTATGGTTAGAACCGGTACAATCATCCCTCGACGTTTGCTAGTGATCCATTCTTGAATTTCCTTGTAAATGTTGAATCTATTCAACCATACTTTAGGGGAGAAGTTCATATAATTCCATAAACATCGTCTGTGTGTGATAATGCGTCGCCTGTATACTACGTTGGGCTAAATTAGGGAAGGTGATTACCTATGTATTCAGGTACTCGCTGACGATGTGCGTGTTGCAACCGTCATATTATAGTCACTGGCGGCTTTCACTTCGTTGATAGGACTCCCCAGTGTTTCCAAATGTTCCGACATCCCCGTACACGTATATAGTTTTTAAGGTGAAAAAGTGGTGTATGGACATTACTATAGATACTGTGGTGTGTATAGATTTTTAGGCGATATTAGATGGATTATTCAGAGTTTTTCAAAAAACACCATATTTTTAACATTTTGAATTTCGAAAGTGTAAAAAAAAAGAAGAGTCATCTCGATCTTAGTGCTTCGTCATGCTTCAGCACATGACAGTCACGTTAAGCTGATAGATTGTCCGCAGTGTCAGCCTCATAAGACCAGAAAGATATCATAATTCGTATATTTTGCAATGTACAATTATTATTTCAAAATGAATCAAATTCGAAATTGGTTGCTTTTAATTTTCGTGGTTCCATCATGTTAGTGTTGCAATAAAACTGAAAATTAAGAAAATACTTAAAAATAGGTTTCTAGTAACCTTCATCTGCATATTTTTCATCGTTTGGTTGCAAATTTGTGCAAATTTTCAACATTTTTTAGTGTATAGATTTGTACAGATTTTCCGATACGGTCGTTTACCCAATTAGGATCCCATACATAGATTTTAGAAAATTGTTTATGGCAACACTCGGGCTACTACCCCTAACAATATGATGTAGGCTATTAAGCGGATTGTCTCCCAGCGACTGTGAAGGAACATGCAGCACAAAAAGGGTTGTAGGTAGTCGGTATCTGCCACCACAACAGCCACAATTCCTTTCCCACGTAATAGTTGTTTTTCCCTACTCCAACGTCAAACTGTAGTTAATTGCCTGGCACAGGTTACAACACCCTTTTAATGGGAAGTTTATTATCTAGGTTTCCTATATTGTCATTTATATCTATGCATTGCCCCAGTTGAGTTCTCATTGAAAATAATGAATTTTTGTAACATACAGTTTATCACTATTTTAAATGTGACTTTCTTTATTATTTTTAAGAACTGCATGTTGTAATTATACAAATTAAAATGGTCTGTAGATACAGTATCTATACATACTTATGTCAAATGTGAAGAAAATTAATTTTCCCATGATCATGCCACATCCCTGATAACAAAGATTTTCAAAAACATTCTAAGTTTTCTCAAACACCGCTACAGTTTTCCAAAAAATTAAAATCACAATAATTCCATTTGAATAGCTATGTTTGAACAAACAAACGAGTCTTTCATTATCATGGAGTAAGTGGGTTTACTTTAGGGGTTGGGAGTAAAATAAAAACTTTGACTCCATCCAATTTAATTTTTAAACAAATTTTTCCATTCTGATTTGAGACTCTTGATTTAGGCATGCCATATACCTCAGCAAAGCTGTATTTTAAACATCACTAAGAAATTGCGATTCCCACATAACATCGAATGTATGCGCTTAATTTTTCGCTTCCAGCGATTTTTCTGAAATATGTAAAATTGAGACAAATAATAAAATGTTGCTTGGCTATGTTTGATGTTTATTTACTTTTTTAAACAGATAAATTGCAAATTTTTTCAAAGTCGTAATCTTCCATGATGTTTAAGTCACAATCGCCGAGTGATGTTTAAAATGTAGATTTGCTGAGGCGTATAACATACCTAAATCAAGAGTTATATATCAGAGTGGAAAAATTTTTTTGATAATTAAATCGAATGGAGTGGAAGCTTTTGTTTCACTTCTAACCCTTGAAGTAAATCCACTTACTGCGTGATGTAGTATTGGGCTCTCTATTCGGATATCGCAATTCCAATGGAATTATTTTGATTTTAATTTTTTGTAAAATTGTTGCTGCGTTTGGGAAAACTACGTTCCTGAAAACCGTAGTTATTAGGGATGTGGCATGATCCAAGGAAAATTAATTTTCTTCACGTTTAACATAAGTACTTATGTATACGTAGTGTATCTACAGATCATTTTATTTTGTGTAATTGTAGCATGCAGTTCTCAAAAATAACGAAGAAATTAACATTTGAATGAACATAAGATTGTCTGTTACAAAAATTCACAATCTTCAATGAGAACTCCACTAGGGAAATGGTTAAAAGTAGATGTCAATGTAGCAAACTTGGATAATAGACTTCTAGCAGTTTCCTTGAATTTCCTCGTGGAAAATGGAAAAATAAAGTTATGTGGGACAGGGAAGAGAACTGTGATTGTTGTGGTGGTAGGTAGTGGTTGCAGGTATTGACTACCTACAAACCTACGTTCAGACTGCATATTCAGCAGTTTGAGTCTAAACCGGTGTAGGGAACTGATCTACTGAGAATCCTCATATTTATTGCGAATCAGTTATTCCAACAAGGAAGCTGGAATCGTATATGGTCAGCGAGTATCTAAATACATAGGTACTTGCCTTCTCTAATTTAACTCTACATAGTACAGTTACAGGTAAGGTATCATTCATATGAGTGCATACAGATAATGTTGTGATAGTTCAATGTGCACTGCGCTGAAGTAAGGTTGTGGAGATGGTCCGCAGTCTGTCTGTCGACTAATGGGCCAAGCCCATAAAGATAGGAGAGGATAAAGTCCCCACAAAAATATTTTCACTCTCGAAGTACTCAGTTGAGGAGAGAACTAATTTTCAAGGCAGCTGTTGTGGCTACAAGAAAGGGTTTGTATGAAATACACACAAATATTTCGTAAAAAACAAATTATTGTCACTGTCTTCTTCATCAATTCTGAAACGTCGAAAAATAACAATCCTCGTCGATTATTTGAAAATAAAGTTGACAGAATAAATTTTAAAATTATTTAACCGCTCTTGTTCTTTTATAATACCGTCCTTGTCGCACTTATTATAGTGATATTGATCTAACAAATCCAGTTTTCAGATTTCGGAATAAAAGAAAGCTATATTTTTCACCTTGAACTTCTTTGTATTTTTTTCAGTTTTTTCTTATTGGAGAATAGAGAGTGCAATAATATACTAGGTATTGGTATGCTTTCGTAACAGTCTTGTAGATGAGCAAATATTTTTCTTCACCTCGTGCCTCATCTTTCCTAAAATTCGCATTTTTACGTGCTACCATTCGAAAGAGAATTTTCAAAATGTGTTTACCATAGTTTAATTTTATTTTTTTCATATTGATTACGACGAATTAAATTTTGTGAAACTATCGGAATTGAGAAAATATTACACAATCATTTATGTATTCTATTCATCCGTGAAGAAAAAATTCTGAATGTTTTGATACAGTATTCGTCTTTAAGTTCCAATAATAATTATAATTAATTAGTGTTCACGCGTTTCAAACATACAACTATAATATTTTTAAAATATGATTACTAACAATGGCAAAGCTTGGTACGTGACTACCATAGTACATATAGACGTTCTAGTCATCATTATCAAACATTATACACGAATACGATGGCTGTAATAAATATACAGTAGAATAATTCTTATCATTCGCTTTTGTAAATTCGTATCCAATTTAATATTAAATAATTATTTCAGTTATCACCAAACGAATACTCTTACCGAAATGAGCCCCTTATTACTTTCTTTTTGCTACCTTACTGAATTCAGCCACTTTTTAAACCACCATCTCAAAAATTAAATTCAAGAAGTCGAATTAATTTAGATATTTAATAGGCCCAATTTTTCTTTTGTAACTTCTTAAAAGTGGTAGAAAACAAATTTTCGGTTGGCTTTTCCGGAAATTGATTGCTATCGGCTTTGCTCTGTATCTGTCTCAAAAATAATACAATTTGAATTTTCGTATTCTAAATGTTAGTTAAACGACATTGTATTGTGAAAATGGGAGTGTTTTCTGGTTGGTTTGTTTTTCTTTTTGGTAATTCAGTCCAAACCATATGACTTTTCACGTAGAAAAAAGTTCACGAGTTGTACAAATTTAGGCCTGAATAACGTATTGAGTTTCCAAACTTGGAGGGTTACCGATCCCCATACCTAAATATTGAAAAATGATGCTTATAATCAGTTTTTTTAAGCTTATCGCATTTTCAGTCGGTGTTAGACCAAGAGTAACTATAAAAACTTTAGAAGATCAGATTTTTTATCAATTTTATTTTCAACATTTATCTCTCAAGTCGATAGTTTTCAATTTAAAATGTCAGGGTATTCCTTAATCTATAATTATAAAATTCAACCCCACTTTTTGTATATTTATCCGTGTTTTTTGCAACATTCGCGACATTTTAATTTTTTTTAAAACTACTCTTGTCTCACTTCACGATTTCTCAGCTACTATTTAAGACACGAAACTGAAGTTCGTACTATTGAAAATATGAAAAAATTTGTTTAAGTTCTTTACCAAAATTAATTTTTTTATCACCATTAGTTTTTCCCAAATCGGCCATAAAAAGAACTGCAAATTAATGAAAAATTTACCGTTTTTTAATTTGTCACTTATTTCAAAAACTAATAATGGAAGAAAAAAATGTTCAGCAATGACACCCCTTATTTTTTAATGAAAAATTCATTTCCACCATCAGATTTCACTTAAAACGAATGAATCACGAAATAACGGCGGGAGAAAGTACAAGAACAAAACTGGGCCCCCACACATGTATATGATTTTCGTCATCTAGGATTTGTAACAGGAGCTGGTGGAGAGGGGCCTTCCTCCATGCTTTACTGCCTCACAAAATTGTTCTAGTTATCGAATTATAATTTATAATCATTTTCTTCGCTTAGATAACAATTGTACTGCATTGACATTATTTTCAGCCCCTTTATTACACCAAAATTAGCAATTTTGGGTATAATATCGGAGCAAAGTTCTGGAGATCCCTAAAAATTTAATTTCTAATACTTTTATTTGATTGTGAGTACTATTTCCAGTTTAAAACGACCTGATACACCAGCCATAATTTGAAAATTACCAATCAACTCCTAGTTAGTCAGTGCACCTGGAGACCAAGAAAAAGTTGCATGAAAAAATTTATTCATAAGGTATACATCACTCTATGGAACGAAACTAGCTCAAGTCCAAAAATGCCATTTTTGTGTTATACGTATCAAAATTTTCCTTTTGCATTCCTCTATCGTTTAGTAGGGCTATCTCAAATCCTTTTTGCTGAGAAATTCAAATAAACACTGAATGCGTACTATCTTATGTCTGGATGTGAAAGAATTAGTTTGTGCAGAAGTACCTTAACTTTTTTCTAATTTATTTGTGCAGAACTTTCTCAAGTCCAAGATAAACTACTTTATTTTCTGTATGGGATGAAAGAATTAGTTCATGCAAAAGTAACTTAATTCTACTTTTATTTATTAATTTAATGGTGTAGAAGTATCTCAAGTCCAAGATCAGCTACTTCTGCGCTAACATTTTTCATTCAGTGCTCCGTGCCTAAGTAACCTATGTGCGACTTGAAATAACTTTGGATGATAATTTTGTTCAATACTATATCTTAAGTCTCTTGATCTGGAGGAAAATAAAATAATTTCAATTTTTATTAAAGAATGTCTTTACTTGGTTCCTCTTATTAATACACTATAATTGGTTTCACATCCCACTGCAATAACTGAAAAATTTCAAAATTCTGAACTTTCTTTTCACTCTACTGAAAAATAGCATTCTCATACTTAGTTTCATTCTAGGGTATAACCATGTCATCTCAAATTGAAGATGCCCTTACTTTTAACCACAACTTATAGTAGCCTCTAGCCAAAAAAGGTCCGATGCAAAAACAAATTCAAAATTTGAACTCGAAATCTTAAAATAACTAAACTTATTTGCAACAAAAGAAAATCAAAAGTTAAAAATTGTGCATCATGAGGAAACTGTATTAGAAAGCGAAGTTTTAGAGATCTTCAGAAATTTTATCTAACACCAGCTGCCTGCTGTGTCAGCTTCGCTTGACAGATGCGTTTGTTACTAACCTAAGATCTCCGAAAGTTCAAACATTAACAACTTTGCACCAGGGGGATACGTACCTCCGAGTTGGATAAAAACCTTCCTTGGAATAACAAAAATAATTCTTCAAAATTTCAAAACAATCGGTGAAGAACTTTCGGAAATCTTAGGTTAGTAACAAACGAACATTAACATTTTTATTTACATAGATTATGCCCACAAATGCTTATTTTTTGTTGAAAAAATTGGGTGAAAATAATATCCGTGGCCTGTAAATTATGTTCAAATGAATGTAAATCATAATTAATTGATAAATAATTCAAAACAAATACAATTTTAAATGAGAGTTTGTAATTTATTCAGTTTTGAAAACCATCCTCATCTTCCCAAGATAATTAGGTGCTAAGCACGAAACCTACTAACTTGAAAAAATATGTTTGATTCAGAATTTTTATAGAATTTGACCTTCTACAATTTTTGAATTAACTACTTTTTGTCTAAAGATCACTGAAGATAAAATATTCTGGGAGAAAAAAAAAGAATTTTGTTGCCATTTTTCCGATGTGAAGAGAGGAGGGACAGTTCCTAAAGACGGAAAATTTTGTGTTATTCAGATCGTCGAAATGTATGAAAATTATTTTTTCTGGAAGAGCCCTATTTTAAGGCCACAGTTATTTACATTAAAATTATTATTTCTATTTTCGATCTAAGAGACATTGATTTTTTTTTTTTTTTTCCTTTGATTTGGAACATATCTCCTGCAGTTCTTGTGTTACTATTTACTTCTTGATTGAGAATTAAGCGAATGTTTTTCGTTTTATGCATTTATTACTTTACTTGGGTTGGTATTGCAAAAAAACATTCAACACCGTTAAATCAATATGAAATCAGAAACAGTACTATAATAATACGTAAATAAACTTATTTTCGCACGTGCAAACCTACTTCAAAATTAAGAGCTGCGTGATTATCTTCTGCAAAAATTATTGTCAATTTCTTTGGAATTTTCGATAAATTGGTTTTGAAACACGTAGGCCTTCTATTTGTTGGGACAAAATAAATTTCACGTTTACTTTTCGCCGTATCGAAAACTGACTTTGCAGCATACATTCCCTACTATTGAAGGTTCGATGTTAATTATAAATTCGTATTTCTACAAATGGTTTCTTCGGTTAGTAAAAATAATGTTATTTTTTCAGTCTAGAATCATTGTTGTGAATGAATTCATTGAAAATATTGTTAGTTCTACGAAAATTCGTAAAGCTTGCTATCGAAATCGAAGTATCAAATACTTGGTTCCTGAGAAAGTGGAACGTTACATAAAAACTCATGGGCTGTACGCCAATACTAACGAGTCAGTTACTGTCTATTATTCGAGTAATTCATCGATTACCTTCCTAGTGACCTTATCATAACTTATTATTTCTGTATTCGTATCCACAGGAACTGCCAAAGCTCTGAGAACCGTTCCAGCAAATTAACCAGTGTGATCGATGACCTTTCGAGTGCTAATTCGGCGAAACTGAATTACGTAACAGTGGTCCCGCCAGTGGGAAAACTAGAAAATAACATTTCACGTAAAAAAAGAAAATCAAAGGTAAGAGCTTCTTTTGCTGCATACCCCTGAATGAATTTAAATTTTTATACGGAGAGAAACAAATTGTTGAACTAAGTGCAGTAGTCTGCCCCAATAAAAAGTAAACATTATTTAAAAATTCGTTAAGTACCTGCTTTAAACAAAAAAAAAAAAAAAGACCTCAGTGGCTATAAGCAAGCGGACTGAATCATTTAATGTAGTACACTCCTATTTTTGTGGCTAGTAACACTATAATTCGTTATTTCGGTGGAAAAAACGAAATTCATTTTTTTTTGTTAGTGTGCGTGTGTTGAATACAGTCATATACAGTCGCACGCTTACAAATTTTTCTTGCTTCTCTCTTTTCTTCTCAGAAATTAGCACCAAAACTTGCACCGAGATTCGTACTAGTGGGCTTCACCTTTCAGTTTTTACCCCCATAGTGAAAATAAAACTATGTACCATATTAAAACGAAACAAATACGTTTGATCTGTAAAACTTACCATAATAATACAGAAAATTATAAATCATTTTTAGTAGGATGCAATGTTTTAAAAGTACTTATCACATTTGTAAGAGAACGCAACAATTTCTTGTGTTGCCAAGCAAACAAAATCCCTTTTTTGTGGCTTCATTTACTGGAGGAATACGTTAAGCTATTTAAATATTTAATATTACAAAATACATTCGAATTTGCCGTCATTTATATTCCAAAAGTTGCACAATACTATATTGCTACCTAAATTAAAATTTAAAGAAATTTTTTTTTCTACATATTTAGTGAAGAAAATTAAAATTTCTTTAGAAAAATAAAAAAATAAGAAAAGAGGTTTGTCCCTAGTAAAAATTTTACTAGCTTCTCCCATAAGTAGGCACGAAGAAATCATCAATTTTGGTGTAATACCTGATAGGTACCTTTATTTCTTTGACCAACTTGCAAACATTAACATAATAAATAATTTTATTAGGCATTTGAAGCTTGAATTTCCTAACATTCATCGTAGGTAGCTTGTTGAAGAATGTCGACAATCACCAGTAAGGTATTGTCCAAATAAGAATATTTTTTCAGTCCTTCACCACACTAATCTGTGAATGTCGACATTCACCAACTTGGAACTTTCACTGTAACGTGTTCACGAAGTAACATACCTACCATTTTTTTGGTAGAAGTAATTTTATTAGAAAGTTAAGAATTTACTGACAGACTTCCTTGGTGAGTGTAAAAAAGGTTATGTAAACATGTGATCTGTGTTCTATATGGAAGAAAGTATAAAAGTTTAGAGTTTCAGTAATTTTTTCAAAAAAAAAGACATTGCAGGCCATAATGTTGTTATCACGTTTTTATGAATTCGTATCAAGTACTACCAAATACCAAAGTTTGGAATTCAATTCCGCAGATACCCTGTATGTAATTAATCAATCTTCTTTACTCGAGAGTTTGCTGAAAAATAATGCATTGCACCACCGACGGTAACTTGCAAATGAAAACAGATATTAAATTGAAGGAAAACAGCCATGGAAGTACATTTCATAGGCTCTAAGAACGTTCATTTGATTTTCAGTGTAGGTATATTATTACCATTTACAGCTGTACATATCTTCCAATAGTAAACCATTTTTCTCATCCTGTTTACGAACATTTAGAGGTGAGCATTTAAAAATTTCACTATATTTTTCACCCTGCAATTTTCATTTCCCCCACCATATTCAAAGAAGAATCGTCGCAGCATTCATTCTACCATAGATGATAAAATGAAGGATGGAGTGAGGTTGTATACCTACCTGTTAAGGCAAGACTGCCTGAATTTTTCATCGATGAGATGAGAAAACTGGTTCATTAGTTTGGCTGAATGTGTAACTGTGAGTCTGTATTGAAAAGTAGGTGTAAATTCTTATAGGTAGCGAGTAAAATATAGCCTACTGCTATGTCTTTTTAATGTGTAAATATCTTGGCGCTTGGTCTATGGTAGGGGCTATAAATGAGGATTACAATCGTCAAATTTGCGTAACTTGTACCTTTTACAATATTGTAACTCACATTTTTGTGTGTGCTGGTAGGTGTATAGTAGTGAGCATGCACGTTGCGCAGGTACAAAACCACACAGCTACACGATGAGAATAACGTTCAGAAATTTTTATGTTTGCTCATCAATACTTCACGAGTGTAGCAATGGAGCTCGCACCTTTTTTTTGTTTTATTTGAATTTCTTATTCCTTTTACGAACTATGCCCATAAGTCTTCCTGTCTGTGGAAAATTTTAATGTTGAAAATGGAACACATTCTATGTCCTCCGTATTCGTCAACTTTGGCGCCATGCGGTTTTAACTTGTTCTCAAAAGGGGCCAGAGATATCTTATAGGTATTAATTTTGCCATGGAAGGACCCGGTGAGGTTGCTTACCGAAGAAAAACTCCCTCGATTCTTGATTAATCGATTCTGGATTAATCAGTCGAAAATGCTTCTCCATTGGTGGGCGAAAAGAACCATTGTATGCAGACGCTACACATAGAAGTAAATTAATAATGTAGTTGTAGCCAAGAAAATGCACATTTACGCCATTTTTGTCTCACCTGATTAGACCTACCTCTTCCCATTCACGAATTTGAACCAAAATGTGCATTGTTTATTCGCCATCTCTCGTATAATGTTGTCACATCTTGTGTTGAACTTGGCAATTTGATGGAATGGGCCAATGTTTCGGATTTTAGCACAATTTTGGCTACCCCTAACACGTTGGCCGTTCGAGATGGAGCAAAGGTACAAAGGACCTATGTTGTTCCTGGTGGCAAGTACTAAGGGTTTACATGGACGAAAAGTAAATTTATTAATGTGCTTTTATTTCTTCTAACTCGCTTACCATTGTGAACAAGTCGTCCGTTTATTGAGCGTATTTTACATTTTTATGGAGTTCTGTCGACTGCTAATGCTCGAAGGGGAGAGATTTTCAATAAACACCCTGTATTTTAACTATATTAAGCTCGCAGTTTAACTTCTTGATAATGGAAAATAGACTGTGTATGCGGAGGTCAGACAGCATAGTTTACGAGATCTGCAGGGTTAAAAGAACGAAAAATTTCCTATTACAAAATGCAGTCAGACATCCCAATCTCTCCCTAAGTGGGAGATGTAATGGAAAATCTTTGCCATAACTTCCCCAAAAATTAACTAAATTAGGTTTAGGGTAGCGAGTATTTATGTTATAATTGTGTTTTTACCTTACTTTTGAGAGTTTCACTCAAACGGGGAAGGAGGGTTGCTACTCTTTAAATAGTCTCATATCTGTCTAACACTGCGTTGTATCGAAAAATCAGTCCCACCACCACATTAAGGAACAGAAGATACGCAAAAAAAGATGCACCTTACTGGGGTCATCGACTTGGCTTGTCAATTCGAAAACCAACGTATTCATTCCTAATGAATCGGGTCAAGGAATCGAGTACCGAATCGATTCGGAAATGGCTCTACGAATTGGGTGCAAAATGTATTTTGAAAATCAGGTAGATACATACCTACTTACTACAGAACCGTTAAATAAATCGATGTAATTATTAACTTTCGAAAATACGCTTTTTTACGAGTGTAAAGAGCTATTTTTTTGTCGATTCAACACCGTACTCGTCGGTTATCCCTCACCAGAAGTAACCTTGGGACAGCTTTAACTTAACCTTAGTTTTCAACCATGTTTTTCTCAGAAACCGCTAAGTTTTGTTACTTTCCTCTCGAATACGATGGTTGAACTCATTTTTCGATACAGCGTATGGATAATAAATGAGCAAACAATTTGCTAAAAAATGAATTTTAAGTACCTTTTCCTTTTGACTAAACATATGGTACTGGACCAGCAAAAAAAAAAGATTTCTGGTTAGACATTCCGGCCCTAAATAGGCAACCTAAGTGTCCCACTTGACGTACTTTAGGTTTATGTAGGTACGTTGTCCTTACGAATTTAAGGGATGACCCTTATTAAATGTACTCTAAATTAGTAAACTCAAGAAGAACGTCGGAATTACCCACCAAGTACACGTTGGTTACCAACTTTTTCGCCGTCATGTCTGTAAATTACAAATTACATTGAGCTTACGAAGCTTTACTGGTCCAGTTATTCAGGGCTCTGTAGTCAAAGGATAATGCCGATACAGCTACGCTTGAAAATAATTTGAAAACTTTGTTTAAAAAATTAGGCGTCGTTGTAAACATAAGACAAATAAGAACAGATGTGAAGCCGAAACTCAATACGTAAATTTCACGATTGGCCTAACTGGAGTTTGTAAAAAATCAGAAAATTTCGAGAATTGAGAGCCCATCGAAATTTAATACTAGGCCCTATACCAGATCAATTCTCGTAATTTTTTGATTTTTTTAAACATTCCAGTTAGGCCTATCGTGACATTTACATATTGAGTTTCAGATTTCAAAAATTTATTTTTTGACATTTTTTTGTTCGTTTATTGTTTTGTTTTAATCGTTTTTATGTTTGAAAAATTTTTTCTTAACGTTAGGATAATTTTAAATGAAAATTATATTTGGTTATAAAAATATTTTAATTATTATTGTAGAAAAAGAAAAAATTGTTTTGGCAGGAAATGCAAGTGAAAGTTCTTTCATTCCTCCATTCTTCTTTCTTCGTTTACATTTCAAAACTCCCCATAATCACAAAGAAATTCAATCCAAGCATTCTTTCACACATACTTGGAGAAAACAAAATCGATATAATATACCTATATCGATTCGTATTGAAATAAATATCTATGTAGGTTTATCTAAAAATGTCCTATTTTATCGATATGTTGGAATAAAGCTCCGGTGAAATAAGACAAATGAACACCTTAAATTTTACATCGATCTGATCAAAAGTAATTAATGTATCTTAGAGACAAAATTAATGTTCAAACCTTTTCTGCGCATGCACAGTTTATTTTATGTTCATAAAAAATAGTGATTAGTCACCGATGAGTTGAGGACTCGAGACGAATGTATTCCTTAAATTTCATGTCAGTCGTGTAAACCTTACCTGAGATATTGTCGGGACACGTAAGTAAGTACATACATCCTAAATTTGAACCACATTGATGGAAAATTCATAAAAATATGTACTTACTGGCCGCCCTTGGTGCCAGCTTCGCCTGGCCCAATCACTGAAGTAGGAGTAGGGGTCCATTTTATCAATATAATTTATACTATTTTTTTCATTTTCATTTTTTTATAAATAAGTATAAAATTATAATGTATATTATGATCTAATGCAAATTCGAATTTGAAATTAAGGTATTTGCAGTGCAATTATTGGATTATTTTTTTCCAGATTTATTTAGACGTCATTCTCATTTGTCTTTAAATTTACAAAAAAAAAAAAAAAAAAAAAAAAAAAAAGAAATTATTTTCAGTATTCAATAATTTAAACTGAAACCAAATTAAAGTATCCATTATCACCTCTTCAACTTCAGGCAATAAGGAATGTGGGTCTTATCTTACCTCAATGATTCCCCATCTGCAGCAATTGCAGCGCTATCTACTTCCATATTAAATCCCGAATGATAAGAAATCCCTCTACCAAAAAACTTGGCTGTCAAATTCTACCCAATAGTTCCTTTAATTTCAAAATAAATACCAAATTCAAACTGCAGAAAAAAGAGAAAGAAAAGACTAAAGTGTACTGAAAGGTGACACCTTTGAGGATATATACGTATATGATGGAGATGACACGGAACAGTTTTCACATGGCGTTGAGTGTCCAGACTATAGATGCCGTGTGTTGGTGTACGAAATACCCCAGACTGAACACCCCAACCAATCAGAATCAAAAATTGGTGTAAAAGTGAGGTACTTTGTAGGCCAGTGTTTATAAACAAATGCACGTTGCGAGATTTTTCTCCAACCAGATATTTAGTTGGAAGTACACGTGTTTGTAGAAGCCCTTTCTATAGGCAGGACACCGAAACTGCCCATGTGTCATCTCCATCATATATATTTCCTCGAAGGGTGACACAGAGATAGTAATATTTTTTCCATTTTTCCTTTGTTTTCCATCCTTCTTTAATCCTTCAACTGACGACAGTTGAAATAATATAATGAAAATAATGAAAAATATACATATTTTACAGTACTGCTCGGGTAATTATGAACGGATCGTAATGATAAATAGCCTATTTTAGGGGTAAGAAAATGAGTTTGGTGGTGATAGAAAAATAAAAAACATTGGTTCGGTAGTTTTAAAAATTACTCATTATACACATAGATGGAACACTTTTATATATTAGTATAGATAGGTATAGCTATTTAATGAATGGCCATCCCCATCTCTACCCTTCCGAATAGGGCTGAAGATTTCAAAGCTTGTTGAAAGTGAAAGACATGAATACTCACTTTCTTGTACCACCAGATATCGTTTATTGTTTTTTTTTTTTTTCATTGGCAAAGTTCCTGCAGATTTTCAATTGCCCCGTCCCACTTTGGAGGGCTATAACTCGGCCGAAAAGAATTTCTCGACATTTTGTCAGCTCAACCGAAGCCTACTTCATTTATCTAAAGTTTTTTAAGTTGATTTTCAAATTTCTCACTCCCAAAAATATAATTCGTCATAAATTTTTTTCTCAAATTATGCTCGAATACCTAATATATGCCAAAAAAAAAGTGAAGCTCCCAACTGCACTGAGGAACCGATTTCCATTCTACTTCATGGCCCGATGAGTGAAGTAGACTTTGGCAAAACATTTTTGTTCTTTCGACTTTCGGAAATCGATGCGCTGGAGATTTTGTCGCCTTACTTTCCGACATTGTGTTGTGTAAGATTTGGAAGCTGTAATTATATTATGTTTCTTTGACATTTGCACCGTAGGAAATGAGCAACGTTTCGAGATGCGTCATACGCCGGTCGAAACGCAATTCGAAATAAATTCGTTCGCATCTCATTTTTATATGGCTGTGTGTGGTTTGTGAATTCGGTGGTCCTATCGTTTCTCATCTGACGAGGAACACATCTCAAACATATCAGGTACACCTACTTTCATCGATCGAGATTAATATTTGCAGGAACTAGTCTAATTTATTCGCGAGAAAACAAAATGTACATAATTATATACTTAGGCCTATACGTATATGCGTAAATATAATAGGTATTCAGTAAGTATACTTGTGTATATATTTTTAACAATTCGTTGTTGAGTTTGTAAAAAATTCTTCGGAAAAATGTTCCTGATTACGAATAAATAAATAAAAAAAAAAATAAAAAATAAAAAATACACTTTATTAACGAACAGAGTTTGTTTCGTTTTGTGATGTGAAGCGGCGTATTTTGAGAACCAATGCTTTCTTTATGTTAGGTATACCGTATAGGTGCCTAGTCTCGGGGGTTGACGTTGTTATTTTAATATCAGCTGCTTTTGTTATGTTACTAAGGTTGCTTAGCTGTGTACATTTCTTACGGTGTAATGAGCGCGAGGTGAGTGTCCAATAATGAGTTTATAAATTCTCTTCTACCCGCCGCCGCCGCCGCCGCCGCCGCCCATCCCCTAGCAGTACCCAAGTTCTTTTATCCCTTACCTTCGACAAAGTTAGTTCGCTTAATTCGTACGTACGACTTCAAAATGTTACCTTTCCGCGTCATTCCGTTTATATTATCGTTATTTTGATTTTTTGTCTTTTTTTACATTTTCATTTTTTTTTTTTTTATGCCTATAGGTCTATATACATGTTTTTGTATTATAATAATTAAGTACATAGGTAAGCATTTTTTGTTGTATTCGTATAAAATATTTTTAACGATAGGCTGGCGTACCGAATTCGCCGTTCGAAACTTATCAAATATGAATATTGAAATTCGTTTCGGGATTTAAATAATGGAACGTCGTATGTCAAGGTCACGACGACTTCATTCCAATTACTTTGGTACCTCCCTACCCCTACCGTACGCTTGTAAGTTTTCACAAAAGTTTAAGTTCTCGTGCGTCGATGTGTGTTGTGTCAAGCGGGTGTGGGTGGGTAGTTACCTGGCTGGTGGAAAAACTATCGGATTACCAGCGAAAAGTTTTTCGAAAAGTTGTTCGCCTCGTGAAATGTAGGTATAAGCTATGAGGGACTAAGGGTGAAAAGAATAAGGATGTTTTTTGTGAAAATACAAACGTGTAAAATCGTTGATGATGAAGGAAACGTGGACTGCTCAGTTTGCGATATAAACATCCAGAGCCTCAAAAACTCAAAAACCAGACCCTATGAGAACGTGAATGAGGTAACGGTTATTATGATTTTGTACTGAAGTGAAATTTCGAAAACAATATATACCTACCTGCTTAATTCACTCATTGACTGGAGTTCAGTCGTATAATTATTATACGTTAATATGTTTATTTTTGGGGGGAGGGGAAGATTTCATTATACTTCACGTCTGTTATCACATCACTATGAAGCCGGTGATATCGTAGGTACGAGGATCCAATTAAGTATAACGAATAAATGATGATGTTTATTTCGTATCTATTGACTGTGAAATCTGATTTTCGTTTTAACAATTTCGAGTTGAAATTGAGAGAAAAAAAATTTTACTGGAAAATCTTCGGAGAAACTGTTATCCGTGGCTGTCCAACAGTAAAATTTTTTTAAATGGCGACTTAATACGTATTATTTCGCGGAAATTAATACACGAATGAAACTGACAAACTGAAAACATTGTCCTACCTACGAAGAAGGGAAGGTAGGCAATCGATTTAATCTATTTACAAATCTCGAGTTTAATAGGTGACTTTTTTTTTCTTTATGACGAACAATTACCTATTTATTGAAGCGAAGCTTCCTCATGTACCCCACTCACTGAACAACTTTCACGATGACGATATTGCTCTTTGATAGCCGAACCAAATTTGACGAAAATTTACAGATAACAATTTGAAACGAAGACCGATGTCGTGACAGTGACCAATTTTTTATTTTAGATGCATAAACAAAAAAAAAAGGATTTCAGGAACAATAGTACTAAAATCTGGCGTTTCGTACGAGAGCGACCGAAAAAACTGGCGTTTTGATAAGATGTAAGAAGAATAGTATAACGAAAGTTGGTAAGGGGAAGTGTTACATCTACAAGTCATTGTGAGATTCATATTTATGTGTTTCTTTTCGCAGTGATGCAATTCGCTCCCTTTATGAACAGATCGAAACTCGAAAGAAAAGTCTCGTTATTCGTATCTCATTATTGTAGATATAAGTAGGTAGGTATTCAAATGTCGTGATCGAGAGGTATGCTCACTCGGAAATAAATTGAAACGTTACTTGCTTAGCATGACGTCATCCGTTTCACCGGTAAGATTTAGTAGATATATGATCCGTATAGGCTACAGTGCAGTCTTCGAATTTTCGTTGCAATTGTTTTCAAAGCCAAACTATTGAGAAATTGAGGAAGCAAGGTTGAAATAATGGAACCAGAAACGAACCAAGTAATGTAACTCGACAGTATTTCAACGAGTAACGTTACTGAAACAATACCAAAGTGCTGGATATAGTGAAGTAATGTTACTTTAACGTTACCAAAAATTTTAATTATGTTATTACCATAATAACAAAAACATAATTAGACTGAAAGTACCATCAAAAAAATTAACACCATTTTCATTTTTTCAAATACCATTTACTACCATAATAGAAATGAAATAATCTTATATTGTTATATTGTTTCCGTTAATTCTAAAAAGTCAATTTTTTCTATATCTTTTACCTAGGAGCTATTTGCTGCATATCTTATTTGTACTTTAGACGTTGAACTAGCTTCTTTTTTTCTTTTTTTTTCTTTTTTTTTTTTTTTTGGTAGAACTGGAAGATAACACTTTCAGTTAAAGTTTGATTTTTTTCCAAGTGCTGCAAATGAGAAAGTGGGGACAAAAATTTGAATTATGTAAAATGAGGTTCTTACCCAGCCTTGAATTTGCAGTTCAAAATTCTAAGTAACATTACCACCAAAGTACTACCTAATGGTAACAGGATAAGAATTATTTAATAACGTTACAGAACAGAACCAAAATCTGAAAGTTACTAATACCTAAATCAATAACAAAGCATCTGTCAACTGAATACCAGTACCCAATCACAGTACCACTTTACGGTCGGTAACGTTACAGTTAACAGAAATGAAATTGAAACGTTATTTCACCCCTGGGAGAAAGAAAAAACCTACTTGTTTTCACGAATTTGCTGTTTTTAAGCCTTGTCCTTAGCTGTCTTCAGTGTCAAATTTACAATTTGTTAAAAAATTTCATATTCGACTTCTAATCAAGTTTTATCAACTTTTAAGAGCTCTTACTTGTTATTCTTGGTCTCATTTTGTTCCTTGGAGTCTCCCCGTCAATGTGGTGTGTCCAATGTGGTGTGTCCAATGAGGTTCTGTCTTTTAACTTGAGAGAATTACAACAAAAATTCAAAGCTTGTCCTATACAGGCCATACTTATTGATTTGTAAACATCTTAGCACTCGGTATGTGCAGTAGGGGGGAACAAGAATTACGACTGTCAAATTTGCGTAACTGTAATAAATTCTTGTTTGTGCATTAAATGACATGTAGGTGTGTGGTTGGGTGCGCATTGTGCACGCACGCTACCTCACTATTTTATGTTGGCACGTCAACCTTTCGTGAGTAAGCCCCAGGAGAACTCGCACCTCTTTTTTCATTACCCGCTAAACGTGCAGCGCCATCTAACCGGAGCCAAAGAGAAGAGGATACTCTTAGGTAGGTACATGCAGGAGTATTGCAAACCACAGCGTATGCAGTGTAGGTACTCTCAGCAATTTTGAAAAACAAAAAAACTCTTACGAATATGAATGCTCTCGAATACAAAAACCACCCGAAAAACATGTTTTCAAGCAATTGTTTTCAAAATAAAGATCTTATTCGACAATTTTTTTAGAACACTGCTGCTCACACGACCCGTGGCCCCAGATTTTCTCACTCCGGCGTCTGCATCCAACATGTGAACGAGAGTTGCCTCTCGTGAGTGAGCACACCTCTCGATCTCGACACCTGGGCTACGTACCATTATAATAAATTATTATCGGATTTCGTCCCAAATATTTGAACTTTAATCTGTTCCGATTTTCAAAAGTCAATTAAATACGAAAGAACTTTAAGTACATCCGTAATAGGTGTTTTTAATTCTTGGAATGAAATACCTAAGCAGGCCGTGTGTATTAAAAATATCGAAATGAATTTCGACTTCGTTGTAAAAAACAAAAAGCCACGAGCTCGTCGAGTTTCGCAAGGAATAAAAAGTATTTATTATTCGTGGACCTGCACTCCGGAGTTTTACATCAGAGAAGAAAAAACATGCAACTTTATTACTTGAATTGGTATTCATTGCAGTAACGTTTACCAGTATAAACTGCAAAACTACAGCGTTGGGTTTAATTATGTCACTACGTTTCTTTCAAACATTAATCACCTGCGCTGTTTGACCAAATTTCGTGGACGTCCGTACAAATATTAATTATTGTTAATCGTTTCTGTCATATTTTTCAATCTAAATTCAAATTTGTGCTCGCGTTCGCCAGGCAAATAGCCTACGTTATTATTGCAAAATTGATGGTGCCACGAAGCTCGAAAGGTTCGGTTAGACCGAACACAATAGGTATATTTTATCGAACGACAAAATCGTTTTGGGCACTTATTACCAAATTCCGACAGCAAACTGTGTAGCTACCGTATCGATTTTGTAAGGACAGATATAAGCCCGATGTAGGTAACCTGAGCGGCGAAGATAGGCCTATAACTCGCTAATGTAATCCGAGTTGAATCGAAATTTAATAGGGTGTCTGTTACGAACGAGTTTTCAAAATTTTCGTAACTAAGTATTCGTGTAAGATTAAGAAGCGAATCGTATTTTTAGTTCAGGTATCAGAATTTCGGTTTGTACGTATTGTAGGAAATTAGGTACCTCCCTTCAAAGCTTTTCGAATTTCTTGAGAATTGAGAAAAAAAACCCCTTCAACTCTTGCGCAGCGAGCTTCGCAAGAAAAAGTAGATTTTCTTTGTTTAAAAATCACCTCTATCACCAACATTCTCCTAATAAAGTAATAGATATAAAATTTATGATTTTTGCAAAAAATTGCCAATATCCCACACATACGGTGCATGCGATAAAATATACAGATTAAGTAACATGTTCTCAAAATACTTTGCGAACGAGTGTCAAAAATCATTATTTTTTTGTGAAATGAAAAATTATTCCTAGTTCTAATAAGCACAATTTTGGAAATAATTTGATGGTTTTCTATCATGCAGTGACGAGAAATATATACATATATATATATGTAAGATTGTTTGAAAATCTTACGAGAGAGTAAACGACTTGGATGAATTTAACTTTATTGAAAATACAGTAAATTCAAAAACGAAATCGTTTCACATAGGAAAGTGTACAAAGTATGAAAGCTAAAACAGAATTAAAGTGCATGAACTGGCGAATGTACGATGAATGAGAGCAAAAATGACTGTAACCTGTACGAGAAATGGACAATAGAGCGATAAGGAAGTGTAGAGCGGGAATAGACGATAAGCAGGAAAAAATAAGAAGATAAAGCGAAGAGAATCTTTTTATTTTACATATATATATATATATATAATTATATACACCGGGTGATTCAGTTTAACACGCACCATAGGAAAATCCCCTATGGTGCGTGTTAAAATGACTCACACAGGTTAAGTGACGCAGATGAAGTGAAAATAAATGCACCATCGAGAAAATAACGGAAATAAACATTTTTTTTAAAATAAAATTTATATTTATTAAAATTTAACTATTTTTAACAAAGGATTTTAAATATTGAAATAATCTTCAAAAATCTTAATTAATTAATTCGATCCCTTTATTTAATTACAAATTTAGAAGCCCAATGGTGCATTTATTTTCACCTTTAACACGCACCATAGGGGATTTTCCTTTGGTGCGTGTTAAACTGAATCACCGGTATAGTATATACTAAAAAAAAAAACAATATATGAGAAAAAAAATCCCTCATTGCAAAACGAAGTATAGTGCGGTTGTGCAAGTTCTGGTTACTAAAATATTAGCGGAGATTTTAGTGTCTGTATTCAAATCTAGTGTACTACAGCTGGTCGGGGGAAGCGAAAATTAAGTTTTTTTGAGATGGGATCGGCTTTAGGTTGAAATGAGTGGTTTTCTCGATGAAGGCTTGAAAATGAATTTTTCAGCACCATTATCAGAAGGGTAGAAGAGGGAAAATCTCACTGAATAGCTAATAAATTGGGAACAAATTAACCAATCGAAACGAAAACTGATAGGTCTGATCCTTGTGTAGGACGTACTCATTGTACAAAATTTTGCGACCATTGAAAGAGAATCGTAACATTTATTGAGATAACGTAAACAATTAGCACCTCCAACAGCCTCAGCGAATGAACCATAATACTAACAAGAACCAAATTTGGAATCGTGTTAGATATACTTCAAATCAATACGTGTACCAAATTTTGTGACTATAGCGTGAAAAATACTCCTTTTAGAGCCATTAATCTGCCAAAACTGCAACAAAATCGCCCTTATCAGACGTACCGTTAGGCCTATCCGCACCAAAATTGGTAAGTTCAGTCTCTGACCTAAAGTACGTAAACGTACCAAATTTGAGACCTATCGATTGAAAATTTCGACCTGTACGCTGTTCAATAAAAAATGCGTATAAACTGACCTACCGGACGTACTAGGATTATTTCTTAGATAGATCCGAATATGTGTTTCAAATTTTGAAACCATCCGATCAAAATTACCCCTGAAAATGGACTCGACACAAAATGAGGTACCGTACATAAAAAGAAAGAGAATTTTCAAAAATATGTAGCCCCAAAATGCTGAGAAAAGAATGAAGCGAAAAACGCACCCACTCTCACCCTTGGGTCCGAATACTCGGGCAATTTTAATGAGTAGATTTTTTTCAAAAATGTACTTGAAAATGGTAAAGACGTTTAACTAGTGGGGATAGGTTCGATGCTACGGAAAATTGCGATTTGGAATGAAACAGCAACCAAGAGTCGGAATTTTGTTTTAGGGACATCGTGTTTTCGGTCGGAAAAAACTTTTCTAGCTATGCGAACTACTTTTTGCTCCCTTTATTTTAGCTGAGACGAAGCAACATCGAAAGCAACGAAATATTATTAAAAAGCTCGACGTGACATTTCTGAAAATATTCAGTTATTATTTACTTTGTTACCTGCGATTAGGTAATATTTCGATTTTTGCGCTCACTTTGCTCGCTCAATTCGAAGGAAAGAAGGTTATAGGACAATTGGTGAAACTTTTCCTAAATTATCTACATTACGTAGTAAGTATAATCGAGCTCAATATTGTCCAAGTTGAAACGAATATAATATTACGCGTAGGAATGCAGGTGCAGTTTCTGAAATCGAAATTCTCTTAGTATCGACTTTGTTGATAAAAATATTCACCTTGGTCGGATTTTTAAAAATCGCGTTTAATGTAAGCTAATCAGTTTTTTGAATTCTGCAAATAAACTTACTCTTCCTTTGCGATTACAGTCCGGTAAAAGTTAAAAAATATAAATGGTAGAGAAGTAAAGTAATGAATTACCGATGATAGGTACTAAAAAAGCAGTTTTAAGCCGTTAACCACCGCATCATCTGTAGTATCGATAACAGTTAATAACGCGACTATAAAATTTTTTTGAAATCTTATTTTGAAAGAATGCGCACGTTGT
The DNA here is from genome assembly GCA_011428145.1 of Ericerus pela. Lineage (NCBI taxonomy): Eukaryota > Metazoa > Arthropoda > Insecta > Hemiptera > Coccidae > Ericerus > Ericerus pela. The sequence continues at coordinate 233,094 of WOFM01000267.1, read as the reverse complement.
CTTGGGAATTGACTGCCGAACTTTGGTAGCTGGTTGTGCTTAATAAAATGAGTAAAAAGTTTATTTCAGTGTTATCATGGCCTATAAACCTACGTATACCGCTTTTTTTGAATAATTATCAAAATATAAAACTTTCATAGTCCCTTCGATGTGGAATATAAGCCACGTGTATACTACATCACATTCTTTACTCGCCTCGTGCCCTCATCGAGAACCTCTACCAGCCGTTGCAGTTAATCGGTCGATTTCTAACGTTTTCAAATTACTCCTGCCAAAATGTGGTAAGCAACTTTGTGTACTAATGTACACAATATGTAGAGTATCTCTTTCAAATAGGTACTATTTGTTGCTAGTTTTATCAAGTACTGCCAAACCGCGCAGGTTTGACAATCAATTCCTAGTTTTTCAAAATTACTCCTACCAAAAAATGATATGCAACTTCGTGTACCTACTTATATAAAATGTAGAGTACCTTTTTCACGTATGTATTTTGTTAATTATTTTATCAGATACCGCCTGTAGTGGAGGAGTTTACTTATTGTTGGTTTAAGTCACAAGGACGAATAAAATATGTTCGTTGTCACACACCTTAGCTCGCACCTGGTTGTGGAACAACTGTTAGCGTCGCTTCAGCCCAGTATCTACTGTCATGTCGAGTCCTGTGCGCATCGCTAGTGCGCACAGGACTCGTGGGCGTAGCCATGACACTGGGGGCGGTGTTCCTGGGTGGCCATCGGTGACCACCTCCGAAGATTCCCCTGAAATCTAGAATAAAGATTAGACATACATGTTGATATATAAAATGTTATTTTATTATATAAACAATAAAGATAACAAATATAATATGCAAACATGAAAAAATAGGTATTTACAGAAACTTAAAATAAAAATAGGAACAAAAAATTTTTATTTCGTCTTCTGACGTTACGGCGTAACGAAGTGACATGAACGAAACTTTCTACAAAAGTTTGTTTCGATCGCCGGATGCTGCAGTTGAGAGGATGGGACGAGTTATTGGCCATAGATCACAGATTCTGTAAAGGAATATTTGAGAGTTAGCGAGTTGTGTAAACATCAACGATGCTAAGTTTAGTAGTGCACTCTGCCACCTATTACCCGTAATCTTTTATAAAGCATATGACAGTAATAGTGGGTGCCAAAAAATGGTAGTTATACCGTTTTTAGGAGTATAATGTCCAATTATGGCATACCCTAAAGTCAGTAATTTGGTTTGTCAGACCAGTCTATTTTTGTCATAATCAGAGGGTCTATCGGAGGTACGATACTACGTATCGAGTTTATCTACATCTCTGTCATCTAACTCCAATGGAGCCAAGAACTTGAGAGGTCTTGTAGATGTTTGCTTGCTTGAGAATTCTATTTTTGCGTGACGGACTTGTCCATCACGAGATTTCTCTAACTCAATGATTTTCGCAAGTTTGTAAACGCCAGGTTTGGATGTGTAGACCAAAACGTGTACTACGTCGTTTACTTTTGGTACAAATGGTACCATGTGCCCTTGATTGGAGAGCGCAGTTGGTGGTCTATCTCTTAGGTATAAGAGATATTGTCTCTTCCAAGTTAACCAAAGGTTTGTTAGGTAATCTTGGTCGAGTTTCCAAATGTCCATAAGCTGTTTTGCTGTAGGAGTTGGATCTTTATTCGATTCATTAATCGGATTGCTTAGATGCCCTAAGTTGGCCCGCATGAAATGTGCGGGTGTTAATATCAACTGCTCTAGCTCATCCGGAGATGGGCATAGTGGCCTTCTGTTGACCATTGTTTGTATATCTTTCAAGCTCGCTTGAAAGGTATGTTTGTAGATTGAGTGGTGACCGTGGACTTTATAAAACACTTGTTTTATTATGCCTATCAGTCGTTCATAAACTCCACCATACCATGGTGCTTTAGCTGGGATGAAGTGCCATTTAATGCCTCTTTCATCTAAGCTAGGTTTTATTTTTCGTTCTTCAGTGAACATTTTCCAGTACTCTGGTAAGTACGTTGCAATTAAGTGGAATTGCGCTACGTTATCAGATAGGATAACTTTGGGTGTGCCTTTGTCAGCGAAAAATGTTAAGAACGCTGTCCAGATGTCCTCAGTTGTCAAGTTTGACACTGAGAGTAGGTGTACTGCTCTGGTGGACAGACACGTGAAGATAAACACCCAATTTTTAATGGGTGGTGTAGTTGGTGTTGCCAACTGTGATTTCGACTTTGGCAGGTATTTGTCAAATACCGTAAATGGGCCAAAGATGTCCACACCTGTGAAGGTAAATGGATTCACAAAAGGTACCAGGCAAAAGTCTGGTAGTGCTGAAAAAGTTGGTTGTTTAAACGGTCTTGTTTCAGCTTTTTTACATAGTGTGCACGACTTCTTTAGAATTTGAGGTAACACTTTTAGTGACTTTGGCACAAAATAGTGTCTTCTGAAGTCAGCTAAGGTAAATTTCGTACCAGAGTGTACGTTTTTCAGATGTGTATGCATCAGAATTAATTTTGTTTAGTGAGACTTAGGATGCATCAGGATTGGTGATAGCATGTCTCTTGCATACTCGATATCGGGTAGATAATTTACTGTACGTAATATCCCAGATGGATCAATTAGGATGTGGAATTTTTCGTACAAGACGTATGGAGGGTGATTTCGTTTTTCTAATACTTCGAGTAGTTTTCCAAAGTATTTCTTTTGATCAGCTCTGATGAAGCAGAGTAGAGTAAAATGAAATGTGAAATCTAACGATGCATAAGGTGAAATTAATCTTTTCCTCTTTATTTCTCTGTATTCGTTGTTACTAAATCGTCGTACGGCTTCTATACATTGTAGGAATGTACGTACAGGTTTAGATAACGTATTGAATTTCGTGATATCTATGTTGAACGGAGTGTTCAACGGTGGATGTATGAAACTTTCGAAAGGTATTTCATCTTTCGGAATAAAGCATGATTTGGTGATTGTCAAATCAAGTGGCTGACTTTGGTTTGGTGGATCAGCTATCCACTGTTGAGACAGAATCTCAGGTTCTGGTAGTGTGACTTCACATTGATCTGTATTTGGACCAATGAAGAAGTGTGGGATGAATCTTTTTGCTGATTTCATCTGCCTTAAATATTTAGCAGGATGACGTTTGTCAAAAATTGATTCATCGTCAATTGTTATTGACACTGACTTTTTTGAAGTCGAGGATACTTCTTTCATTGTATGAAAGACAGGTGTATCTATTTTAGTTGGTTCGTCTGGTAGGCTTTCAATTATATTTAAATCGGTTTCTGGCCAAGATTTTTCATCTTGGGATAGCCAAGTTGGGGCAGACCACCATAATGATTTGGAGAGTTCGTGGATAGAGGAACCACGTGAGCCAATATCAGCTGGGTTGTCCGTTGATGGGACATATCGATATTCGATGGGTTTTATACTTTTTATTTCGTCAACTCTATTTTTTACGAATTGTGGGTGGACTTTTCTTTCTAATAGCCATGTGAGGACACATTTGCTATCAGACCACAAGAATGTTGGTGCGTTCTGTAAACCGAGCAGTTTACGTAGGGAACATAGTCCACGTGCACCTATAAGTGCTGCAATCAATTCGAGTTTGGGAATTGTTATCGGTCGCATAGGTGTTACGCGTGATTTTCCTGTTACAAATCGTACTGCATGGCAATTCGATTTAGTGTTGCTAAATCTGATATATATTGCCATGGAGTACGCTACTTGTGATGCATCTACGAATACGTGTAGTTGACAGGTATTCGGATCATAAGTTCCTAGGTAGAATTGTCTAGGTATACAATAGTTGAGGCTGTTGCTGAGATCAGTAATTATCTCAGTAGCTGTTGGTTCGAGATCGTCTGGGATTTTTTGGTCCCATTTCAATCCCTTGGACCAGAGTACTTTCTTGAACATTCTTGATGGAACGAATGCTGGTGCAAACCAGCCTAAAGGGTCATAGAATGATGATAGTACCCTAAGGAATGTGCGTTTTGTCCATGGAGACGTAAACGGTTTTGGTTTGGGCATGTAAAGTACATCATGGTCCATATCCCAATACAGGCCAAGCACTTTGATGATTGGGTTGCTTAATGCGTGTTGTGGGTTGAAATCTTTTCTTAACTGTTTACAATTAGTGCCCCATTGGGCGAGTTCCATGGAGATATCGTTGAATAATTTATTCAATTTTATGTATAATTCTTTTGCTTCTTCGTACGTTGGTACAGAGGTGATTAAATTATCAACGTAAAATCGTTCTAAGAACTTGTCGTGGAACTCCATGTCGACCAATCGGAAGTGATGTAATAGCAGTGCTGCGAGTAAGAATGGTGCCGTTATGATTCCAAAGGGAACACGGCAGAATCGAAATGTTACTAAATTGTTATTTGTCATAGGATTGTTAGGATTTTTAATCCATAGGAAACGTGTGACATCTCTGTCATCTGGGTGCAATCCAATTTGATGAAACGCTTTTTTAATATCAGCGATTATTGCGTAAGGGTTCTTACGAAAACTTACAAGCATTGCTATTAGATCAGCTAACAGTACTTTTCCTTTATGCATACAGTCGTTTAGTGACAAGTTAGACTTTTTGGTTTTGGCCGATCCATCAAAAAAAACTCTGAGTGGAGTGCTTTTTGTTGGATCGTAGATACCCTTGTGTGGTAAGTAATGTACCACTTCTGCGAGTCTATCGTTTTCGATAGGTTCGATCATTTCTAAGTCGATTAGTGAGATAAAATACTGATCGTATCTTACAAAAAATTCTGGATTTTTCTGCAATTTAGGTAATTGTCTTTCTAATCGTTTGAATGCTAACTGTCTATTATTGACTAGGGGTGGTGGGCTATACTTGTATATCCATTTGATTTGGTATCTATTGTTCACTAATTTTATATTTTTATAAAATAAGTGCAATGCTTCAGTTTCAGCATCGTCCTCAACTAAGTTTTTAGTTTCAATCCCTAAAGTATCCAATTTCCAAAAATTTTTGATACTTTCTGGGGATGTAAAAAATGATGGTTCGAATGCGTCACATTTGGTTGGTTTTCCTAAGAATCCTCCTAACATTTTTCCAAAATCTGTTTCGATTAAGGTTAGGATTGGTGACAAATGTTTAATGTGCTTTATAAATGACCACATGTAATTATTACCAACTAATAAATGTATCGTAGGTTCTCGGTCCAAACCTGAAAAATCGATATTGGAATATCGTGGGTAACGGTTTTTAAATTCATCAAAATCAAATTTGGAAAGGTTGTTCGCGATGTGTGGAACCGTATTGGCTTCCATTTGAACCTTAGTTCCATCGCGTTTGAATAGTTCAAATTTTACAATTTGGGTGCGAATTTGTTTTGACATTTGTCCAGCTAGGCCACAAAATTTGATTGTTTCAGCGAACTCAGAAAAATTTTCTCTGAAGTGTTCATAGGCATATGTGTAAAACATATAGCTATGTTTGCTTCCACAATCGAAAAAGCCATTAATTTTTACTGCTTCTTTAGCATTTGGAGCAAGAATGTACGATGAAAATGTTAAGAAATGAGCGTCGATATCTTTAGTAGTAAAAAATGATAAACTCTCACTTAACACTGGAACTCCGGATGCAGAACTCAGGTTCTCATCCTCTCGGCATTGCTGCGCAATGAGATTATTGGTGCTTTCTCCTGAAGCTGCAGTTGTCTGTAATGTTACAGTTTTTTTAGTGTCGAAAACAGGTAATATTTGTTGCTGTTTATCAAACAGGTTACCTCTTGGTAGATATTGTTTGCAGTCGCGGAGCATCTTGATCCATGCCATGACTGCCCTCCGTGATTGGATAGTCTATCACAAGGCAAAGGTTGGAGTGATGCTCCGAGCTTCCGCAGCGGAACCAACGGCAGTTTGCTGGTGGCAGCGCTTTGCGGTACTGCGTACCGGGGTGCGACTGTGTGCATCGCGTACACGATCGGTATCGCTGGTAATGTGCACGGTGAGAATCCAACGTGTTTTTCTTGCAGCAGAGGTGAGCGTGATGATCACCTTTGCAAAAGATACATGGTGTGTTTGGTTTCTCTGGCGTGTGTACTGTTGATGCCGGGATGCGTCTGCCAGATGGTAGTTGTACCCACACTACTCCGTCTTCATCTGTATTAGATAAGTTTTCATTAGTATCCCTATTGTTTGTGCAATTTGAACGTTGGGCTGGTCGTTTACTAGGGTTGGATTTATTCTGCCCTCTTTTGTTCGGTTTCTTTTCTGTAGAAATAATCACGAAATTTCTCCTGCCTTTAAGTTGAGAGGGATTTCTATTTTGTGGGGGTGGATTAGGTTTATCGACCTTTTTTGGTACAGAGATACAGATGAGCTCCGATAATTCTCGATCTAACCGCTTCGAACAAATGTTTAACATTGCGTTTGCAACTTTTTAAAGTGTTTTGGTAAGATCGAGGTGGAAATTTTTTAATTACTATGTTAAATAATTGTTCCTCATCGATTACTTTTGCAAGTAAACGATATCTATCTACCATAATTGTGAGGGTGTCTTACGTATCTAGGATTGATGTTGTATCGTTAGTGGTTGTTGAGTATGCAGTTATTTTTAACCACATTTCAGCTCGAATCTTAGATTTGTCCCCATACCTACTATCTAGGAATTTTAGGCGTTGGATATAGCCAACGTTATCTGGGGGAAAATGATTAATTTTTTCTACCAAAAATTTCGGTAGGGCCCCTTGCTGTAGGTTAATTTTTTGTGGGATGGCGATATCAATTCGTTTATTAACGTAGTTATTAAATCCGTTAATAAACCCAAGATAGCCTAGAATGTCCCCATCCCACTTTTCTAAATAAAATTTAGGTGGTTTGAGGTTTGCAAACCCAGCGTCAAGTTGATCTTTTGGATCGTGTTCCCAACATTTCAAAATATAATTTTCGGATGGTGGTTTATCGATGGTGTTTGAATCCATCACTACTGCTAGGGGTGTGTTATTTTGCGGTAGCTCACGACACGACGTGTCGGATGTTTGGGATTGAATTTGAGATAAGGAGGGTTGGTGGAAACATAGCCTTTTTGGGCTTGGTTCTCCCTCATTCATTTCAGGAAATGTTACATTTTCATTTGAAATTGAATTTTCATTACCTGTAACCATTCCGGATTGTCCACGTTCACCCCTCGCTGGTGTACGTTGCTCCAGAATCTGTGGTGGTACAGGTTGTGGCGAACGTTCTCGTTTGGTTGTGCTTTTTGCATTGGGTAGGTACTGGTGGATGAATTCTGCCGCCTGGATGCCAAGATCCTCATGGACTAGGGCAGAGAGGTCCCAGACTTTTTTCTGTGAGGCGGTCAACACCTTGCGTGCGTTGGCCTCCTTGCACAGAGCGTCCCCGAGCTCTCTGGCTAGTTCCAGGGCCCTGGCATCCCAGCGTGCCTGTTCCTCCCGATGACGCTGCTTGTCAGCGTTTTTGCATACCTCCAGTACGGGTATTGGCTTCTCCATTTGGTGCTGCTGATTCTTTGTTTTGATTGTCGATTGCAGCACCAATAATTTGCGTTTTACTTGGCAGGCCTTGCGCAAGTCTTGTCTTGCTAGACCTCTTGGCACATACTGTAGATCCTTGAGTGTGGCCTTGATTGCCGGGTCTTCATTCACCAGTACGTTTATTTTGTACGCACGTACGTTCCTACCCTCGAGCTTGATCTCGAGGGTTTGGCTGTAGTCCTCCGCATCTTCTAATACTGCGAGGAATGGCTGTCGCTCATCCTCGCTGTCTGTCATTTTGGAAGTTGCATACGTGGACATGTGGCTATGTGGCTGCACGTCCATTTGTATGGGTTGACGTACGTCCCAGCAACGGCTGCGGGTTTGGGAGTCTGGCTGCTCCCCTGCACAGCTCCTCTTCTTCATCAACCTCCGCGGCCCAGCGTGGTTGTGGGGCTGGGGTTGTGTCTTGCTGGTGGGATGTTGATGCTTCCGTCGACTCCTCCTCCTCCATTAACAATGCTTCAGGGTTGAGGAGGACGTCAATATCGTCGCTACGCGACGTGTTTGTATTATCTTCTGGATTCATGTTCTAAGAACAGGATAAAATGAAAATCGAGAAGGGATAAATTATTTATCTTTTTTCATTATATGTATTTTGCCTATTGTTCGAAAAGTTTAGATAGAAATCGAATAAGAAACCATTTTTGCATTTGTGCTATTAACCTACATTCGAACGAAGGTCAATGACACAGTATGTGTATTGGTACTACGGTTTCGTTTTTATAAACGCGTGCCGTATTTTTCCATAGAGAAAGGACGTAACCATTGTTACGAATTTTTACCATGTATCATGCATTCTAGTTTTTGGTATGGAAAGAAAAAGATTGTAAATTGCTTTTTACGCGATTTTATCGATTTTTTGGAAATCAATTTTTCAAAATAGTTCCAAAGTCTTTTAGGCAAATGAAAAATTGGGCGTGACCCGTAGGCGAAAGGTTATTTTCGATTTTTACTGAAATGGTAAAAGATATTATTTTCAAGTCTTATCAGGACGTGAAAAAATTGGGCATGACCCGTGGGCGAAAAGGTCATTTTTGATTTTTGCGAAAAGAGAAATAATTTTCGAATATAATTTTTTCTAGCTCTTTAGAAAGAGACGAAAAATTGGGCATGACCGGTGGACGAAAACAACTTTTTGATTTTTGAGAAATGAATAATGTTTTTCAAATTCAGTTTGGTTTCCAGGGTCAAGCCCCAAAAAAAAATTTTAGCGTGACCCTGGGCGTGACAAACCGATTTTGATTCGTAATTAAATTACGCACAAATAATCTTAGAATTTTGCATTAAGATCAATATGCGATCTTAGGCTACTAAAAATGGCGGACTGGCTATTGAATTTACTTTAAAGTATGATAATGCACAATAGAATTAATTTGATTTCAGTCCGAATAACTATGATTTAGTCTCGTAACAATTGGTTACGAATGCATATTTTAAATATGGCGACACTTTAGAAAATTTGCTAAAGGTTATAATGAGGCGTAAGTGTACTTACGGTTTTTCTTTGAATAAATAGGCAGCACCTTTCGGAAACTTCGCCACTACACTCCGGGGGGAATGAATGATAAATTACATAAATAATTACGAAAATAGTAAAAAATCACTATTAAAATCAATAAGATCAATTAATTGTTTTGCGAAATGCAATTAATGATATAACGCACGATGATCTTGATTCAAAAATCAGACAACAAGTGAGGATGATCGTTTGTCTTTTCGTACATCAGCGGTATGTCGTGTTGAACACGTTGTTGTCTCTGCTGTTGCAGCGCAATGCACAAATTGTTTGTGTGCGTAATTGCGTGAAGGATTACGATCCTTTTTACGTATGTGTGTGTGTTTAGATAAAAACTCATACGATGTTCAATCGTCCATAGGCTGGTGAAAGCCGATTGGATGAACTAAGTCTTTTGTTTTTGTCACGATTGTCGTATTTCTGAAGAATTTTGATCGAATAATATGCCGTTTGTGTCTCTATTAAGGATCGTTTTTTCAAACGCATAAGTGCGAGAGAGACAGCGATAGTATTATATTTTTTCTCTATCTCTCTCATTTTGAAGGACAGAGACACGGATGCGCTAACATTTAGTGATGTTTCTCTATTTTATACAGCCTAAATATTTTTAGGACGAATTTAGAAATTCGATGTTTTTTATTTATTAAAATAATGTACGTAATAAATGGCGCTGGGGGCGGCGGAAAAATAATTGTAAGTTATTTTTTCATCCACTATTTATTGGCGGTGATTACGAGAGTCATTTCTAGGCTAATTCACAATTAGGAAATGTATTACTATACTGGGGTATAGGGAATTATTATTGAGTTTCAGTCTCTAATAAGTTGAATTGTTTAGGTCTGAGTATAACTGTCAGGCTAATTCTTATTGAGACTACTAATTACGTACTGCGTATGGATGAGAGTTGTTTCAGAGTGGAAGCGATTATTATTTCAGTTCAGGTCGAACTGTGTGTTGGGCCGCAAGAAATTAATATTTCCAGTTTTTCGCGGTTGGATACAAAATTAATTTTCGATTTCCAAAATTAGATTTCGATGTTCGAAATGACAGTTCAAATTTCCGAAATTAAATTTCGATTTTCAATTAACCTCGATTTTCAAAATTAAATTTCGATTTTGTGAAATCAAATTTGACGAAAACGAATTATTAAATTCGAGGTCCAGTGAAAAACACTTTGCTCCTGCTACCATGTAGTGGAGGAGTTTACTTATTGTTGGTTTAACGTCACAAGGACGAATAAAATATGTTCGTTGTCACACACCTTAGTTCGCGCCTGGTTGTGGAACAACTGTTAGCGTCGCCTCAGCCCAGTATCTACAGTCATGTCGAGTCCTCTGCGCATCGCTAGTGCGCACAGGACTCGTGGGCGTAGCCATCACACCGCCAACCTTAACCTGACATTAGGCATTCAATTCCCAGAACACGTCTTCGCATGTACAGCCCATTGTTGCTATCAATTACAATTTAAATGAAGAAATTTTTTTACTTTTTAAAAATTTCCTATTTTAAGCTAATTTTCAAAAAATTATTCAATTTTGAAGCTAAATTAAACTGCGTAGATAAAAACGATTTCCTTCAGAGCTGGTTACAGCCTTTTAATTGACTTTGAAAAATGCATAATATAATACGGTCCGATCAATTATTTACTTGTACTCGATATACCTGCAACTCTATAGAAAGATTTTTCCACTTAAACTACCGAATCCACTTCCAAGCGTTGTATTCGATAAACTGTCTTTAAATATCAATTTAATTTCCTTTATAGTATAATAGTTATTCGTAAGGCAAGTGCAAGAAGTCGGTGATTTTGATACGAGTGTGAATTTTGCAGCATTAGTCGAACACCGTGTTCAGGGTCTTCACCATTGGATGAGTAACATTTCTATGGTAGATAGTACTCTAGTCGGCAAACAAACAACGTTACACGAACATGGGTTTTCAAATCCAAAGTAAAAAACTGCGAGTATTGAGAGTCCGCAAAAATTCAATAGTCAGCCCTATATCAGATTAATTTCTCGAAATTTTTTGATTTTTTATAAATTCCAGCCAGGCCTATCATGAAATTTACGCATGGAGATTCCGTATTACATCTCTTCTTGGATAACTAATTTTTCTAACAAATTACTTTGATCATTTGTAAAAACAGCCGAATCGGTATTATTATATTATTTTAGAGTACACAAAAATTTATTTTTAGTAAATTTTTCCATCATTAATTTATATTCGTCGATTTTAAGTATGAAAAATTTTTTCTTAACGTGGGGATAATTTTAATTCAGAATTATATAAGGTTCTGAAAATATTTTAAATATCGGTTGTAGGGAAAAGAAAACGTTCTTATTTTGCCAGGAAATGCTAGTGAAAACTCTCACTTCCTTCCATTCTTCTTTCTTCGTTTTGATTTCGAAATTCCCCATAAAAAAATTCAAATTAGAATATTCTTCCACATACACGTCTTGAAAAAAAAATCTTCGTACTTATACTACATTTATGTATATTCAAGGTGCTCTCTGACTGACCCAGCATACTGCACCAGTGTATAGGACATTGAGAAAAGATAAAAATGTTTTGTCAACAAATTGTTTCTGTTCAAAATTAAAGTGGCTCAAGAGTTAAAATTATCAAAAAAAAATATTGTGGATAGGCCAGGATATCGTATTAGAGAACTCATCGAGAGTATCAAAAGACTTCCTCTCCGCATATGTTTATAGCCTTTCATTAAAACTGAACAGGTAATCAGAGTTTAAAAATTCAGTAAATCAAAAACAAAACTCAAAAACTTCTTTTTTGGCACCATCGTCAGTCAAAAATTGTAACCCACATCTTGACTTGATAGATGAAAGGAGAAAGTGATACCTACGCGTAGTTTGGTAGTTTTGCCTTACAAATTGTGGTATGTAACTACCTATACACGTGTGTCTGAGTAGTTGCATATCCGCAAGTCGCTAGGCAAAATTTAACAATATTTTCTTTTCCTTATGTACTATATCCAGTGATACAGAATGGCAGTGCGCTCAGAGAACACTTTGTCTACCGATATTTATATAAACGTATCGATATAAATTGCAAACATATCGATACGTTTGAAAAAGTTCCGTTAAGACAAAAATATATTCCTCAAATTTCATATCAATCGGTTAAGCGTTTCCTGAGATACTCTCGGAACATACCAACATAGTTATATTAGTGCCATACAAGTTGCATACTTCCGTTTCTGCAGGAATAATTTCCATTCGAACCAATAAAATTAAAAAAACACGAACCGACTGCTGACACGCTCGTATAACATTTTTTGTTCGTCTACTTGAGTAGGCCTACTATCTACCAGCGAAATTTGACCCAGCCGATGGTGAAGACCCCGTGTAAAGACTCGAATCGATTCATTTTCGGTATATTTCAACGAATTTCAGTAAAACTCGCTCAGGAAATTGGCCATTTGTTATTTTTCGCTATAGGTAACCTTCCTTTTCAGTTTATCAGGATTCTCTACGAACGGTTGAAGTTTTTTATAATTTTTAAAATGGAAAATACATCGTCTATAGAAATGTAGCTATTATTTCGCACCATTATTGGAGAATTAGGCTATTTTATTTCTGGTCGCCAGAAGTGTTGAACATCCATGTACCGTACCTAAATACTAGTTTCGAAATTACGCAAACCGTTTATTACTCGGTGTTTTTTAGTCGTTTTGGGTTGGTCACATTTTTGTTCAAAAATTAATTAGAGACGCGGTAAGTACGCGTAGGTTGGTACTTACGTATGATTCGCAACCGAAATGTTATCTAATCTTCGTTGCCTGCATCGAGCTATTTCGGCCCAACACTCATTTCCTCGATTACCCACTACAGTTATAACTTATCTTTGTACTATGTGGCCCATATATACGTAAGTATGTAGATAGGTATGTATATTACTTTGATAAGGCTCATCTTAAGAAACAAACAGGTACATCAGTATTTTCTCGCTTGTGGTATTTCCATTTTTGTGAATATTTCTAAAAATTTCGTTAGGTACCTACGCTCGCGTGAATAAAAACAATTTATTCTATATCGCGATGGTATTGTTTGTCGGTGAGGAGAAAAGGGCACCTATCGCATAAACCCGAACCGTACATCAGATAGGCCTTTAGCCTAACACGAAAGGTAAATAATTTTATTTTCATTCGAAAGCGGTGTAATTCTCGATCATTCGTGTACATTTTTCTTTTCGTTTGTATCCGATCTACAGATTTGAAATGCGTTTTCCAATAATTTTATTCGTCATTTGCATGAAACGGGTGAAATGTGACGTTGCGGATTGCGCCATTAATCGATACGAACAATATTATTCGTCACCTGGGAATGTATTCGTTATTGGTGAGTGTTTCGGTATGACGGACTTCGTTTTCCTCTCTAAAATACGGCATAATCGATAATACGCGAGTAGTTGCATATTATGTTTATTTGCAACACCATTATAACTTCGCAACCACTCCATAAAACAAGCATTAACTTGCTGCGCGTAATTATTTCATTTCAAGGAAGGTTTTAAGATGACTCGGAGGTCCGCAGCCCCCTCGAGAGCAAAATTGTACATAAAAATAATAAAACTTATTTATTCAAAAGTAGGTACGTCTCTTTTCATTGATATTCTAACTAAAAGAACATAGGTAGGTGAAATTTTTTATTTTTAACCATAACTTGGAGCTGTAGACTTCTGAATTATCTTAAAACCTTCATTGGAATGAAACAAATATGCGCAGATAGTTAATGCTTGTTTTATGGAGTAATTCCGAAGTGACGGTGTTACAAATAAACATAAAAACATAAAAACATAAAAACATAAAAACATACACACGGAAAAAAACTTCTTACCTATACCTACGTATTAGATATAAGTACCCTTCAATAGTGGTATGTGCAAACTTTCGAGTCATTTTCAGAGCTTTATATGGCACTAAAAAAAAATGTGAAGATATCTTCGTTGTTGAATGTTTCGCATACTATTGTATGTATTATTGTTTGATCGAACAATTTTTTGGTATCGCTATTAGGAAATGAGTAAATCACTAAAAGACTTGTTAAGGGGCACACAAAGTTGATTTTTAGGGGTGGAGCCACGGCCAGATTTTTGGGGATTTTCAATACGTTAAAAAGGGCACTTGGAGCTGCGGGTTCCGACGAAAAATCTTTTGCCCGATTTTATTGGGCGGAAAACCCTATTCTGATCTAAATTGACCGGCCTAATAACATTATATCGAAACATTTCTAATTTGTAGGCTTGTTCGACGCTCATAAAGGTGAAAACTGTTCGATTTCGAATCCAGCGGTACTGCAGCAAATGTACAACGTGGCCGTCACCGTTACGTTATTAAATAATTTGAATTATGTTCCTGGTGTTACGATTGGTGAGTGTAAATTTGTGCCATTCCTAAGTAAAGTAGGATATGCCAACGCCTTATCTGAGATTAGAAATCAGTACACTTTAGAAGGTACCCAGTTGCTGATTATACAATGTGTTGGTAGCACATACTTATTGTACTTACGAGGTCATGGCTTCGATACTCGTGAACATACCTACCTACCTGCATATAGCTAATGTTTAACTACTACCTACAATGCTGCGAATTTCGTAGGTACGTATGATGCGCCAAATTTTTCCTACGACATTTGAACTCACGCCGATATTAGGTCAAACCCGAGCACGTAAGACATGAATTCGAGGTGTTTGTCTCCGACGCCAAATCTGAAATTTTTTTCTGAATACTTACCTACCTACCGTGTTTGAAAAATTCAAAAATCTCCGACTTAATTAGAGAGTATTCAAAAATTTCTTCCAAATAATGCTGACAAGAATAAGACTTCGAAATAGATATCTTAAAAGACAAGAAATTATCTTCGAAAATGACGAATAACTTAAATCTTACAAATCTCTCGTTTATTTACAATTTATCTTGCAAAAAATACAGAAGTTTTAAACATTTGCAATGTCGTGCATTTCGCGACGTACTAAATAACGTACACCTACGAATTTTGCGACCTTGAAAGGCAGCGAGTTGCCCCCCCAGGCCATTTGGAAAAAATTGAGCCCAAAAATAGTTTTTCAAAAACATCTCATTTTCCGTAGTTAAAACATTTGTGGACGATCGAACATCTCCACTAATTTTGTCTCGAAGATTTTTGATCAGTTAAAAATTTTTCAGTCGAGAGTTAGTGAAGCTCGAAGCGACAAAAAATGATTGAAAAAAATTTTTAATCAAAAAATCAAACCAATTTTAAAAAGAAAAAAAAAAGAACTAATAAAAATGCTCTAAAAAGAGAAAAATAATTCTTTTAAAATTTCTTCGGTAAGATTTACTGAAATTGAAATCAAACGAAAAAGCATTATGGCAAATTAATAATTATTTTCAAAAAATAGAACCAACTTCAAACAAAAACAATAAAAAATGAGCTAAAAAGAGAAAAATAATTCTTTTAAAATTTCTCCAGCACGATCTACATCTAGGGACTGGAATTAGGTACTCAATTGTCGACGTTCTTTGCCCTTACTATGCAGGCTTTATAGGTCAGTTCCGTTAAATTTTATGACAAAACTTTTCAATAAGCGCCAACTTCAATAATTCTAGTCCCTAAACCGACATCTTGCTAGAGAAATTTTAAGAGAATTATTTTTCTGTTTTTCGCGCAATTATTAATGTTTTTTTTTTAAGTCGGTTCGATTTTTTTGAAAAATATTATTTATCATCTACCATGTTGCTTTTTCTTTTCATTTTAATTCCAGTAGATTTGACTGAAGAAATTAAAAATAAATTATTTTTCTCTTTTTAAAGCATTTTTATACTTTTTGTTATTTTGAATTTGATAGATTTTTGATGGAAAAATTTTTCTAATGATTTTTCTTTTTTAGAATTAGTGGCAATATTATTTCGAACTAAGACAGTTTTTTATTCAAAGATAATTCTTTCAACGTCAAATATACTTATTGCTGGGACAAAAAGTTGCATGAAAATCAAAACCATAATATTTGTATTGAACCAAAATCCCTCAACAACAACGAATTCCAATTCACCATAACCATAAAAGCCCACACGCTGGTCATTACCAGGGTCGTAGCTATAGGGGGCGCAAAGAGAAAACTTTCTCTCCTCAATAATTTAAAATTTCCCAAAAAGTTGGAAAATTAATGATTTTGTAGTGTTTTTGGCAGGGAAAACAATCGAATAAAATGAAAACAGGCGACAAAAGAATAACCAATAAGTTGTACTAACTCCCTATGATTTTTATGCCACACTCACCCCAAAAGCAGAGGTTTTTGTGCGTATTAAATATACGTAAAGTAGAGATTCTACATCGATGTCGAAAAGCAAAATTTCGCGCATGCGCATCTTGTGACTTATTAAGATTATTAAATCACTGTCTTGACTGCGCATGCGTACTATGTCTTATTCAGCATTATAAATTTCCAAAGATACGGATTTTGTGATAAACTGAACGTCAATAGCCACTTCAATTGAACACAACATTTCAGCTTTGAAATAAACCTCTCTTGATTCACTTAATGATTCGTCAGAATCTGTTTAAGCTAAAGATCTGAGGTTGGTGTTGCTGGGAAGAGGATGAAATTGACAAAATTTCCATTTAATGTTTTTAATTCCTTCAGTTGTTCGAAAATAAACAAACGAAGAAAACGTTAATAATAAATACACATAAAATTGGCCAGTTTTTGGAATCTAGAAACCTCTCCTCATTCACTATAATTTCTTAACCACTATTTAAGCTGGAGAGCTGAGGTTGACATTTCTGGAAGTAAGAGAGAATTTTCTCGAATTTTGTTTTCATGTAATTTTTTAATCATTTTCAGCTGCATGAAAATAAATGAACAAAAAAAAGTAAATTAGAGATAACGTTAACTATTTATGTCCTACAAATACATTTTCAAAAAATTTTTTTTGGTAAAATTTTTTGGAAGGGCATTCTTGCAAAAAATAGGACATGACACTTGTGCAAAGTAGGTTGATTGGTGCTTGCGTGATTTGCGTCACATTCGTATCAAAATCCCTTACTTTTGAAACTATTTTTTTTTTCACAATTGATTTGGAAATTTTTGTACTCAGTTGCAAAGTTTTGAAATTTAGCCCCCCAAAAATGTTGAGTAACTGCGACCCTAGTCACTACCAAGCTATGACGTGTCATTTTACAAATGAAATACTGTCAGTTCATTGGGAAACATGAAATACATATGTGGAGACAATACTCGTATGAGGTATAGGGACTTGTACCTCTCAACGACAGTTGCCGCCAAAAGGTTGGCTTATTTTTGTCTCTATGATGTTAAACAAATATATGCACGTATATTTGTATGTTCTTACCTGTACATACATACAGGTAAGATACATTATACGGACCATGGCAAATCACCTGATAAAGATCTTGGTGATGTCATGGCCCGGTACCAAATGCGCTGCGTCATTTCTTATCACCTTACAGAATAGAAAATGACGTAATATTTTGGCATAATACCGTATGTATATGTACATATGGGTATCTGTGTACTTGTGCCAAATCCCCTGTATAAACTCACAGAACTAGGTACAAAATTGTCAGTGTTCACTTAGGATTTGGCTTCCCATAGATTCGTGCGTGATGTGGCGGAACACGCAAAGCTGTTAATTACCTTCTATGTGTGAATACTTCTCATAACAAGGTAATCTACAACATAAGTATTGTATTTCATTTACAAAAGGAGTACTTGCCTACTCGCCAATTATTCTTAATAATTTCGATGCAGTTGGTTTATTAGAAAAAAAAACTTGATAGGGTAGGAAAATAAATACCAGCGAAATACACTAAAATTTTCAATAGCATTAACACAAGGTGTTGTAGGATTCTAGGAATCAACTGCCAAACCTAGTTCATAAGTGATACCAACTCGATCATATAAGTACCTAACAAAATACCTACGTGAAAGGGATGCCCTGTATTTTGTATACATGTGTACCTGAAGATGCGCACCGTATTTTGGCACGAGTACAATTTGACTGCCATTTGCCAAACCTCAATGGTATTTAGTTGGTAGTTTTCGACGAAACAAACAAAAATGTTGTCCATAGGCCTAAACTTGCGAGGTCTATATTCCATACTGACAAATTATTATAAACAGGTACGTATGGTGTAATAACTTTTTTTACTCAGGTACCAATAGTACCAATTTATTTTTTATAAAATATTATCAACTGGCAACAAACGCATACGCATGGGAAGAAGGGAAGGGAATTTCTCCTCCTGCTCAGCCGAAAAACGGGAAAAATGAATAAAAATAAGAAAATGAGAGCGCGAAAAAGACGACCGAAAAAATTATTGCAAAATTCGACTTGCCCCCTCCCCCGTGATTCAAATCCGGTGTACGTTCTTTTGACAGTCGATTCCCACCATACCCTAAATACAGACTCGTTGTGTTAAACACTTTTTTCAAAATGACTCGTCTATACTACAACAGAAAATGTAATAATTTCTTCCGGCCTATCGTCTGCATAATGAAGCGTGTGCTTCAAACTGTATTGCAACCAGGAGAAATTATCAGCTGATGCAATTTAAAACTGGTCCCCACACAAAGTGTTCGAGTGGAGAAATAAATCACCTGCGTGATGGAAGTGCAGTGAAACGAGAAAGTCTGGCGAAAACGCCATATTTCATTTCATCGGACTAAAATAAAATTGCAAGTACCCATAAGTACCTCACAGGTTGGCGAATTAATCACGTAGATAGTTACCTACCTATTGTTTGTTTCGAATTATTATTCTATGGACATAGAATTTACCAACAATCATTGCTTCGCAGGTTGAATAAATTAAAATCAAACAATTCAACTACAAACTGACAGGAATGATGCGTACCACTATGTACCTACCTACTTAACAGTAGGTACGAAGGTCTACCCATTGATGAGACACAAAAAGAGCAAATTAATCTGATAGATGGTCGACGACGACCCAGCTCGAGGACGCCTTTTTTCTTTTTCTTCTTACAGATATGTAATGGGCAAGTGATCAAAATATTTTTGGGGGACTCCACTCCCAACTCGCCATAATTTCGTCCTTGCATCTGCTTTTGCTGAAAATATGAACAAAACTATTGTTCACATTTTGTAAATATATATATATATATATATATATATATATATATATATATATATATATATATATATATATATATATAGGTATCTATAAGTATTAAAAAGCCACTCGTGTAGCCTAGAAAATGAAAATAAATTTTCTACTTCAGAAAGGAGAACCTCTTGCAGCATACACTAGTGCGTTTTTTTAAGCTATCCTAATTGAACAGAATAATTAGATAGGTAGGTGTGGGAACTCACTGGTATGAGGTAAAGGGGCTTGGACCCCTCGACGACAGTCGCCGCCCCAAAGGGCAGGCTAATTACTCGTCTATATGACGTTAAACACACAAAACTCGTTCAATCGTAATTACCTGTATGTACTTGCAGGTAATGTACGAGTACCGAATCGTGACACAATAAGATGACGTCACGATTCGTACACAAACTGGCCAGCCATCTCTTATCTCGATAGGGGATGATGCGACCTGGCCGTCCTCACCAACGTAAGTATTATCTTACGTACGTGTGTTTGTGTGCGTGTAAACAAGTCGTATATAAACCACCCGAATCGGCTCTAAAATCCCCAGTGTTCGACTTGGTTTTGGCTTATCCGTACTTGTGTACGAAGTGGCTGAACACGCTTAAATTCTGTTGAATTTCCTTCTGGTGAGAATATCTCTCACGACAAGGTATTCCAAAGTAGTTACTCAGTTTGATTAGTTATTAGGCTTGTATACATATTTTGCCTCAACGTTATTAAACCTATATCGTGATTAGGCTGAACGAATATTCTACGTACGTAATTAAAAGGTTAAAATTAAAAGTTGATGGTTTTGTTGTTTTTTTCAAGGCATGTCGCTTTACGATACGTGCGCCAATAAAGACATTGCTCAAAAAACGTTGATTTCCTCTCTGGTGGACACCAATTGCAACGTTCCGTACAACTTGGGTAAATCCATGAAACAATATTCTCTGCCCACATTACCCCAATCGTTGGTTTAGTTTCCAAAATGTAGGAGTTAGCATTCACACGAAAATTATCCTGCAGGCATTCTCAGCTCCAAAGTGGTATCCGAAATGATCGACAGTTTTTCGCAGATAGCAAACATTCCTGTGTTCACGTTGGATTACGAATCGCAACCAGCCGTATTGTTGAATATTTCGCTTAAGCTACTAAAACTGCTGAGGTCGAACCGAGTCGACGTGGCTGTACTTCCCACTTTCGATGGTATTCGTCTGTTCAATCGCATGACGCTGCTCGAAAATATTTGCGTCGGCGTCGCCTACACGTTCTCGGAATTTGATGGGTAAGTCGAATTCAGTTTGTAGGTGAAAAATCAAATAAACAAATACCTAGGTACCTACCTTCCATACCTACAGCAGCCCATTCTAATAATGCTACGATAATTTTTATTTTTTTTTAGAAGGTAGGCACTCTCAGAATTTGCCGTATACCCATAAATAAAAGCTGATAACGACCAATATTTTAATACTAAATACTGACTCTTGTTAATTTCCCGAACAACCACTGCAACAACTGCTGACTGTCCAACAAGTTTATGACCAGACCCGCTAACAAGGAGGGACTAGGGGTGCAGCTATGTGAATTTTATCTTCAGAGAACTACGTAGATATTGTGTTTCATTGTGTTGCCAGGGACCACAAACACGTATCAAAGTAATAGGACTCAAAGTTCCTGTGACTGGGCTTGATCTGCACGTGTGGATCTTTAGTATACTATAGGCATCTAATCAACTCCTAATGTGTAACAATATCGTTTAAGAATGTCTAAGTAGCTTAGCTATTTATAGCACTTGGCTGAACACCTGCAACAACGGTATCATTTGACAGACTGAATACAGTGGTTCCCGACAAATATCACCAATATTCTCCTCGCTATATGTTCTCAACAGGTTAAAACATCCAATGTATCCCCTCCGTAAGCCCCAATGTATGGTAGATCCACAGAGTGATGTAACAAATATATAAAACTGAAAACAAACACCCAAATACCAATCACGTGGTTTCCCAGTATCAACAAGTGCGAAGTTTGCAAGCACGAGCCAAAAGAAAAGGCAAAGGCGAGTGCTGTAACCACAAAAGTTGATAATTTCTCACTTTCCTCCCACGTTGCATAATACTATTATACTACTGTTCTACCCTACCAGTCAGGTCATGGAATATTGTTTCAACTCGCACATGCCTTCATCACATAAATATAAAGCGTTTCAACTGATTGCAGGTTCTGCCCGGGTGATGATACGGTTGTATTTATCGCTGTCACCAATGCTAATCTTAGTCCTTTGTTGAAACTGAGTACTGATTGCTTGTCCACGTTTATCATCGTTATTTTGGATAATAATGTTGATTTATCTTCGGTTACAGGTATGTTCCTCTGATTGACTTGCATTAAGTCTAATCAGTAACTTAAAGCCATAAAATATGCTTGAATAATGATGGCGAATCATTACATTACATAATTGAAGTTTTTTGTTCGACTTTTTTTAATTACTTAAGCAGTATTTTGATTGAACATTTTCTAAACCCAATATGCTATAGATGATTTTATCTTAATGGCCTACATTCATTAAACGCTGATATACGAGTAAATAAATTCGATATAGGCCACCAGTTAGTGACATTAATCCCACATACAAGAACAGCTGAAGAGTAACAACACTTTTCAAACAAGTGATAAGCATATCTTAAATGATGTAAAACATAAACTGTTTTAAGTGATAATGAACCCCATTCACGTCTAACTGATAGAGTAGGTGTAGCTCAATAAGATAACACTTTAAAACAGAATTGATGGATGTGTACAAGAGTTTGTGTGCCTCAAATATGGTATGAGGGACTCCCACATAAGTGATGTAAATGAAAATCAGAGACGTAGCTAAAGGGGATGGGGAGGCTCCCCCAAAAGTTTTGGTCAGTTGGAAAAATTGTACAAGTTGTTTATTAGTTGGAAAAATTGCGCCTAAAAGAAAAAAAAAGGGCAATATACGAATGTGATAGGTGGATTTTTTTTTTAGTAGTTGGTACCTAATTTCAAAAATATCATTTGGCAATTTTTATTTTTCTCCCCCCCCCCACAAAAAAAAAAAAAAAAAAACCTTTCGCTACATAACTAATGAAAATGCTCCAACCTATACCCAGTGCTGCCATCAGGGAGAGCTCCAAAGTGTGTCCACTTTCAGTCATTTTCAAATTTCCTTGATACTTCAACGATCTACAATAGTGCAATAAACATACACATGTATAAAAATTATGTAGGTACCATCATTGCGGGTAATACTATAACAACTTTTGCAGTATTTTCTTGATTTAGAAAATGTATATTAACTCACTCTCAAAGCTAAAAAGTGAAATGAAAATAGACATACTATTTCTCTGTCAAACATGATTGTAAAAAATCACATTCCCCTGTTCAGTTTTAGGAGTTGCAAGGTTGAATGATGAGCTCTTTATTAGCAGGTATGCGCATGAGAGTGATAAGAGATGGGCAGCCATCTTGTGTTATTCAGTTTTTCTAAAGAACTGATAATTTTTCATGAATTGTACGTTGTTTATTATTACAATATATATATGTATATATTTAGTTAATAACGCAAAATTTTGGTTCATCTCTTATCACCTTGTGCTCATACCTGCTTGTAAAGAGTCTTACCATAGTCTTGAAGCCAAAACAAACCACAAACCACATTGGTACCAATTTCATCTAAATTGAATGATTTTTAATTTTGACCCTTATACTCACAGTATTTCTTATGTAAGCAGTGACATGGTGGAAGTTTGATTTTGAGAATGGTATATTCTTGAAGCACAAACAGTTGGCACTAATTTCATCCAAATTAGATCATTTTGAAAATCCCCTGTGATTGAATAGTGCTGTGATAACAACAAATCTTACCAATCTTATATATACAAGCCACTTCTGTAACGCTATCAGGTGACCATAGTTACATATATCCTACTTTTACTATTTTTGATTTTGTGGTTGTGCTCCTGTCTTACTGATTTGTATACTATATCCTAAATAAGAAAAACGAGATGTCAGGGAGACAATAAAATTTCACAGATACTTAAAGATAAAAATATTGACGCAAACAAAACTGCTTCAGATGCAGCCTTTGTTGGACAGGGTGAATCTCCTATCTTTTCCTTTCCTCCATACATCAACTCATGTGACATCTTGTTTTTGTTATTAGACATAGTGTATGTATACCTACATGCATCCGAACCAAATGAACGACCTTCAAATTTGTTTTGCCCTTATTTCAGAACGTTTACTGCTCCATGACGCATATATCATAATCCCATCAAACATCTGGCCAGAATTTGCTGTAGCTGTTGAAGATGATTTTGAAACAGTAGTCACCACCATACAACAGAATTTACACTACTCTAACATCACTATGGATTTTATTAGAACTGCCTCCACTGTGATCACCCTCATCGATCATTTTAAATCAAAACTGGATACAGAATGTGGATCTCGACCATCCACCAGCAGCGATTACACCCTTTGCACAAATTTAACAAAATTCCAAAAATCAGATGAAAGTATACTCGATGCTCACAATCCTCACATTCCCGAAGTGCTGGGCATTGAAAAACACAATGTACTGCAGTATCTGATTCTTAAAAGTCACTTCAACCTGATGGACTTTTTTGCTGAGGTACGCATCTCCGATAATGAAACCAAAATTCTGGTTCCCAACTCCATCTCTCTTGAAGTGGATGACATTGGATGCGACTGGAATTTGATCGAGTGTCAGAACTGTTCAAATTTCATGGTAGATCCATTTGAGTCGAAAATATCAAAATTCTTTGATCAAGTACCATTCACGTTGAAGGCCAATGGGTGGGTACCATCAGTGCTGACCATCTGCATCATTGGCATTGTGTCATGCGGATGCGTTTTGTGCTTCATTCTAGGACGAGTGTGCAAAGAGGACATTCTGGAAGGCAACCCATATTCCACATTTTTACTCATTGTTGCCACCATATTGACATATCTCATCGTGTTGCCCTTCACCGTGGAGTCAGATCCCCAAGACAGGACATTGTGCATGCTAAAACTATTTGGCACAAGCATCAGCTACTGCTTCATATTCTCGGTAATCCTCTCCAGAGTGCTGATGATCCTGACCTGCGACTATAATGGCAGCTTCATGAGCCACATAAATGGCTACCTGCAGAGTTTCCTCTGTTTCTTCATGTTTGCCGTGCAGTTTGGCCTTATTTTTGAGTTCTACATCTTTGGGTGGGTTCTGTCGCAGATCGACTACTGTGGCGAGTTTCTTGACAACAACTACTTCCTCGTGTATCTGCTGTATGACATGTTTTTGTTGATTCTAATTGCCTTGGTCGTACCATTTGTTGCGAAGAGTCACCGTAATTACAGGGAGGGTTTGTGCTTTACCGTGCTGACTGCATGCTTTGCTGTGATATGGGTGTGCTGGTGCGTCGGCTACTTTGTGGCACCACCCAGTTGGAGAGACTTTTTTGCCGCTGTCGGACTGACTGGTACTGCCAGCTCGGTGGTGGTGTGCGTCCTCATTCCACGCACTTATCTGATAGCCACGGGTATTGTGCGTGATCGCATCACCAGCGCCATTCCGTCCAACATTTCTAATTTGGTCGACATGAACTATCGCTCCACGCAGGCGCTGTACGATAGCGTCAATTTAGACAGCACCGTCAGAAAAGGTGAACTGAATGTGGGTTACTACGAAGATCCACAAGCCTCGTGTTCTTCATCCCATTCCGAGATCGTGGCCAGACGTAAGTCAGCCGACATTCTCGTCCATAAGGTAGAAAGCCATTATGAAGATTACAACCCACAGACTACTGACCAAAAGATAACCAAGTTTTGACTATATAGTATGCCGATTCATCAACGCAAATGAAGTGTCTAGATTTTTACATGTGACTTGTTGCCAACCTAAGATACTTGCTTAGGGGTGGGTTTTGAAGAGAAAATTGTGCAAAATCCTTACCGGAGGGAAATATAGGCATTCTTGAGAAGAATAAATTTTTGAGTTACGCCACTGTGGGTAAAATATCCGTTTCTAAAAAATCGGGTGATAAGAATGGTTTCGGTATGTATAGCCCTATATTTGTTGCTGTGGGATCAATCAAACACACTTATTTTTGATCAATGAGGCTAAAAATTTTGTGATAATATTACCCTCGTGAACCGAGGAGCGAGTGAAATAATGCCCTATAATTTCAGTTGGTTCGTTGATTTAAAACACCTATGGGTACATTAGAGAAGGAAGAGGGCGCCATTGTAATTTTTAGGCAGGGAAGGGGGAAAGCAAAAACAAAGAATTCTACGAAGTAAAAAAAAATTGCGGCCAGGGACTCCACATTGTGTTTACAACGAAAATGGACGAAGTCAGGAGGGTTAAGTTCACCCTATTGACGCCCTCCCTATAATGGCGCCAGTAGGGGTTACAAAATTATCGAATAAGTTTTGTGAATCGTCTCTCTTATTAGGTAGATACCTAATACCTATGTTCATCAGTGTGAAAACATAAATGAAACTGACGAGTAATTCGTCGTTACAAGTAGGTATGTGTTTACGGCTGTTCACTCATTTAAGTTTGAAGAAACAAAATATATCCGAGTGGCAAATTAATTTTATTTAATTTTGCGAAATTGGGATGACTTTTAGAGCATGACCTTTTGACAACTTAGTAATTCCATCGTTCCCCTATTATTGGCTATTTCTGTAGTTTGGAAAACAACCTTCGCCTCGCCAAAAAAATTAATTTTTTTTCCATTGGATGAGGTCTCACATTATTCTAACTATATGTAGAACTCGGACCTGAAATTAAAAACTCCCAACCTCCAGACGATGTTTAAAACTCAAGTCATTCTTTAATTTCATGGTAAAATTCTAAATTTTCCATCTCAAATACCTACGCTGTAATATTTTTCTTTTAATTTTTTCTCAGTTTTTCGAATTTGATACAACAATCGAATGAAAAACTGGAAGAATTAATACTTCGTATTATTTTTGAGCTGATTCCATCTCAATTCCCTAGCCGCTCAGACTGTGCAGCCAATTGCACCGATTATTCAGACCCGAATATCGGTTGTGCTCAAGGACCTAGTCTCTACCCCGAGAGACATTACCTTGCTAAGCCCCAATCAATAAGTTATATCTGGCCTGGTTTCAGACCCGCCTGTCCCAGAATGATTTTCCCAGCTGTCTCCAAAACTGGAAATCTCCTCTGCACTCATTGAAAACATCTGTTTTGCATCGCATATGCGGAATGCCCCCATGATGGGTCAATAGATCCACCATACAGCGGCAACATTTCTGATCTGGCTTCATCCGTCTATTGGTCCATCTACACACATCGTTTTATTAAAAGCATGCCAAATGATTCATCTTTGCTTTTCCAACTATGATGGTATTCTAAATAAATTTGATCTAAAACCTTATAAAAACAAAAAAAAAATCAGGACTACCCTGCAGTCCCCTCCATTGTATTTTGTCAGCTTCTTCATCAGTGACCAAATATATTATAAGGTAAACTACCAATTATGGATCTCTCTGGGTAATGGGTCAAAATTTTTAACAGGCTGCGTAGTAATTGTACAAAATTACGACAGGCTGCGAACCATATGAGCGTCAAAGTAGAGAGTATTCTCAACATTTTTCATTAGTGACTTTTTTTTTCTACTATCTCCATTCCACAATGGCCTAAATTGTGATGCCAAAAAATTGTGCATTTTTTATGTAAAAAATTTCAGCTACTTCCTTCAAAAGTCCATAAATCGAGTTAAGAGCATTATTTATGCTATTTTTGGGGCTATATCGTTAAATAATAGAACATAGAATACATTTCATTTGATTTAAAATTTTTGCCTCCTACAAGACTCATGTGGTGGAGTGAATTGAGGTTCGAAAAAAATCCCTCATTTTACTGCATAAGGTGGTTTTTTCCTCAGTTTTTTCATCAAAAGGCAAATTTAGAAGCACAAGTGAATGTATTCCACCATATACAACCTATGATGTGAAAAAAGTTTTGATCCATAACTGGTATGAGCCACAACTGGTACTTAATGTTTCTTTTTATTCACTTTTTTTTTATTTTTTTTTGTTTTTGATTTGATGTTTTTGTCAAAAAATACGCATGATATATGTCATGTTTCACGATGCACATAAATAACATGAATATTATTAATTTTTGTATCATTATATTAGGCTGCCGCCAATACTCCAATACTCCAATACTTGGTGTATTTTATACATATATGCAACGAAGGCGTATTTTAGAGTCTGACTGTTAGAGCAGATGAAAATCCACTTACTAAAAAGGTATCACGCTGTCTTAAAGACATTCGAGCCCACAAATCAGAATAAGCGTCTCTTCCGGCCTTTAATTTACTCCGAGTCCGAGCCGAAATGAAAAGGAAAAAAGAAAAATTGAAAAGTTTCTCATCAAAACCGAGGCGAAAGTAGGTGCTTTTCGAGAATCATTTCCACGTCGTTTTAGGTTGACTCTTTGCTGCTCCCTGACTTGTCAAAAACTGTCGGATCGACTTGATCCCAAAAATGAAACGAATTGTAGTCAGTATAGTATCGCCTTTAGCTGAACTGTTTAATAATTGAATCGCTCCCCTTATAGCCTACACACCTATATGCGTATAGTATGGTATCGATGGATGAAATATTTTTTTCCTCCGCCCCCGTATTCTACGTCCTCCCACGAATGTACATACACCCATCGAATCCCGAGCTCTTTTGAATGAAATGGACTCCTTCGGGCATCCGCAACAATGACGATGAAAATATTTCCAGCTGGATGAACGGCGACGAGTGCCTATGACAAGCGAATTAAATTTTCCGGCTTATCCTTTTTTTTTTCTTTCTTTTCTTTTTTTTTTTTTTTTTTTTGGAAAAAAGCCCAAAAGCCACCGACAGTCGAAACAGATTTATCGACATCGTTGCGGCGAAGATTTTCTCACACCACAGACGAAAATGAAAATGAAATTGAAAATTTTTCACCCTCGCGCACTCTTCTCGAATATGTTATTCAATTTTTCAATTATCCAATCCCATATCTTTCTCACCCTTTCTATTTTTCCATTTCTTTCTGACGGCTGACTCGCTTTTTTTCTTTCTATCTCTCCCTCTCCCTCTGACTGACTTGCTCTTTTTCTCGTCTTGACACGACGAGCTTTGATTTTATATTAGTGGAACATCAACGTTGAAATCGTTAAGAATGCTTTCATAATTTTATGGCTACTCCGAAAGCGTTGAAAGAACGAAAAATCCGAATCGAGTGAACCGTTAGGGCCAATTAAGATTCGAATTCGGTTGCCTGTAAGAATTATGTGGGCGAATTAAATTTTCAAACTATATACGTAGCTCACGTTTCAGAAAATCATTTTTCAATGCCGCAGAATTTCGTAAGACAAATATCAGATTTTTCAGAAAGAATAATAACGAAAGAAAAATTCTAACGCAGCAAGCCACGATAGAAAATGCGGGTTTTCTTAACCAAAAACATCTAAATAAATAAATAAATAAATAAATACAATAAAAAAATGAAAATACCAAAAATACTCGCCAGAATTGTTAAGTATAAGAATTACCTGCGATGAAGCGTGAAAGAATTCACAATGAATTGTATTTCCGGATAACGAAATACGTGCGCAAGTTATTGAATGATTGCTTGGCGAATAAAATAACAGTTGGTCAGCCTTTTTTGTTTCACCGAGAAGTAGGCACTCCTCTTTAGCAATAGTTGAAGATTTTTTCAGATCACTTGTACCCATAAACCGTTGAGCTGATTGAGACCAAATTTTTCAGAACGATAAAATACAAATTATTCGATGTCTGTATCTAATTTTGTGATTGTTGCTTGAAAATACCCCATTTTAAAACCTTTTAAGCTCTAAAAATGCAACGTAATAGAATGTACCGGACACACCTTCCGGCCGATTTAGACAAAAAAAAATCGAGTTCCTCCTTGTCGAGATTCGAATAAGTGTATCAAATTTCACGACGACCAGCGGATAAACATTGCGACCTGTACCGAGTTAACTCGAAATATGTATAATAATAATAATAATAATAATAATAATAATAATAATAATACATATACATACGTAATATATAACGTACGTATAATATTATATGTGTATGAATTTCAGCTAATACTGCCAAAATTTTGAGGAATCATGAGACCAAAATAAATCTACCCTGATCCTGGGTCTCAATAGGGACCGGATTGACTTTAATGCGTAGATTTTCTTCAAAAACCTACATAAAAACAGAAATGGATTCTAAGGTTTCTTTTTCATTTCCAAACCGTACAGTGAGTACTGACGAGTAGATATTAACTAAGGAAGAAACACATTTTTTTGATCGAAATCAATAATATTCTACTTTACTACGTAGACAGTTACCTACGTAATTTTCCCATAGTTTACGAGTATGTCGGCGAAATACGAGGGCTTTGTTCGAATTTTTCGTATTAATTTGAATGTAGTGTGGCCTGTAAACCTCTAACGATGTGGACTGTGGATAAAAGCCTGTTCACATTAGACAAAAAAAATAGGTTAAAAAATGCAACGCATTGTTCTCTCTTCTCGTCGACGTCATACTTTTCACACAAAAATTGTTAGGGTTAGGAAAAATTATTTATAAGTTGATCGCAAAGGATGAACTTTAAGAACACTTTATCCGCGTCATAAGGAGAAAGAAAATAAATAGAAAATTCGTATCCAGTGACAACACTTAATTTTTCCTCGTTATTAGCCACACTTGTTTCTCGACAGATAGAACGAACAAACGCAGAACCAAAACAAATTGAGTACCTAACAATTCAAATCAAATTTTTTTGTCGATTTTTCATCTTTACGTATAATTCGATGTTTCACGCCTTTTTTTTGGCTCATTAAACGCCCAACAGGTGAAAAGTCATCGCGTAGGGATTTGGTTAGCAGTGAGAAGGGCCAAACAGTTCTCGTAGAAGAAGTGAAAAAAATTTCAAAATCTTTTTCGCTTCCCAATTTTATTTTTCTCTTCAAAAATTAGGTCAGTTTTTCTTGTTATTAAAGCTATTACATTCACGAAGTAGGTACTTACCAACATATTCTATGAACTGGTGTAAGAAATCTGCTTCCCTCCACATCCAGCCAGGCCATACATATTTTAAACGTGAAAATTCAGACGTAAGTACACCAATATTTACCACAAATACCGAAAAAGTAAGAGATGGAATTGGATTTGTTAAATTTTAGCACATAGTATACGATGGTGTATGGAAATCTTATACCTACTACTATTTCTTTTCCGAATCATTGTAAAGTGATTGTGCTTTTTCTAATGATTCAGAAGAAAAACGATGAAACTCCACATTCTTGAATAGATCCCTACTTTGTTTTTCGTTAAGAATGAAAACCATAAATTTCCGGTATTGTTTTCAAATGGTCAAATTTTTGTAGAAATTTTCACATTCTTCGCCGGTACCTATGCTCTAAATTTCGAAAACTCAATTTCCCCAATTGTTTTGCTGTTCGTAAGATTATAATTTTGTAATGTAAGTCACTGCAATACTCACGGCTAACATTTGTCGTTAGCAGTGACGTTCATTAGTGGAAGTCACCAACATTCACCAACTAATCCAAATTCCAACACCATACCCGTATATTTTTTTGGAAACATCCAACCAAAAAATACGTTTTTTAATGCTCCTCGACTGAAAAATAAGTGGCGAATTTCAATACGACGCGAAAAAATATGGTTGGGCGCATGCGCACTTACGAGTTGACTCTCGTACAGCTCGATAACTTTTTTGCGCAGCTTCGCGACTACAATTTCAGCATCTGTTTTTTCTAAAGTAAATTTACTAAATTAATTAAGTACCTATTTAGTTCGAAAAAACTTTTTTTCTCATTTTTCTGGGGTGGGGGATTGAGAGCGGTGCGTATATTTTTTGGCTAACAAAAAGTAAAATTATTAATTATAATTTGGTTCTAAAAAAGACAATTTTTTTTTTTTTTGGGTGGGGGGGATTGTTGCAAGAAATAGTGCGTATCACACGTGCGAACTTAGTGACTGATATTCGTGTGATTTGCAGCACTCGCCTAATCACCAACTTTTTGCACTTGTATCACAAATAATTATTTTAAAAGGAGCTATTCACTTTTCCCTGGTTTTTCTTACTAGGTTGCTCATTTTATGAATAAATCTGTCCGGCCAAAATCAATCAAATGTCAATGACACGTTTAAAATGTCGAGAAGTGAAGCAATGTCTGTCAGTTTTCCAAAAAGGTAAAATAATTATGGGTATCTATACCTCCTTAAATCAGTCGAAGAGAGAGTGGATAGTATTCCTTCTCTCGAATCGTTGCTCGAAACTATTTTGTATGTACCATAATTTTTATAACTTATAATTTTCATCGTTTTTTATCCTTAACCTACTTTTGTGTTTATTTAAGGAATTTTTCAAGAACTTCCTTATCAGTACAATACTAGTCATTTATCTATTTTGAAAAACTGCGAAAGTCGTCGGTGAAATAATTTATTTTTCCGAATGCTTGTGATTTAAAAGATTTTTTTCGTTTTGTCGTTCGTAAATTATGTGTACCTATTTATAAATTTTTTTTTTCTTCCTATTGTGAATTTTCATTTTGAATAAAAAATATTTTTATACCGATTTACGTAACTTTTACAAATGTTAATTTTGCAGCATTTGTTGCTGAAACTACGCAGAACATGCGAATGTTTCTGTTGGCGCCACAAAAATTTTTGCACCAGCCTAATAATCGCCGTCGGAGACGTCGTCGAGTGCATTGTAGGCGAAATATTTTGTCGAACTTATTTCGGCTCTGCCTTCTGAATGAATGTCGTTCGAGCTCCTCGCAGTCGCCTTACTTGTTTTCTGCAATATCTGCATACATAATACATAATTCATAAAATGTGTGATAGTTCGTTAAAAGGATCCATTTTTTTTTTTTTTTTTTTCGTTAGTTTTCAGAACGAAAGTTTACCAAAATTATGGCCGCGTAAACACAAATCGTAATGGCATAAACTATGGTCACGATTCCAATGCCATAAATCAATCGAGAAAATTCTAAAATCATGGTGAATGAATAACCTGCACAAGGAAAATTTGAATTAAATTAATGAAAATATTTTATTCGTAGGTATGGGTAGGTACTGTTGCTGTTAGTGACGGATCCCGGGGGAAATAGGGAAATTCCCCCACCCAAAATGCCAAAAAAATGAAAAAAGACAATAGTTGAAAGGAAAAAATAGAAGTAAGACCACAGAATTCCATATAAATATCGTAAAAAATTTGCCGAAGGACAAAAGACAAGAAAAAATGCTCTACTCCCCAAAATTTCGTCATTTCCTCTCCTCTAAAATGACGCTCTGAATCCGCCACCGATTGCTGTTTCTTATTTCTTCCGTCAACAAACTACATTGGTTGGAGGGGAGGAAAATATAGATAATTAGAAAATTATTCGATTATCTTTTGATGACATTAAACTTTTCGAATTCTATTTTATTTGGATGAATAGGCCTGGGTACCTATTTATCGAAGGTTTAAAGTTAACAGTTACCAGAGGATTCTTAAAGGAAGGGATCTAGCGGTTTTATATTTTATTTGATTTGATTTGATAAATATTAAACAACTAGGTACTGGAAGCTCCTAGCATTTTTTTGTTTTTCCAGCGTAAAACTTCTGTGAGATCCTAAAAAGGGCCAATGGGGGTAAGTTTAGCCGTTATCGAACTTCATTCGTTCTCTGTACCGATTCCTGGCCGGTTAGTTGGACTCAAGTTGTGCGAAGACCCGAATTTTTTTACGCAAGTCCTTTTTCATTCAGTTGGTTATCTCACCCAATGGGAATAGTAAAATATTGCATTTATTGTTACACGCTCAACGACGACTCACATTTTCGGTGGGTACTCGCCTTAAATCATTTCTCCTCACTGGCGAATGTTGCTAATTGAGATCGGTTCTCTCCGCACTCAACTCGTATGTGTTGCAGAGTTATTCGTCGGTGGCCTGTAGAATGCGTCTATAAGAGCCTTACGTTCTCCACCAGAAGGTTAGCAACGCGTTCACCCCTTTTTTTATGACGCCAAACTGAACAGTAAACAAGGTGCGTCAGTGTCTGCGTGCAGTTGTGGCAATAAAATATGTGGCTATTTAGGTACAAGTACCAATGTCCACCTATTTTTCTCAGAAAAACGTGAAGTATCACGAATGTTCAGTCTCCTTCTCTTCCTCCTCCTCATCATCATCTTCCACTCTTGAAGTTACCTCTATCAGGTGAATCGAGAGTTCGAAAAACATGAATACAATTATTTTGGTGTCAAAGTGAGTGCTCAACAGTAGGCATTAGCTTATCGCCGTTTAATATGGTTGTTGACCAATGATGCAATGAAAGAAAGGAGTTTTTACTCGTAAGTCTCTAAAATTGAAGCATCTAGTAGTAAGACCAGAGCTGTCACAAAAATTCTACGAGTTTGATCCGCCCAGGGTCAAATCGGGTTTAATTAGGGACCCTAAAACAGACAAGTAGATAGCAAGGCCGTAGTAAACCGAAATTGTTTGGAGGGTTTACCTAATTTTAAAACAATATTTTTTGCTTGTTAAAAACTGCAAAATCATAAATTTTTCGACTTTTTGGACAATTTAAAATTTTCGGATGGGCCCATTAGCCTCCTGTGCCCCCGTATGGCTACGGCACTGGCAGGTACAGTAGTTGGTGCATCATCGAATAGAGCCTAGGAGAAATTTGGCCAAAAGTTAATTGTTCCATCTTTTTGGTAAAGGTATCAGATAAGTTGATCATTTCACACGTGTTGAAGCTCACCACAAATATATGCCAGACTGGTAATTCCATGTTCCAAAGCATACACCCAACTGTAGAACGTGTTTGGCTGAGAATCGACAAAATCAGCCAGCATCGGCAGCACAGTTGAGTCGACTACGCCGATTTCAAAGCCTATGCAAAATAGTGCCGTAGATGTCAGCAGCAACGAAGACGATGTTGAAATCTGAAACGAAGTACGGCTGTAAAGTTTACCTCTATTGGCACAAAGTTTCAATCCCCTCCCCCATGTGTTTCGTCAGAGTATCGCGCTACTATACTCACCGCGACTGCACATACCCCAATCAGTAAAATAGCCAGTGTGACAATCGTCCGTTTGCCAAATCGATAGGACAACATTGGAGAAATACTCGTGCATGTGCTGATCAGATAGCCTATGCTGTCGGGTAAGAAAATCCAATCCAACATCCTGCTCTGGATATTAGAGAAAAACTAAGAAAATTAAAAACGAAAAAGAAAGAAAGGTCACTCTATTTCTATTTTTTTTTTTTACAGTTTCAGACCCTCAAATTCACAGGCTGTAGGTAGCGTCGTTTGCCATTGCAGCCAGAAGTAAAACTTCGAGTTAAAAAGTGGGCAAAGTGTCTAACCAATGGACGAATGCCAGTAGTACGAGCGCTAAGCGGTATATACGGCCGTCGGTTTCACGGCATGAACTGCAATTAGCCATAGGTTATATTTTCATGGTACAACTTGACTTTTTACCTACTCAATGAACATGCATAACTAAGGCTCTCTACTAGCAGTTACGCGTATGAGGATGATAAGAGATGAACCGTCATTTTGTGTTATTATATATATAGTAATCATACACAATATAAAATTCCTCAAAAAACTAATAACACAAGATGGCGACTCATCTCTTATCACTCTCATGCGTATACCTGCTAATAAAGAGCTTTAGCATAACTGCCTAAGTGTAGTGGAACAGTGGCGTCACTACAGCCCAAGCAAAAAAAGTCCTAGCCCATTCAAAAATTGGAAAAAAATAAAGGGAAAATACAGGACAAAAAATGAAGTGTAGAAGGGGAAAAAATTAAACAATATTATAATTTTTTTTTTTTTCAACCCATTTGACAGCTTTATGCCATTATTTTGGATCCTTGGCTCACTTTTGCCCAGGTAAAAAAAAAGCCGTTGACGCCACTTTAGTGGAAGTGTTCCCAATCAAGAGTTGATTGTGACTGGACTAAAAAGGTTAATAGAACCAACCTGACTGACCTTTGTCAAATTTCTAGACAATTACGTAAATTCTATTTTTGGAAAATCGATCACTTACTATGTCAAAAGTGTACACGTAAGTATAGTAGTGTAGAATCTAATCTCCATGGAACAACATGATTTTTTTTCTCTTTCTTTTCAAATATACATGTCTATATATGTACGAGTTCACATGCAGCAACTTCGGTTGTTATGATACTATTAGCGTAACATATTACAGACACCCTTTTTGGTTAAGTAGGTATAGATTTTTCATCAGTTTTGTCGTTCTTATACCAGGCATGAATTTCCTCACTTCTGGTTACACAAATTTCCCTCATCTGTGGATATAATCCCTAAATAAGGCCTCTCGTTACAGGCGCCTGTGTGCATTTTTCTTTATCAGTATGTGCCAATTATTTACTTTCATGGGTATATAACTTTTGACATTTCTTTTTTTTTTGATAAGTCGAATGAAATTCGATACATAAAAAATACACGGCTAAGTTCGTAGATTTTTTTTTCTCCTGTGGCTGAGTACCGATATAATTTATGAATTTTCGTTTGGAGGAAATATTTTATTTATTATTTTCTTTTTGTCACACATATAGACATATATGTGTATATATTGTCTCTTCTGTTTTTGAACTATGTGATGATGCCTATAGCCCTGGATTTTAGATGTTCTTTCTCTTTCTGACTCCCCTATATGCCTAAATGCATTTTTATCACTCTTCTCATATTTTTTGGTTCCTTCCTGTTTTTTGGTTCTTTGTAGATTCAATTTTTGTTTTCTCTCTCTGGTAAACCTCCCCCATCTTCTATTACTTTTTAGCAAAAAATTCCATGATAAGGTCTTTCACTCTCTCTTCCCTTTGCTTGTCTGTCTTTCTTTTACTATAGAAATTCTAATCCAGTTATTTTAGGATGAGGTGTAAAAATAAGGAACCTTAATATATTTGCACTATTTGAGAGTACATTTTGTGGTACTACATTATATTGCAAATTTGAATAAGTCAATTGTGGAATTTGTATAGATAAATTCGTTTGATTACACATAAACTGGGCTTAGTGGAAATAGCCTGTTTCTTTTGAAGTTATAAAGTCTCTATTTCTTTTGTATGGGTATTTATTCTAATTGTGTTTAAAATAATTGATTCTTTTTTTGTTTTGGATTAAAAACTTTTGTATTTGAGATTGGTGTTTAAATAATCTCAATTTCATAATTTTTTTTGAACAAAATATCATTGAAACTGAAATTTTCTCACAAAATAAATTATGGTGACCAACAAAATTTTAACCTCCCTAAATTTTTTAGAAATTGTTTCAAAGAATTTCTTTTTAGATGCTGGATTAAAATTTTATTCTCGAAAGAAAATTATTGGTTTTTAAGATTTTGGTACCAATCAAGTGTATGTTCTGGGTCCTACGTTGCTAAGTCTGGATCTTAGAGAACACACTAAGGCCCATATTCACATATGTCACTTTAACCTCCCTTCACTTGAACTTCACTTGAAAACGACTTTTGGCACAATTTTGTAATTAAGAGTGTGGTAACATTTTATTTTTACTACATATTTCCTAATCTTATACAATCCTAGGAAATATGGTTATGGGATTTATTGAAGGATAGGTATCGCCATCGGTGTATCCAGTCAATCAAGAGAGGATAACCTGATCCACCCTGCACTGCAGCTGCGTGCTTGATGAATGGAAACGAATGCCAATGGACTGGTCGATATCTTGTTGGAATAACCAATTTTGGGTCGGTCAGAATTGATTAAAAATTTTTGGCGATTGGAAATACTAGCCGATGGGAGACGAACCCATTCGTAATTTAATCACAGCAATTGCAACTGTGACATTCGCTGCATGACACAACTTACTCTGAGAAAAAAATTACGCAAAATACCTAAATAATGTGGTAAATGCTTCATAGCGAACAGCAGCACATCCAAATACTACTGCAAGTCAGTGCAGCCATTTGCATGTTGTGATCACTAACGCAAATGAAAATTATTTGTACAATAAACACTATCCGAATCCGGGCTTGTGCTGATGAGTGCAGAGTGTACCGTGCAGCTCCACATTAACTTTCCTGGAAGGGGTATGCGATGTGGGCGTCACACGATTTAAATAATACAGGAAAATTCAGTGGCGTTGTTGGATTTATTTATGAGAAGAGGGAGAATGAATTAAACATTTTTTCGTGTACGCTCGCAATTTATCTTCCAATATAGGTAGTCAAAACTTTTTTCGATAATTTTCTTGTATAGAGGGGCAGTGGGCACACAAAATTTTTACTAAATTTCCGATTTTATAAAAAATAATTTTTTTAAACTTCCGGAGAACATCAGTCCCAGTAGTTTCGTAAAATCAGTTGCTCTGCACAAGTAGCATGGCGTTGTTTTCGCATAATAAAACAGGTATCTGTTGTCTTGGGATGCCTTGTGGTTGACACTCGGATATCAAGGAAAAAGTATAACACTAATGAACGAACAACTGAGGGTGGAAGTACAGGTTTGGAAATAAACTTTTGTTTATTGAAAATACAAACCACCTAATTATCTCTCGGGTAACTAACAAGGCTGAAGAGAGAAATATCGAGACCTGGGCGTCTTGTGAGTCTGTCTTAGCAAGTAACCGATTTATCATGGTTTCTCTTTTTGGAGTCAGCATTTTAGGAGAACCCGTGAGAATCCCTCCATTTCTTCCCCCTCCATTCCATCATGGTAATGACGCTGCGTTATTCGATCTTTGCCGCTCGATCTACCGATATTGAACCAGAGCCCTCACAAAAATCTGTGACCCAGAATAACTTTATCAGCGTCGAAACCGCAAAGGCAAGGCTGGGATAAAATTTCTGGGTGGAAGCTCGAGACTCCGTCTTTTTTTTCTCGAATAAAACAAAAATATAGTTTTGTTTTTATTTTTCTTACAGAGTAGCCTATAGTAGAACCCACGTATTTCTGGATTTTTTCTGGGTGGGCTTCACCGCATTTTGAGGGGGCACGGCCTTCATGCCTCCTCAGCTTTACCTCAGGTTGGAATGGTTAAAATTCTCCATTGTATAAATATAAAAAACTTAAGGTACCTACTTGATCCGCGTTTTCCCCTTTTTCCAACGACATCTTTGTTTTTATCCAAAGTCGTAAACACGGTTCCAGAATGGCGATGGTGAGACAGGAAAAAAACAAAGCCGTCGTAATCATCAAAATAGCTGGACTGCCCACCAAAAGATACCATTTGTGATTGATTTCACCCAGCGAGTACGTTAAACGGTTCTGAAAATATAAACGATTTTCATAGGTTTTAATGAAAGGAGAGCTGTTTTACTCACGTATACGGATAGGATTATCGCATTTAACGAATAACTCGCGTGTAATTACCTTTTTCGCTTCATTGGTGCTTTTATAGACGAGTAATAAAGCTTGAACAAAGAATAAGATGGATTGTAATCGTTTTACAATTTTGCAGACGGGGGTGAAAATTTCAGTCGATGAAACGATTTCAAACGATTTCATTTGGGCGATTAAAATTTTGTTTGTTTGTAAATAGCGGCACGTGTATTTTCTTCTTTTTTTTTCTATCCCTCCCTCTCTTTTCACGTAATATACGAATATATATATATGCATAGGGACCTTTTACAACAAAACATAAAAGTTTAAATCTATTTTGACGGTTTTTAATGTGCCGATGAAAGGGAAATAATTAATTTATCGATATACCTCAAGCAGAAAAATTTTTAAAGAGCATTTACTATCCATTTTCTGAAATAGAATTGATTTCTTCAAAGAAATATTTCAATATTCGTCGCATTTTAGAACTTATCAAGGAGAATTAAATCTAAAAAATTAATTCAAAATTTGGCTTTTTGAGAACTGAGACTCGAATGTTGATGATATAAAAAACAACTTTACCTAACTGTTTAAGTCAAGTTTGGAAAATGCGTGACGGTATTTTTATGGCGAATAAAATTATTTAATGGCAGATTTTAGCGATTTTTGGCTCAGCGAAGGGGTCAGGATTATTGATTTGATTTTTTGTTTTTTACTTTTCCTCAAAATTTGACGCCTGAGACACGTGCCTCTAGTGCCGAATATATCCTGGATTTGGCTTCACATCCTGCTATAGACTCGAATTCGTATCCCAACACTGACCTCTTCTCAGGTCCAAAAATAAAGTTCGACTGCAAGAAACATGCTGAAGTCACCGTGACTTGAGAAACTCTTGAAAATAATGGAATTTCTTACCCCAAACTTTGGTACGCGAAAACGTTAACCGACTACCGAAGTGATCGACTTATCTCCCAAATACTGACCAACATCAATCACCGACACGAGTAAATACCGTCCAGTATTTTCCCACTCACAGTGTCCTGCTCTCAGTACCTCCCTAAATGAACAGGGCGCGTTAATAAACTAAAAAAAAGTATTACAATAAATGTAACGAAATTACAAAACCTCTCTCCAGAACAGCAAATGAAATATCCTACAAAATTTTTACGCTTGGTTTCCGCATAATGTTAAAACGGTTTTATTCAGAACCAACCAACTGGTATGTAGAAATCTGAATCTAATAGATTGTGATAGGAATATGTAAGATACGTAAGGTAAATGTTGGTGAAACCTCGATTAGAAGAGAATTTTTTCGCAGTGTTGGTTTTTGTCTCAGTACGATGTAGGTACTTACCTAGTTATATTTAATTAGTAGGCCTATTCGCATGTACCGTAGTGAAGTATATGGCGTTATGTCGATAACGGTAATACGAAATATGACGGATGATTCGAGGGGATTAAAAACATTCTTTGAGAACGCCATATAGTAATGTAAATTGTATTTTATAACAGTAAACAGTATTGTAAACCTAATGGTTAAGAATATATATCTGAATAACAAAAACTCTAACACAGCAGCAACTCCGTTAAAAAAAGCAAGTTTTCGAAAATTATAAAATTAGATAGTTACTAGAAAATTATTAATTGATCATAACAAATATTCTTTCCAAATTACCTCCCTATCAGTCCAAAATTAGGCATTTTATAGTCGAAATAAAAACTAAAATATTGTTAATCGAAGTACTCTACGACAAATCCGCACCAAAATTTATTGTAAGTCATAATAGATTATTATAGACATTCGTTTCAAATTTCGTAGCTATAGGTAAAAAATTAAAAATTTTATACCCCCCCCCAAAAAAAAAAACAACGAAATTACCAATACCGGAAGTACCTACCGTACAGCTGATCCGCAACAAAATCAATAGATCAGGTCCTTAGCTTAGTGCTAATGTTTGTTGCAAATTTTGAACTTTTTATGCATCTGTGGGGCATTAAATGAACAAGTGCAGCCCATTTCCATGTTTTCCAAGTCTTTCTACATCCTCTTCCTACATAATTTTCGATACCCACATAAAAGCTAATTTTTGTGAAGAAAAATTGCATTTGCGCATTCGGTGCCTCTTTGCAACAACGACGAGCAGTGCCATATTTCCCTTTAGATTAGGCACCAGAGGCAGTATTTTGAGGACTAATTCCTGAAAAAATATAAAATTTGGTAGATGAAGAGTCCTATTTTTTGTGTTTTGTTTAGTTTCATCGCTTGTGAAGGGGAAGCAACATTTTTTGGAGTACTCGATATAAATTGCAAAATTGTAAATCAGGCACTGACGAGCATCCAGATTTTTGTAAGTTTTCAATGAAAGTTGCTTTATTTTTGCACTTACATCCGTTAACGAAAATTATAGTGGCGATTATGGAAAATAAAGTCGATTTTCCGACGACTTCGAATAGGAATATACCGACGGTATTGGCGCACAGTACTCCAACGGCATCGCTTCCAATTATGAAACCCATAAATTTAGTTCGTAATTTGTCATCGTTGGCGAACTTTTCCGCACATATCGACATTCCTGCAGCGAATATTGGCGCACGATTATAATATTACAACGTATAGGTGGGTATTGAACGAAAATACCTACGAAGTAGGTTAGTTAGGTATGCAAAATAACGTAGGTATGTCAGCCAAAATTTCATTGC
This sequence comes from Ericerus pela, assembly GCA_011428145.1. Lineage (NCBI taxonomy): Eukaryota > Metazoa > Arthropoda > Insecta > Hemiptera > Coccidae > Ericerus > Ericerus pela. The sequence goes on along the minus strand of WOFM01000267.1, from coordinate 191,854 downwards.
TGCGCGAATAGTACAACTGCATTTTGCATAATATTATAATGTACCATATTCTCACCGGAAACTGAAATTATCGTCGATGCGACTCCATGCAGTCCTCTCGCCAAGCGTACGTTCAGTAGCTGGGGCAGCTTGAGCAGCTTGCACACTTTGTCCCCGAACGCAAACACTGAAATTTTATCGATTCTATTTAGGCCTTACGCCAAAAATGTCGAGTAGCCGGACGAAAAAACTGCATAATTTAGTAGGAAAGAAATTAGAACAACAAAACGAAAAATCATCGTATCGAGTTCATGAAGATTTTGAAAAAACGAAAAATTATGGCTAACATCTTGGATAATTGAAGCTGCAAATTGGCACAGTGGCGAATAAGAATGCGAGCATAGTGCAACAATGGCCGGTGGAAAGGGGATTTTTTAGATTCGACCGCCGATAGCTAAAAAATATTAAAAAATATAAAAAAAAAAGCTTCAATCTATAAGATTGAGTTTCAAAAGCAATAAAAATAGGTAAGCGCCGAAAATTGACTTTTGAATCATTTATAGCTCGTGTTAGGTACATGTCCACGCATGTTCCACGATGATACACATAATTTTGATCCTAATTATTGGAGCAAAGTTAGGGAAATTTTTAGAATATGTTATCAAATATACGTGACAAATCCAACTGGCAATACACACTGTAAGGTTACATTTATAACAAATTGACAAAACTTGATTTTCATGTGCTGGTGTTGACAGAACGGTTCCTTCCGGATCCACGCCTAACTTATCACGTGTGTTCGCCTTATTCACATTTTATCTTATCAGTTATCACTCTTGTTTGCCTCTCAGTATTTATTTCCATTCGAACTTTTAGTTAATAAATGCCCTTGAGATGAAATGAAATGATTAAATTATAACCAAATAATTCAATTGCAATTAATTACTCAATTAAACACCAGAAAATGTCAAATGTTTGTGCAGTCCAATGGTAAACGAATGGAAATAAATTCTGAGAAGCGAACAAGAGTGATAACCGATAACATAAAACATGAGTAAGATGAACTCAGTGATAAGTTAGGCATAGATCCAACAGGAACCATTCAGTCAATAGACACTCCTGTTTTTAAAAAATAAGCTTTTATTATTATTACTTTTTGGTTTTAGCTTCATGCGAAATGAACATTATTTTGCTGCAGAAGGTTGGCTGCAGTATTGGTATAATTTCAAAATCGCAGCAGCGAAGCTTATAATAAGTTTAGATTAAAAACAAATTTTTAAAAGATAAGCATTTTTTTTTTTTTGGTTTTTGCTTCAGGCGAAATAACAATTATTTTGTTGCGCCAGGTTGGCTGCAGTATTAGTATATTTTATAATCGCAGTAAGGACTTTAGTAGTGAGTAGAATAAAAGCTTATAAAAGAATATAGAACTGACACGATGGTATTTTTGAAAACTGTAAGTACCTACTTTGATAATAATCATCCATCAGTTTTGCCATATCAATTTGGCAATTACAAAAGGTGTAAACGAGGTGGTTACTTTTACAAAGTGATTACTTTTACCCCAGTCTCCCCTAATGGTAAAGAACAGAAGTTTAAAAACAACTCAAAAACATTATGTTTTTTTAAATGTAGTACACATTTCTACTATCACTACCGAGTAAAAAAAAAATGAAATATGAAGGATTTTTGGCTCGAGTTTCAGCCATCACTGGATTTGTGTAGCTCCAGTGCGATTTTCAACATGATGAAAGAGAAAAAAAGAAGAGAGGAAAAAATGTGTCTGTGTGTGTAAGTTTGTGGTTATGTGCATGGGCAGTGTATATCTGGTACTCATACGAGCACATCACTTGCCATAGCCAATTTTTTTTTTTTCACATAATTCATACGTGTACTACACTTAATGTTTCAATCACGCAAGTACTAAAGCGTAATTTGTTTTACAAATTTTTGGCACACTTATTAAAAATGTCTAGGTACGTTACTGATTAAACTTTTAGGACCGGTTGTACCAACTTTTAAACTGTGAGATAAACGGCGTTAAACTTTATTTTACCTTTCATTTTTGTAGTTAAATCCAGCTTTTCCATAAATTAAAAAGTTTGTATAATTGGGACTTAGGCGTCCCTTGTTGGCTAGGATGGAGGAAATGTTCACCAACAAAATAATCAGAATCCACTTAAAACCGAGTCCCTACTCTAATCCAACTACAGCTAAAAAGTAAATCTAATTTTTTTTACCAACTGAATGAAACGGAGGAGGATAGAGATAGTTAGGCTACCTGAAAATTTTGAAACGTCCAAAAGTAAAAATATGTGGCTATGCCAGCCTTGGTGAACAGTGCAACATAGAAAACTATTACGGGTAACCAGTAATATTAATAAGATTTGAATTTCGTCTTATGGTGAGCGGTATTCATAAAATCTCTCTCATAGTGAGTTATACTTTAAATTGTTTCAAATTCTAGAAGAAGCACCGCCGCACTGAGAAAAAAACATGAAAGCTTAGGTAACAATCGATGAAAGTGAATAACCAACTTACGTAAGGAAATGAATAGTAAAACAAAGTTCCCAGTCAACAGCATTGATTGATAGCCTACTTTGTTCACGAATTTGACGACAAAAAAACTGGCAATGAACTGGATTGTGGTTTTCTCGGCCAACAAAACCGCATTTTCGCTGTTAACGTTTCGCCAACCATTCAAGCAGTTATTGAAACAAATGTGTCATAAATTGGATGTTGTTCGTCGCAAAAATGCGAACTCGAACAGGAGCGAAAAAAAATTTATACTTGCTTATTCTTATTCATATCGTCACAATTTTCAAGAAGGTATGGCAGCAATGGAACTGTGCGGCAAAAAAATGTAAAAGAGCAGATAATAATAATATTTACATTTAGAATGAATAAAAGCTGTTTGAAAGTAGGCCTACGTATCTTCGAAAGAACTGAAGAAGGCCTATATTGATTTCCAAACCACGCTGTGAGTTGCACCAATTTTTCTTAATGCCGAATGGAAAAACTATGCTTAAGTAGGTAGCCCAGGTACTTACTCCTACTCACCAAAAACTGCTCGCAGTATGCTATCCATCAACATGGACAGGTAAACGATGGATATGGAAAATAATGGCAGTGACTGAGCAGATGCGGGTATCATTTCGTAATAACTGGAAGCATTGCGATTTATTCGCGATTAGTGACATATTCAGAAAAATAAGCAAAAAAAAACCTAATTATGCAGATAGATTTTAATCTGAATTCCCTCTGATATTAGCTGTGTGAAATTAAGAATTTGGAATCTAGTTTTTGATTTTAATTGGATCATCGAGGAAAACACTGATTCACAAAAATAAATATGACGTTGAGAAGGGAAGGAAAGCCTTCATGGCCTTTTTGTTATGGTTGGATATTCAAATCATAACCTCGAGTGAATTTATTTATTTTTCCTCCAAATTTTGGGGCACACAGACGAAACGTCGACATTTTTGGAAACCCTACGCTAATCGAACATCGTTTCAGTCGTTGAGTCATGGCTCTGCGCGTTTTTTCTTCTCATGTTAACAGATTCACAGTGTATTCATGTAGGTAGGTAGAGCATACCTAATTATTATCATGGACCAACGTTGGAGTTTCGAGAAGGAGGGAATGTTATTTGATCAAAATTTTATGCCACGTTACCATAAAATTTTCTGAAAATTTTTTGTCTCCAAAGAAGTCACAATTCACTTGCTCAAATTCCCACTTGATTTAGGGATACATTACTATTTGCTCCCTAGTGCAAGAAATATAGTTAAATATCAACAGTTGCTTCAAAATTACTTACCTTAATATCGCTATATCTACATATTACAATACACGTTTATATATGTACATATAATTGATAACGGAAAAAATGTAGGAATTACTCAAATATCGTGCCTTAATCAATAAATCACCAATTATTTAAAGTGAAGGCTGAAAGATGAAATTTGATTACTTGGAGTTCAATGGATTTTATTTTAGTTCTTTTTAAGTGAAAATCTACATAATTAATATTGATTTCATGAAACGACCTGTGAGGGGGGGGTAGGCATGTTTTTCATTTCGTAACATATGGGAAATTTTTGCATCAAAAACTCAAATTCATATGGTATATATAGAGTAGGTAGAGGGGACCTTATTTTAAAATTTTTGCCCGGGCTTTCTAATGACACTTGATATAGGTATATTAAAATAATATACACTTTTACTATACAGGCTTTAGTGAGGGAAGCACTCGCCCTGATCCTTACGTATACTTTATGTTTCATTATACTTTCGTGAAGAGCCCTTGATACCATAGATTCCCATCTCAAGAAAAATATTTTTTATAAGAATGTCCATAAAATTGACCTCTCAAGAGTATTCAATTTTTGCGATTTTTAGATAGATTTCACGGAGGGTGGCATGAAACAATTTTGGCAAAATTTCACTACAGTTTTCTACAATGCGTTCTGCGCATTTAGGCTAATATCACAACACGAATTTCGTGTTTTGATATTAGCCTATAGCTCAGAACGTATTTATGAACATTTAAAAACATCCAGAGCGCAAATTTTCGCGTTCTTGCAATTTATAAATGACAGAACGCTTTCTGAGCATTTCATTTGCTCATTGAGCAAATTCGGTTTCTGCTCCTAACACATACATGTACATATGTATACATGAATATTGGATAAGTCGAGTCCCAAGTGTAAATTGAACAATCTGAAACCCACTAGAAAAAAGTATATCAACAAAAATAAACATAAAGGTAGGTATGAAAAATAAAGAATGCGATGTTGCCACAAATTGATCCTTAGTGTGTGCTTCTGATGTGTGGTCTTGGCTTGTCAAATGATGAACGTCAAAAACAACTGTGGTACTACCAGTGAGAAAAATATAACAATGATACTGTGTGTATAAGTTGATATAAAGTGTCAAAATGAGGCCGGGATAAATTTCAAAAATAGGATCTGGAGGTGAAGAGTTGTCACAAACTGATATAAACACCTTGACTTGGCAAAATAACCTCAACCAGTCCAGTATCTTGAATTGGTGAATGTAGTCACATGAGGATGAGATAGGAATAGCCTTTAGAACAGAACTTTTTAGCAGAGATGGGATACAGCTACGAAAAAGTTTTTTGAATTATATCATTAGCTCTGTTTGATAGGATTACATTAACTTACATCAACTTACACCGGTACTTATTACATACCTATTTATAATTTTATATATATATATATATATGGGATATAAACGAAATTTGTCAACGAACAAGAGGGTATATTTCTTTACAGATTGGGGAGAAATTAGGCACATGTGTACAATTGGATCCATATTTCAGTCAAGTTCGAAGATGGGCAGAATCTGGTCATTAGTTTCAAAATGGCGGCGGTTTGAATTTGAAATTTGTAGACAATGGGGGCAAGGCATAATTCAATGATCGAGATAAACTTTGGCACGTGAGTACTTCGGGTGTATATCTCTATCAAGTTCAATGATGGGCCAAATCTGCCCATAAATTTTATAATTACAGGCTTTTGATACTTTCATTGTAGTACCTACAAAATGCTTAATATCTATAATGAACGCAATCTGCAATACACACTTGAAACTCTGTCTATTTTAAATGAAATCTACCTTTCAGGATGGCACTGTGCCATCATTATTTCTTCACTTCAAAAATGCTTATAATAGTATAATTATTGCGATTATTGCTGCCAGGCTTCCTAGTGTCCATGGTGTTGATATGAATCGGGTTTTTATAATCCTTCACGGTTAATGACGCATAATATTGATATTTTTTTCTGTCAATTCGATAGTAACAGATAGTCATTTTCAAGGACAACTATCGATAGTGTTTCGATAGAGAATCTACAGTTTATGCATCACTACTCTCCGTATGTATATAATTGGGTGTATAATACAGTATATAAGTAGGTATATTAAAATAAATTTATACATACAATCCATTTTCTTGTTACCACGTAATTTACAGGTCCCAAATTTTACTGATAATTGCAAACTTAATATTGACCTCAGTGCAGATTGGCCCGATGATACTGTCTGTATCTTTATTTTGGCTATGGGCTAAAATGCATTTTTTTTATGTAATACTAGCTGCCTATGGTGTCAGCTCTGCTTGACAGATGCTTAGGATCTTCGAACCTAGCCCTCAGTTAAATTTTTACCGACATATTACACAACAAAATCTGAAAATATATAATTTTCCCCTTTTTGTACCCAATGAGGGTCGAAGAATGGGTCTAATGATAAAATTAACATCAAATTCGAATTCAATGCCTTAAAAAACATCCGCTGATGTATTACACAATATTACACAATAAAATCTGAAAATAAAAAATTATCCCATTTTTGGGCCCAATGAGGGTTGAAGAATAAGTCCAAGGCGCCTGAAAAAACATGTCTAATGATATATTATACAATAAAATCTGAAAATAAAAAATTCTTATATTTTTGGGCCAACTGAGGGTCGAAGAATAGGCCTAATGATAAAATTAACATTAAATTCGAATTCAACATCTTAAAAAAAATTTGCGTTGATATATATGCAATAAAATATGAAAATCAAAAATTATCCCCTTTTGTGTCCAATGACGATTGACAAATGGGTTAAATGATAAAATTAACATCAAATTCGAATTAAGCGCCTCAAAAACATGCTAGGTGTAAATTTAAGAATCAGGAAAAGGCCTCCAAGTGCAGCACTAATAAGTTTGCATATTGTTTTTCCTCTGTTCACTTTATATACACACAGCCATTATTATTCCAGCCTTCATCGATTTTCCTTTATAAATAAGTTTTCTGAAGTGATAAAATAATAAAACCAAGCCTAGAACCCTCCTGGGTTCTTGAATAACTCACGTACAAAATTCATCAATATCGGTTTGGTAGATTTTGAGATTACTATTCACATAAACTTTTTCAAATTTTCCTCTCTGTATACTAGTATACATAGATATAGATTGAATGTTTATATCTACAATCAAAGGTACACATAAAGATACCAAAATTTTACTATTATCTCCCTAAAAAATTCTGAAAAAATGCAGCAGGTGCCAGGGTTTGGACATGGCACATCCAGCCACTCGGCCTCAACTTAACCTATTATGCCAAAAACAACTTCCCACTCTTTCAGTTTTCAACACCCTATAACACAAAACTGTAAGAAACATATAATTTAACAAATAGTAAAGATATTTTGACAAAGCTGGTGCAAGACACTTGTCAGATTGTGAAAGGAGTCATGGTTTTAAAGTGAGTAATTTTAAGCTCAAAAGCAACAAAATTTAATACAGTTTTTTTACTTTTTTGAAAACTAATTTTTTCTAACGGAGCTGCTGCTGCCTTAGAGTTCTTTTCTATATGTAAACACTTTGACCATATATTACTGGACCAACAAAGAAAGATGATTTCTGGTTAGACACGCCATCACTAAGTAGTACCTTTTGACATATTTTGCTTTGTGTTTATGCACTCTATTCTTGTGAATTTAAATGATGTCATTATCAGATGTATTTCAAATTGGTCAATTCAAGCAAAACATCAAAAATATGCAGAAGGTACACTAGGACTGCCTACTTTTTCAGCAGCATGTCTTGACATCAAAAAATACATTGGTCTTATGAAGCTTTAGTGGTCTAGTACTATATTGTCAAAGTGTAAACATCTTAGCTCTGGTTCTTTGACTATATAGAATTGTAGTAGTAAAGCTACATAAGACCAATGTACTTTTTAATGTCATGACATGCCAACAAAAAAGTGGGCAATCCTAGTATACCTTCCGCATATTTTTGATGTTTTGCTCGAGTTCACTAATTTAGAATACATCTGGTTCATAAACACAAATCAAAGTACATCAAAAGGTAAGCTCTGGTTGCCTATTTAGGGCCGGCATGTTTAACCAGAAATCATCTTTCTTTACTGGTCCAATACTATACAAAGCTCTGGAGTCTAGGTAGATACTACACAAGACTTACGGACATCCTCACCAGGCTTCAGATCATAATATAGTCTCAAACCCATATTCGTGAACATCACTATAACCTCCCTTTACTTAAACTTAGCTTTAAAACAACTCACTACCCAATTTTGTATTGAACAATGTGGTTAACATTGTATTTTTATATGAGAAACATTATAAGAGAATACAATGTTACCATATACTTAAACACAAAATTATGTGAGAAATCCTATTGAAGTGAGGTTTAAGTAAAGGGAGGTTAAAGTGATGTCTATGAATATGGGTGTAAGTCTGGTTGATGTGTCTTTGTGTGTGAATGTGTGCATGCTCCTTGTCATTTGAAGTTGAACGAAACATTTCAAGATTGAAACAAACCCCTTATATTTCATTCAATGATGACTCTGTCTTCATTTCAGCTGGAGATCTGGGGGTGGTGTTGTCGGAAAGAGGAGGAAAATTACAAAATTTCCGTATAATTTTCTAATCATTTTTACAAATTTGGAAACAAGCAAACCAGAAAACTGAAAATAATGGAAAATTTTTTATTTTATGGATTCTAGACATTTGCCATTATGGAATCTGTAAACCTCCGCACATTCACTCAATGATTCCTTATCCGCTATTTAAATTAGCGAACGGAGATTGGTATCATTGAAAAGAGGAAAAAATTTGCATAATGTTGTCATCTCTAGCAGTTTGAAAATGGCCCAAATAAAAAACACAAATTACCAGAAAATTTGCCTTTTTGTATTGTTTCGGTATACATTTTCATGTTTTAACAACAACATCAGTCCTCCACGAATATAGCCACTCGCGTATTCTTTAAGTAGGTTTTCTATGAAAATCTACTTATTAACGTTGGTGTCATGGAACGACCGGGGGGTGAGGGTAGGAACTTTTTCGTTTCTTAACTCAAGAAAAATTTTGGCTCAAATTACTCAAATTCATATACTATACAATATAAAAGTAAATTTCTTGTTACCACGACACAAAAGCTAAGGACCTGACCTGACCTATTGATTATGTTGCGGATCGGCCGTACGGTACTTCCGGTATGGTCATTTTTGTTTTCGTATTGGTTATAAAATTTTTAATTTTCGACAATAGCTACGAAATTTGAACAAAATATTCACTATGACTTATTATAACTTGCTATAAATTTTGGTGCGGATCAGTCTATACTCGTTTTTATTTTTGCAATAAAATGTCTAATTTTGGATCAGTAGGAAAGTAATTTGGAACAAATATTTTATTACGATCTATTAATAACCTTCTTTTTAGTGAAAACCTAATTTTATAATTTTTGAAAACCTACTTTTTCTAACAGATCTGCCGCTGCGTTAGAGTTTTTTCAAATTGGGATTTCAACTTTCCCGAAAACGAAACTGCCGTAGTCAGGTACCCTTTTTTTTTGCACCTTCGTTACGAATTTCGTTCGCAATTCGTTAGAAAGATTCGCGTTAGCCAGAGAGCCCAGAAATAGGTATAATTACGTCGAATTTTCGTTTTATCTTTGTTCGTATCCTTCGTAAAAAAGGCTACGTATTCCGAAGCAAGCAGACTCTGGCGATTTTGTATGGACTTGGAGTTCGTTAATCATTTCGGTACTTCGTGCATTAGATTTCGCGCAGTGTCCGCTGCTCACCTTCTCGCCCCACCACATTCTCATTACCAACGCTGTTGCTACTCGCTGCGGTTACAGCGTTGGTAGCGCGAATTGGTTGACGCGTGTTCGTCTTTCATTCGTGTTTTCTGGTTTTTGTTTCTTTTTTTTCTCAAGCGAAACTTCCTCGCGAACGGTTGTACACTGAAAAACTCTAGCGCAGCAAGTCTCGCTAGAAAAAAGTAGGTTTTCGACAGAAAGAATTACGAATTGTAACGGTCACATTCATTGTCTGTAAGTTTATATGCGTTAATGATGTGCCATGATTGTATGAAATGTGTTAGCTGCTGACAAAATATTAGACAATGTGAAATATGAAAGCATTTTTTCTCGAAAACATGAAACATAAATTAAGATGGTGAAGTATGGTACATCATCGTATAATCTAAAATAAAACCAATGAAATATAATAAAGTTATAAAATAGAAAAAAAGAAAACACGAGCATGTGGTTAATTTTTATAAGAAGAAAAGTTCATGCTAATTAGAAAAAAAAGAGGAAAAAAACTTTACCGCAAATACCGTCCGGTCGATACGCACCAAAACTTGTTGCATGCTACGATAAATTTTAATGAATATTCATTTCAAATTTCGTACATATGGTTTCAAAATTCCGCGTTTTACGATCAATATAAAAACTAAAATAGCGGTACTACCGGAGGTACCACCAGGCCGATCCACCCCAAAATTAGCAGTATGCTACAATAAAATATAATAAACATTCGTTTCAAATTTCATACATAAACCATTAAAAACAGAAATTGACTTGATGGAAATACCATCCTGTCGATCTACACAAAAACTGGTAGAATGTTACAATCAATTATAATAAATATTTGTTCAAAATTGAGCATTTTACAGCCAAACTAAAAACTAAAAGAAATATCTTTACCGGAAGTACCGTCTGGTCAATCCATACCAAAATTGGTAGTGTGCTACAATAAATTATGATAAATATTTGTTCCGAATTTTGTGGCTATTCATGCAAAATTGAGCATTTTATAGCCAAAATAAAAACAAAAATGGTGGTACCGAAAGAACCATCCGTCAGATTAAAATCGATAAGTTTGGTTCTTTGTTTAGCATTAATGTTCTGACCAAATCTCGCGATTATCTGATAAAAATTGAAACCTGTACAGTGGGAACAAAAAATGGACTTATATTTATCTATGTATCCATGTATCTATGTATGTATGTATCTATATATATATATATATATATATATATATATATATATATATGAATTTGAGTTATTGGTGCCAAAATTTTGTTGAGATCATGAAACGAAAATCGTACTTATCCTCAACCCTGGGGGCTAATACCGCATCAAGCGTAATAAGTAGATTTTCTGAACCTACTTAAAAACGGTCACGAAACGAATCATCATGATTGCAAGAGCTTGGCTCGTTCAACTCTAATTGATTTTGAACGAAAATTAATAGAAGTTTCACTTCAAAGGTGTGTACCGTCGCGCACTTTTTTTTTTTTCCAATTGCGCGCGTGAAACTTTGTGTACGCAAATTATTATTCGGTGCTGTTTTTTCAATGTGTAACCGTCATTTGAAATTTTTCTCTTCCCTCTTTTCGATCTACTTTTGTAGGACATCACGATTCACGACCAAGAGTTCCGGTGATGTTTCGGTTTTATTTTTGAACGTCTTATTAATTAATATGTTCTATGTTCCATTGTCAAAGGCTTCGGCACTCCGGCGCGTTATATTTAGATGCGTTAACAATGCGGTCAAATTTGCGCGAGCAAATTCGAACGCACGCGGTCGAATGGTCGAGTTCACCCGAGCGAATCTGACTGCCTTGATGAGACAATAACGCACCTTAAATATAATTACGTATATACCTAAACCCACCGGCGTGCTGGAGTCTCTAAAGGGTTCAGTTTTAGTTTAAGTGCTGCAGTTCTGTTCTCGCATTTTCGTCTGGAAGACCTCGTGTTTTATCGTTTTCGCGTAAAAAACCTATAAGCGTTCGTCTGCGGTTACAGATCTCGGTCAAACCTGGAAATACTGGAAATTGGTATCCTGAAGACCGAACAGAGTAGCACCTTTAGAAGAGCGTTATTCGAATGAAGAAAGCGGAGAAGCACATTAAGTCCTTCACGTGTGATACAAAACTACAAACGATCACTCGCCATTTTCCCGCGTGTACGCTCGACCACCTGTACAGAATTTATTTTGAGATGAACATCGTAACGTCCGAAAGTTCGGTAAGAATTTTCAAAAGTTTTACCATTTTAATGTCGTATCTATCTTATTATCTTATTAATATTTAATTGCCACGTGCGCGTGTACGACTTTTCCAAGTCCAATCTTTATTTGTAATTTCATTTTTCCCGGTTTATTTTAAAACTGTTTCAACTACCAGGTGTGACTGTTTTCACTCAATTATACGTATTTTGCTCTTAAAAATTTTAACGTACTTAGGTCTTTAACTATATAAGCTGTGTTTGACACGTCAAAACAGTATGAAACTTTTAACTGGTAGGGAAGGGGGCTATTTTACCAATGTTCAATACATGCGCCAATAAGAAGACCATATGAGTATATGACTCGAACATTAGCGGAATAGTCCCCTAAAAGTTCCGTATTTTTTATGATACCTACCTATTATTATAAGTTTTTATTCTACTCACTACTGTGATTTTAAAATATACCAATACTGCAGCCAACCTTCCGCAATAAAATAATATTTGTTTCGCATGAAGCTAAAGTAAAAATAAACAAATAGGTAAATAAAAGCTAATTTTTGAAAAATTTGTTTTTAACGTAAACTCATTTGACATTTCAAACAAAGATAGGCTTGAATCGAAATAGGCAAAATGTTCGAATAAACTTTTTTTCTCTTGCTTTACATATGTACCTATATTATATATCTATCGACGTATTTTAACGTCTTATTTTACAGTTTTTGAATCTTGTTAAAACTGTCACACCAGTCGATAAATAGTTATAATTTCATGTGCGTTGAATAGAACCACCCATTAAGGCACCCAGCACCCTGCTTTAGTAGGTAACTAATATTTTTTAGTCTTCAGTTCTTTTCAAAGTGTTTCAAACTGTTCCTATCACCTATTGTACACTGAGGTATCGATGTTTAGCGCCCTTATATCGCTCGTTTAAGAAGGCCCTTATCACTAATACGTAGTTATTTCTTTGACTATACATAACATAACAACATAGACTGTCCTTAACATGGGCGGAAGAACTGTTTAGGTGAAGGCTATATAATACGTATAATTAGCAGAAGGTGATTTTTATTACGAAAAGTTTTGCAACTCTACCATTAATTGAATTCTGAAAATTTTTTATTTTTGTTAAAATTACTTTATTTCTTGCTTGTTATAAGCTCTGTTTGATAGGATTACACTAACTTACACCAACCTACACAGTAGGGATATCCCACAAATATTCAAGTAAAACTTGGCGCAAAGTCCCATAACATTCCTACATTTGTGAAATCGCCCTTCTAGTGTAGGTTGGTGTAAGTTTGTGTAGTCCTATCAAACCAAGCTCTAGATCTTTCAGGCATAAAGAATGTCAAAAAACATCGATAAAAAGCAAATATGGAAGGGCCTTATTCCTGAGTTTCACTTAATTTCACTGGATTCACAGCAACGTATTTATATAGCTTTAAATTCACAGGACAATGAGACTTAAAAGAAGAAAAAAGATGTGGTATGCCAAATTGGTTTTCACATATTACATAAAACTTGGTTTTTATTAACTCCTACAAGTTTTCAATCAATCACTTACCAGAATTGATTCACAAAGTAGGTAACGAGATACCATACACGTGATATCTGAAGACGAAAACATTGAGGACATAGATGTTTTGCCGATGATAGAATGATGGTGAAATTGAAGTGTTGTTGAAATAAAATGATTAAAATAGAAAACAAATGGAAATTTTGAATACCAAATTAATAGTATCATACAGTGAGAAATTCCAAAATTCACTGTGGGGGAGAAAAACCGGAAGGGAAAGACCCAGGGTTCATTCTCACCGAACTCGTGTAATATTACATTTTAAAAAAGGTTTACTGGAAGATCAAAAAATTTACCCAAAATCATTTTAAATTTTATTCCTTTTTCTCTAATTTCCCCCTAGAAAATTCACCCGTTATGTTTTAACCATTTCTACACATCACTTGACCTCGTTAGCTAGACATTATCAAAAAATAAACGACAAGTTGAGAAACAAAATACCAGTTATATTGAAGGAAAAGAAACACACCAGTTCTTCAGTATACAATCATATTCGCTGTAAAATAAACGAGGTTATTTAAAGAATAAAACTTAACATTTTACAAAAAAACTCAAGGTGAAGTTGTTGGCAAATTTTTACATAAATTAAAAATTTTCCAAGTTCAAGAATAATATGTTAAGACATAATAAAATTCATCGGACTTATACAAGCGAGAGTTCCAAACGGAGTGATTTCTTTTAATCTCAGAAGGCTAGAGCTAACCAGCAAATTCATGAGAGAAGGAGAAATCATTTTATCTAATTTAATTTCTGATAGTAGTTGAACAAAAGAACAAGCTACGAGCAAAAAGGAGAGAAGATATGGGGAAAGAACGTTAGATAAAAATTTCTATTCATCAAAAGAAGAATATAACAAATTATCTCGTTTGAAAATTCTATGGATACCTCAAAGATATATTGCACATGTGCAGTGAACCGATGTCCATTGTACAGCTTTAGAATGATTACATGTTTCATTAACATTGGTGAGATAGGGCTACTGGGTATCTAGTAGTAAATGATTGAGGGTTATGACAATAAAATATTATGAATGCCTCAAAATGTAGTAACTATTATTCGATTTAATCTAATTCCTTGTTTTCCTGTATATGGTATGTGGTTTATATTTTAGTGGCAACAAAATTAAAAACTTTCAGACAAGCTCGCAAGTTGCCATATATTACCATTGCATAGGTATTTGACCACTTCTTGCAGTACTTGGTGGTTACTCATGAGATAGGTGTAAGGAGTAAGTAATAAGTATGTATTTGATTCATTATTCTGTTGAAAAAATTACACAAGGGAAACTATTACAATGAACCGATGATCTATTTGTTGAAATTGGAAGAAACTAATTTCCAAGAAAGTTGCAATCTTTCAGGAGAACAAGAAGCTATTTCAATAACACTTTAGGTACATCATTTCAGCTATTACACTGGGTAAAGCAAACTTCAACTTGGCGGGTAGTTCTGTGAGATTCAGAAGCAATTTTACACCCTGTAAAAGGAGGTGTTAGGGGTGTAAAATGTTTCTGGAATAGCTCCCTAAACCTGATTCATGGAAGTTTTAATGAGAAGTTTTCTCAAGAAAATGTGATTGTAATCATTATTTGAATCATATTCACTGCACAAAATTATGTCATTGTATTAACAGTTTTCATTTGTTTGTGGAGATTATTTGTGAATATGTGATTTGGAACTAAATTGGTGCAGAGCATATTTTAAACCACTTTAACTAGGTGCCACTATCTTGGGTCGTATTTATATTGTAGGCTGTGTATCACAGTGCTAGATTTGGATATTTTCCATCAACACTCATCATCTACCTCCAGAACAAAGTAGCGTATTCATTCGACCATGGTGCCATTGGTAGATGAGAAGAGTGAAGCCGATGTGTAGACATCATTGCACTCCACCAGTACATGTGGAGTACAGTAGGATACAATAGAAGTGAAGTGGGTGGAATAGAGGCATGTGTGAAAGAAAGTGGTGAATGCTCCTCCTCATGCTTGCATTATCTGTACATGCTACAGGGACCACTGCTCAGTTCTGTCACATTGTGGAGGGAGAATGCAGACAAATTACAGGTGTGGTGGGTAGTTGAGAGATAGTGCCATAAGATTGTGTTCACCACATCTGGGTCATCGTTTTAGGTATCCTGCCAGTATAGGGAATTGAACTACTGACCAACTGGAACCTAATCAACACTTGTTGTCTACCACCAAAACATAACTCTATATTCACTCAGTCACAGTGCCAGTGGTAGATGATGAGAATGAAGCTGATGAGTAGGCATCATCGCAACAGTATCGAATATTTTTTAAATATTGAAGATATACTCCTTTGAATTTTTTATCTCTACGATTTCATATTTTTTCCTAAAAAATTAATTCAAGTCCATATAACTGAGTATTTTCCCTAAAAAATGCAAATACACATTGAAGTGTGTGGAATACTTTGTCGTGAGAGATATTCACAATAGAAGGTCTTCAACAGTATTTGCGTGTTCTGCCACTTCATACGATTAAGTATGGGAGAGCCAAATCCTCGGCAAACACTGGCGATTTTTGAGCCGGTTCTGAGAGTTTATATACAGGATTTGATACACGCACACAGACACACATGCATACGTACATGTACGTAATTATGTCATGCTTTACGTTGTTTCTTGCCTCTGTCGAGGTGATAAGAAACGACGCAGCATGTTTGGTACCGGGCCGTGACATTACCGAGATTGTTATCAGGTAATTGATCTCGGCCCGTACAATGTATCTTACCTGTACATACGTACAGGTACGAACATACAAACGCACCAGTGTAAATTCGTTTGACGTCATAAAGACGATTATTGCCAGCCTTTGGGCGGAGACTGTTGTCAAGGGGTGCAAGCCCCTGTTACCTCATACAAGTATTGTCCCCACAGCTACTCCCCCCCAGTTTTTGCGCCTCGAAAATGATAAGTCTCGTGCCTGGGGGGACTTATCGAGTCTACTGCTGTCTCTGGTCCTTCTCCCATTTTGCCAGAGCCGACCCTACTGCAGCACCTACACACTTGTAAGACTGCTTACAAGCATGGAAACAGGCTTGATAGGTCTCCCGGCTCTGTTGTCCCCTACGTATGGGTGGTTTATTTTGTGCCGGACGAGTGTATGGGTGTGAACGGTAGGAGAGACGAGGATCAGAGGGGGTAGGAGTCTTGGCCTTTTATACATCGGGGAGTTTGAATTCCCCGATGATTTATAGGTTAGACTTAGGGTGGGGGGAGGCCTTAGTTTATGCGCCTCTTCCGCAGGAGGTTGCCTCCTCACCTTTAATTTTGCCAGGGCTGAAGACTCCAAGGGTGGGCACTCCAATCTTGGTGTCTTCTCCGGCAATTTCGGGGGTGAGATCAGGGCAGGAAGGGGTGCGGACATCATCTTGACGATGTCCGCAGCTGATGTCATATCCATCAGCAGCTCGTTTTCGATTCTTTCGATCTCCTTTTCGTGTTCTATCTGTGCCTTAGTCTTCACAGGCTGAGGCACAGGTGGAACTACGAATTGGAATTCTTGATTCGAAAATGGGGTATTGGTTGGGGACGACATTGTAAGGAACACAGAAAGAAGATTTTAGAAAAAAGGAAGGAAAAATAGTAGAAAATTTCGGCGTGTTAATTTGTCAACAGCAGAAAGGCGAGTGAAAAACTTTGCGAGAATATTTTCGATCGCAGCTTTATTCCAAGTCGTTATCTCATTTCAGACATGTTCGGAGGGGATAGTGCATTAAATATTCTATAGCTGAATAGTTTTCCGGTCCAAATCTGTTAAGTACAAGCAGAGTTAAGCATGTTTGAATTTTCGTACTTTGAATTTTGTATTTCACAAAGGAATGCACCCTTCGTTTGTGATGTCACGATCTATTGACTATTTTGTTATCTGTATGTTTGTCAATATAAACACGTTGCGATGTTTTCTTCCGTATTGCACGTGGATTTGTTTATTCGTGTCGTGTTTTATTTGTACGCACTTTTTCTCTGCTTATCTGAAGAATTTCTTTTGTTACGAATATTCCCAGATTCTCGTACGTATTTTTATGCAGGTTTGTATTTTTCGCAGCGGATATTAACTTTCGTGAATATTTTTAGTTTCTCCTTGCTAATCTCTCGGATTTTCGAGTTGGAATCTGGTTTTTTTGCTTTCTGCTCCCTAGGGGCCTGCCTCTTTTTCGTAGGGATAAGGGGGCTGATGGATCGTAATGTATTTTGACAATCTCGTCTTTGAACTTCACCGTTTTCTTTATTTTTATTTTTTCTTCTGGTGATTTTTGTGATTTATCACCTTTTTCGACTAGTTTATCCTTAACTTTTTGTGGTTGTGTGTTGTCGGATTGTGCAGTCTGCTTTTCTTCTTCTATCCTCCTATATGTCATCTTCCTTACAGCTCTTTGGAGCATTTTTCTGTCGTCATTTATAAGGTACGCAGGTTTCAATCTGTCAATTGAAATCGTTTTTTCTTCATCTGTGATTAGTATTACAAAATTCTTGTCATCCCGTGATATAGCCTTATAAGGACCGGCATATGGTTTCTCCAACGAAGATATTATTTTCTTGTCTCTGACAAACACATGAGATGTTGTGGTCAAGTGTTAGGAGACATAAATCTTTGGTTGGCCATGACGAGCTGCCTGTTTCAAAAAACTATTAGCATCAGTCCGTATGTTTTGGACGAGTGTTTCGGGGCTAATTTCTTTCAAGTGGGTGAAAAAGTCCCCTGGTAGGTGTAACTCTTCGCCGAGCGCTAACTGCGCTGCAGAGTGACCTGTGTACGTTTGAAGAGCAGATCGAAGGCCCAAGAGGATGGTTGGTAGTATGTCAACCCATCTCTTGGTGTCGCAAGCCATGATGGAGGCTTTCAAAGCTCTGTGCCATCGCTCAACTTTACCGTTTGCTTGAGGATGGTAAGCTGTGGTGTAGTTGTGTTGTGCACCAAGCTTCTTAGACAGCTCTTGGAAGTGCGAGCTTTCAAATTGACGACCCTGGTCCGTGATGATGACTTCAGGTACGCCATAGCGGGCAATCCAGGTGTCGTATTACCTGGCAGCTACCGTGGGAGCTGTCATCTCATAGAGAGGAACTGCCTCTGGCCATTGGGTTGCTCTATCAATCATCGTTAACAGGTATCTGTGTCCTTGGGATGGGGGTAATGGACCCACCAAGTCTATGTGTATCGTTTTAAACCGCTCCGAATCTTTGAAAGATTTGAGAGGCGAACGAATGTGTCTTCCTACTTTGGACTCTTGGCAATTCAGGCAACTGCGAGTCCATTTGTTGCAGTCGGACTTCATCTGAGGCCAAACAAATCTTGATGCTACTAATCCAGCAGTGCATTTTGGTCCAGGGTGCGATAGATTGTGCACACTACTGAAAGCCAATTTGCAATACTTTGTCGGCAGGAATGGCCTATTCTTGCCTGTACTAATGTCGCATGTTAGTAAAACATTAGTACCAGGGATTTTCCTTTGTCTCAATTTGAGAGCTGTGTCATTGTTCGACAACAGTTCTTGCAATTCTGCGTCCCTTAACTGTTCTTTAGCTATTTCAGCGTAAGGTAATTGAGACGGTGCCGAGATGGCTTCGATCTTACTAAGAGCATCAGCTGGAATGTTGAGTTTTCCATTTATATACTGGATGTCCGTAGTCAACTGTCCTATGTAGTCCAATTGTCGAGCTCTTCTCGGGGAAGCTGGCTCTGTCTTTTGCGTGAAGGCATGTGTTAGGGGTTTATGATCTGTATACACGGTGAAACATCTACCCTCTAATTGGTGCCTGAAATGCTTCAACGCAATGAATATTCCCAGTAACTCCCTGTTGTATGTGCTGTAGTTCTTCTCAGTTTTTGATAGCTTTCTGGAGAAGAAAGCGAGTGGTAACTTCTTGTCATTGTCCTTTTGGTACAGTGTTGTACCAATAGCAAAGTCGGATGCATCAGTTGCGACACATAACGGCAGACTTTCGTCTGGGTGAGCTAGTAGAGTTGCATTTGCCAGTGTTTCTTTTATATTTTCAAAGGCTTTTTCAGCTTCTGTCCAATCGAGTGGAGTCTTATCTTTCTTTTTATTTGTTTTGATCAATGCAAACAGCTTACTTTGTTCGGCTGCAGCATTTTTAATGCAACGTCTGTAGAAATTCACCATCTCCAAGAAGCGTCTGAGTTCTTCAACATTTGAGGGTTTTGGGAATTTCAATATGGGCTCTACCTTGGTCTTCAAAGGGGAAATGCCTTTGGTCGAGACTTGATAGCAGAGAAAGTCAATCTTGGTCTGTTTGTATAAACTTTTTCCAACATTGATGGTAAGTCCAGCAGCATGTATATGTTGTACGATGGTTCTTACATTCTTCTCGTGCTGTTGCTCACCGCCTTCTGAGCAAATGCATATGTCATCCAAATATGCATAAGCAAACTGCAAATCCATAAACAATCCATTGATAAATCTCTGGAAAGTTTGTGCAGAATTACGGAGTCCAAACAGCATTCGAAGGTATTCGAATAAACCAAAAGGGGTTATGACCTCTTTGGAATGTCCTGTTCAGCCATTGGAATTTGGTGGAATGCCCAGTTGATGTCGATTTTTGTGAACATCGTTTTACCCTTCATATTCGCGTTGAAGTCCATTATGTTTGGGACTGGATAGCAGTCAGGAACTGTTTTGGCATTTAAGGCCCTGTAGTCTCCAACGATTTGCCACTCTCCACTCGCTTTTTTGGTAATGTGGATTGGGGAACTCCATGAGCTTTTTGAGGGGCGGCATATGCCTTCCCCTATTATGTGATCATAGTATTCCCTTGCTGCTTTGAGTTTATCATGCAGTAGCCTGCGTGCTCCAGCATGGCAAGGCGGTCCTTTAGTTTCTATATAATGAACGGTGTCATGTTTATAGGTCGGATGCCTGCGAATCGATGGTTGAGTGACTCCAGGATAGTCTGACAGAATATGTAGGAATTGTTCGTCGACTTTAGTGCAGCTGGATTTGTTGTTGTCCAGTTGGTAAGCTAGCATTTTGCCTTCCACCCATAGACCAATATTGTTGTCTATGATTTTTCCATTTTTGAGGTCGATGACCAGGCTGTAGTGCCCGAGAAAATCTGCGTCCAGGATTGGGGTTGGAACATCCGCAATTGTGAAGGACCACGTCATGTCTCTTCGCAAACCGATGCTTACTTTGTTGGATTCTCTTCCATAACCTGGAAGGTTTTGACCATTCACAGTTCGGAGGTAGTATTTCGGAGGAAATGCCTTTTGGTTCTTACTTACTAGCAAAATGATCAAGTCAGCACCTGAGTCTATTAGGTAATGTCTCCTGTTTGTCCTGTCCTTGATGAACAGGCGGTGTGAATACTTTTTCGAGGGATCTTCAGCCGCATAGACGACCCCTCTTTCTAGTTTGACGACTTACTATATGTTTTTCCCCACCATTGGCATCTGTTGTTGCACTTGGTGGCTTCTGCGCCAAATCTATTATGGAAGAAGCAGGATTTATCGTCCCAGTTTTGAGACCGGGGTTTGGGGGACAATGTTCTTCTAGGGGGAGTTGGACTCTGACCCCTGGTAGAATTGCTCTTTCAGTCTCTGGACCTAGATTTTCTATCATTATTTCTGTTATTGCTCCTGCTTTTCGAGCGGTTATTATTTCTACCATTTCTTGAATTGTTGTTATTACTTTTCTTCTTTACTTCACTAGTCAGCTGAGCTATCTGGGCTCTAAGCTGAGCTAGTTCTCCGGTCTCTGTCGATACTGCACTAATCGAGGATGCTGATCTCAAATGTTCTAGTGCACTATTGGCAATCTTTGCCAAGAAGTCTAGGTCCTCGGAGTTATTGATCACCGTCCTACCTATAGCTGCCAGACACTGCACAACATGTTGGGGCAGTTGTTTGCAGAACTGGTTCCCAATGACTGACGGCGATACGATATTGTCGGCCTTCTGTCGTAATGTGGCCATGTAGGTGGAGGGTTTATCATCTCCAATCTTCATTCCACCCATAACATCATCAATTATTTGGTTTTGAGTCTTACCAAACACATTTCTAATTTTCTTGCAGAACCAACTGTACTTGTCTGCTTCTGCCGGAGGGCATTCCATGATATCCGGAATGCGGCGTATTATTTCTGCGGGCATGCTGCTGCAAATGTGAGAGTACTTCTGGTCATTCTGTAAGTTTTCTGTCTTGAAACGACCTTCGAGGAGAGTCAACCAGAGTTCCACCTCATTTGGTAAAAATTCCGGAATCTCAATCCTCCGCCTTTGGATCGCAGGGTTCTGCAGAGTCTGCATCTGCAACAGCTGTAGTAGCTGTGCCAGTACTTCGGGGGTCAGCTGTGGCTGACCACTTCCACCTGTTCCTGGCTGGTTTGATGATGGGTTCGTCGTATTTCCATTTCCGTTAGGCATTGTTATCTGCTGTACTTCTTTTGTTTTATTTTCGGCAAAGGTTCCACCAGACTCCGTCGGTTGTTGGTCTGGGGTCGAAGGGTCGGAGTCTTGGCTCAAAAGATGACCACTTCTGAGGGTGCGAGCTGTTGTCTTGTTTGGGTTGACTACAGCTCCCAAACGCAAGGCTTCTGGCCTCCGGATTTGTTTTTGTTTCTCCGGAATCTCAGACTTCAGAGTCTCTGGTTGAAGCTGGAGGAGTTGGCGGATGAGGGCAACTTTTTTCCTCCAGGTCTACTTCTCTTGGTTCCCTTCTGGCAAATATATTTGGAAGGGGGGGTTTAATTTCCCACTTTCAAAAACAGACCTCTGCTTCGACAGCCAAAGGTGTCTAAGTCTGTGAAAAATACTTGTATCACAAGCGAGTAACTCACCAGCGCACCACGCCTAGTTTTAGAATTAGCGCAACGCTCCTAGACACACACGACGTAGCCAAAAAAATCATGTCGAGGTCATCACTGTGGAATACCTTGTCGTGAGAGATATTCACACTAGAAGGTCTTCAAAATTATTTGCGAGTTCTGCCACTTCATACAATTAAGTATGGGAGAGCCAAATCCTCGGTGAACACTGGCGATTTTTGAGCTGGTTCTGAGAGTTTATATACAGGATTTGGTACACGCACACAGACACACATGCATACGTACATGTACGTAATTATGTCATGCGTTACGTCGTTTCTTGCCTCTGTTGAGGTGATAAGAAACGACGCAGCGCGTTTGGTACCGGGCCGTGACATTACCGAGATCGTTATCAGGTAATTGATCTCGGCCCGTACAATGTATCTTACCTGTACGTACGTACAGGTACGAACATACAAACGCATCAGTGTAAATTCGTTTAACGTCATAAAGACGATTATTGCCAGCCTTTAGGCGGCGACTGTCGTCAAGGGGTGTGAGCCCCTGTTACCTCATACAAGTATTGTCCCCACAAAGTGTTTTTTTTTTTTTAATTTGGCCATCTAAGTATGTAGTATACATGTCTATGGATTTATCAGAAGAAAATGTAACAAAATGAAATGAAAAATGAAACAATACAGGTGAAAGTTACAAAATAAACTGAATAATGAGTTGTTGTGAGAGTAATTCAATACTTTTTAATTACCTTAACAAATAAGATAAGATACGAACATTTATCTTTTATTAAAATTTCACCTTTATTATAAACACTTTTAAATATTACTTATTTCTATTTCTTAATATTAGTGATACCTAATGTCCATAGCAGTGAGTATGGACCTTAACATTCTACTCGACTGTAGGTTTAGGAATGACCATGTCTTCAAAATGAAGATATGACATTACTTTCATTTTCTTTGTTTCAATCAAAAGATGGCCGACCAAAAAGGTGGCGTGATACGGAACATCCGCCAAATATGATGACACTTCATTGTCAGCATATCTGGTGGTGTCTGTTTGTGAGAAGCTAGGTAGAATATAGACAGCTATTATTCCAAGAATTAAGAATAATAGTTGTCAATAATTTGTTCGACACGTTTTTGTAGGCGAACTGAATCGTCTGCAAAAATGGGATGGAATATGAGTCAAAATTTCACTATTTGGTTTTTGTTTTTTTTTGTGTATTTTTTTGTGATAATTTTTCCTCTGGGGATGTAAAAAACGAATTGCAAAATTGACTGACTTCATAATCTACTCTGTAGGCAAAACATTTGCAGGCTAATGCAGCACTGGTGTATCAAATTGAAGATCTTTTTACCTAGTTTGCTTGCAAACAGGGTATTAAAATTGACATCATTGTGGGGTTTGAGGTGTAGGTCATGAAAATTATCCTTTTCATGAGAAAACTATTTCTCATTTTGACCAAATGTTTTTTAATGAATGTGTGTATGTATGTATTCTTCAAAATTTTGGGTTCACAGGTTTGAGAAAACTACCAGATGGATAATGCTGGAATTTTTACAAGAGATAGTTTTCATATTGGAGCAGATCTGAAAGAAGTTTTCTGTCTATTGGTTAATTAGTTTCTAAGAAAACTGGAAAACAAAAAATTCTTGGAAAATTCAATTTTCCTAGATTTTGAGAAAATTAAAAAACGGATCAGCCTGAAATTTTCACCATAGATTTCTTTTATGTTGATGCAAGTTTCTTAGAAGTTTGGTGCCAATTAATTAAGTAGTTTCCAAGAAAACTGGTGAAGAAAAATTTCTGGAAAAAATGTGTTCTCCGTTTTGAGAAAACTACCAAACAAATAGGCTGAAATTTTTATGAAAAACAGTTATCATATGGGAGCAAGTTTGAAAGAAGTTTGGTGCTCATCAGTTCAGTGATTCTCAAGAAAACTGGAAAAATCTTTGGAAAAGTGGTTTTTAGGGATAAAAAACTGATAGATCGATATTTTTGTTGAAGATATGGATAATTGTCGATAGTTTTTTTTTTTTTTTAATTTCTTAACCTGAAACTAGCAATGAAATATTGATGTATATAGAGGTTGTGGATCTGTGCAGTAGAGTAATTCTGTAAGGTAAATAAAGATGTATTCAAAGTAATGTCTCAGAAGTGTGTATAATTGCAGAAAATATGTAAATCATGTACATGGTATGTAGAGTAATGGATAAACAAATATGAGTGGAGAAGAACAAATGAGCGGTGGAACTATGTGACAGTGTAGATGGGAGTAAAGGTACAAAAGTAATTGGAGGAAGATAGTCGAGTGTTTTTAGGAGTGTTAGGGGAGGAGAATTGGTGGTCCTAACACACCACTACAATCCTTTGAACCAAGCTAAACTGCGAGAGATTTAATGGTTGTTTACATTTATGTTACATTTTAAATATTTAAAAAGAGGTTGGTAATATTACTGCCAAATAAATAAATAATCAGATGTGAAAATGACAAATAATGATAACAAATTATGGAAAATATTAAAATCAGAACTAAAAATGGTGAAAATAAGTTTCAGAAAAAAAATAGTAACTATAAGTGAGACAATGATAATAAAGGTAAGTACATTAATTATTCACAGTTATTTATAAATGTAAATGAGTAAAGATTAATTGCATGCAATTTATATGTCTTAGACAAAATAAATTTATGGTGAAATGAGATCATTGAATGTTGAGAATAGGTTACATTCAGGTAAGATAATTTTAATTGTTATTTAATATATTAATTACATGCAAAACTAATTAAAGAATTTTTTGTTTCTGGTAATGGATTAAGTTTTAGAGTTTACAAATTTATCATGGATCTATATATGGGAATTCAAGCATTTGGTTTGTTAAAGAAATGTGCTGTTTACTGGATAACGATTTGGTGAGTAAATCAGTGAGTTGATCTTCTGTAGCTATTTGTCTAAATTGGAAGATTTTGTCTTGGTATACTTGGGCTAAACCATAGCATTTGATCATTAATGCACGAAGACATTTTTAACCACCTCCAGAGATGATATGAATTACTGAAATATTATCTTCGAATACTTTAACAGGGATATTAACTTGGAAAAACTCATGATTAAGAAGCCATGCAACTTCAATGTCTTTGAAGGCATTGTGTAGTGCTATCAACTTAGCAGTGGCAGACGATGATGCATGTATATTTTGGATATGAATGCCCCAGTTTACTAAATTGCCGTAAATTTTAATCAAATATCCTGTTATTGACTTGCCTTTTTTTAATTTTAACATATTTATAGGTTCATCATGGTTATTAGGCGCATAGGAGGAATCAACAAAAGTGGAGATTCCTTCAGATTTGGATCGATAAACTGGAGCAATGTCAGAAGTGGATTTTAGATATCTGATGATTCTTCACACGTGATATTTCTTAGTATCATCAGAACAATTCTGGAATTGGGATAGGTAATTGAAAAAAAATGATTGTCTGACCTAGTGCCTCTAAATACATATAATAAAGCACTGATCATGGATTTTTACTCTTTGTCATCTATACCATTTGGTTTACTCAGTTTCAGGCCTGTCTCCTTAGGCATTTTAGAAGGATTGGAATGCAGAGTTGGAACTTTTGGAGAATCTTTTCAATTTGTTGTTTTTGAGTGAGTTTAATTACCTGTGATTGTGCCCTACAAAATGTTGTTCTTGATTTAGGAGTTCAAGTAAGCAGTCTTGACATTGTGTGCACTAACTGTAGATTCAACATGTTTGTGACAGAGAGAAGCCATCGAATCAACCATAACTGAACAACAGGTGGGTAAGTTTCAGTCATAGAATATTCAGATCTGTTCATGAAACCTTGTGCAACTAATCTTGCCTTTGGGCACATTATACCTCTTTCACTAGCTTTGGTCATAAAAATCCAATGTGCATCTATTGGTTTGACATTGTGAGGACAATACAACTTTCCAGACTTGTAAATCTGATATGGATTTGAATTCATCATTAATAACCTTAAGCCACTTATCCTTGAAAGGATTATTAAAGATATCATTAAACGCTACTGGCATGCAGTCTTCAAAGAATTGTGGATTTCAAAAAGAGATATTTTTAATTACGTTTAGTTTATATATTGCCTCAGTTTCTTCGATAAGGGGCTTAACTTGTAGTTCATCTGACTTTCTGTGAAATCAGCTAATGTTTTCATTTCATCAAATTTTATGTCAGGATTTAAAAGTCCTCATCTTGACAGGATCCAAAACTTGATAATCAATGTTGGAAAAGTCAATAAGTATAGTTTTTAAAGCTTGGGGAAGAAATTTTGGATCTAAATACTCCTGTTCATTCTCCTTTGCTTTAATGGCTGTTTGCTGTTGCTGTCAATGAGAACATGCTTAAAAGCAAAATGTAAAGATGAGAAATGTTGGGTTTTGACCCATATAATTTTTCATACTGGGTCATGTTGCCTAAATTGACGAGGGTTGAACATCGATTAATAATGCGTGCAGCTGCAAGAATAATGTTGGACCATAGTCTAAAATAAATTTTGGCATCATATCATAATATTTCTCTAACTCTTTCACATAGTGTTCTATTTTGCCTTTCAGCAATTTCATTCAATTCTGGGGTATAAGCTACACCATCATTGGGAACTATTCAATTTTTGGAGAAAAACTGCGATTAAAATTATAGGAAATCAATGATTTTAAAATTACAATTATATAAACTTTAACTCAAATTCCAATTGATACATAACACTCCAAAATAAATACAATTTTAATACACTAGAAACAGACAATAAAATTATTGTACCATATAATAATTAAATTATTCATTTTTGAGTCAGAGTATTATGGAGTTTGGTCCATTCTCAAAACTGAAATTAGGTCATTTGGAAATTTGGCATAAAATGACAAATAATATTCTTTAAATGTATCGAATGCTTGAGACTTTTTATGGATTGGAAATGTGTGACGCCTCAAAGGTAGTCACCATATTATGTTAAGTGAAAATAAAAAAGATCCACAATATTTGAAATGCCTATGGGAAAAACAGGACAGCCCAAGATCAAAGATCTTTAGATTTAAGGTGCATTAGATTTAGGAAGGGAAGGACATGAAAACTTAGTACCCCATATACCACTGTGAACATGAGGTCACGTCATATTGGCCCTACACAATTCCCCTTAAGTTATTTTAAAAAGCCGCGTAATTCGGTTGACAATCTTTTTACATTTAGTATTACAAAGCACATGGTGTCGATTGATATTATAAGGCAAGAATCTTACTGATTTTGAAGATGATGGTTGTCCAATCTGAATTGCTATGTTAATCATACCATGTGGTGATGGAGAATGTTGATCATTATGCTATTTCTTTGACTGGTATTTTGTAGGCAGCTACCATAGTATTTGGAAACAAAAACGAATAATTCGAAGAAATATAAACCGATATACACGATCTCTTTAATTTTTTATTTATTTTTACTATTTCATTATAAGACCTGAGCGAAAAAGTCTATGTTCTCTTTGAGTGTCAAGAACGGAGTGACTCCCCCTTTCATATTATTTTCTTCTATCGAGGAAGTCCACTAACAGCCACGTATTTGTTGAGCTCCGTATCTACATTCAACATTTCATTTTATTCTACGGATTGCTGGTTGAGTTTAGGAAAATGTGTATAATTGTTTGGAGAACAGATTGATATGTACGGAGCTCAACACCTTTTCGTAATTTTAATTTATTATTTGATTTTTTTATTACTACGTGAGAAAGTTCCTCACATAATTGCCACCTTACAAGTTTTTGAAATATACGGCCTAAATATATTTCGGAATACTTGGAGCTTCCTATATTTAAGTCTATTAATAATTATTCACTAAGGTGGTCCCATTTTTGTTATAATTGAAAGTGAAATTAAAAAACTTTTATTTTTATAAAAATGTAACAAAATGATCTCTTATGGTTCATAAAAAAAAAATAGTAATATAGTTGGGTCAATCCCACGATCTTCTTATAATTAAATTGATACAACGAAAGTTGAACATAATAATAAAAAGAAACTAGATGGAAGAATTTTTTAAGAGTCATCTTCTAATATTATTTTTTTCAGTAGATCTCGTTGTCAGATTTTTTAAGTAGAGCCGATAAGTATTCCCTTGTTTTAATTATCTTTAACCAATTTTTTTTTTTTTTTTTTTTTTATAATAATAATAATAACAATTCAACCTTCATAATGAGATCTGAACTCTTATCCAATCCTTCCAAAAATAAAAATTAAACGACAAAACGAACCAAATATAAACAACAAAATAAGAAAATAAAATAAAACGTCGATATTATTAAGGAACAGTAATATTTACTTTGTTATTCGTAGTTTTGACCTTATCTGAGATCTTCTTGGTATCGGGGTTTTTGGCCTAATCGTTTTTGATATGGACATTCCATGGTACGGCCTTCGTTTGTGAAGTAGATCACACCAGCGTTCAAAGGACCCTTCCTGGCTTTCACGTAGTTTTTCAGGAACGTACAGCCGAGAACCATAAGGTCAGAGTGCTTGGGCTTCCTCAACGACATTACATAGAATTCCTCCAGAAACACAGTAATGTTCCATCTAGAGAGAGCAAACGTAACTGAGACTGACGAGGTTAGTGGGCCCAAGTCATCCCACATTGGGTGTAGATGGGCGAGTCCCACATGGTAAGTTTTCATGTCCGTGGTCTGGAGTTCCGAGTTGATGAACGAGACATGACTCGAGGGATCAATTATTACTCCCTTGAACTTGCTTTGGAATACAGTCGTATTGAAACAAAACAAACAGGAGATCTCAGATGGCAGTTCGGAGATTATTTTCTCAAGGGGTTAGATGTATTGTATACTCCCTTGGATCACCCCTTGAAAACAAACGTCGGTTCCAACCTGGAACATTTGTTGACCTTGAGTGCCGCTTGGGTCAGGAAGTGGTTCTGGCTCCTGATAGATCTCCTCTCAGGGTGATGGCGGTTGGATCAGAGAAATAGGATGTACTTGATGGTTAATTTGATCCATTGATCTTACGTTGAGTCTTGCCAGCTCATTCATGATTCTGCGGATGTCGGCAAGGGTCGCGGGCCTGTTCTCCAATCGATACTGCTGTCCACTGGTTGCTGGTCTATTCGAGTGCGAAAGACGCGGATTGTTTGGTGATGGGCTGAATGTGGGTGGTTGTTGTGGTTGTACTGATTTCTCCTTCTCGATCATCTGATTGTCTGGAGATCTCTTAATCTTATCTGCTAATTGTCATATTTTACAAGTTTTGGATATCTGGGGGATGAAATCCTCTCCATGGGATCATTTATTAAACCTTTCCTTTTTCTTGGACTGGATTTGAGTAAGTATACAACGTCATCTTCATCATTAATTTTAAGGATCTGTGGCAGTTTTTGAAAAAAAGAAAGGGCCAAGGATAATGCAGGAAGGATGGGAGAGAATTTCAAATCGTAATACTTTATCAATATTAAATTAATTTAATTATTTTACCTCCAGTTGTGGTGTTTGGGACGGTGTTGGTAACAAATCGAGGGTCATCTCACTAAAACGATTAACGAGAGAGGTCATATCATCGACGATTTTATTTATCTGTATCCCTTGATCGTTCAGAACAGATCTTACAGCATTGATTTGCTGTAAAGATCGGGAAAGATTTTCGTTTTTGAGGTTATGTAGTTTCCTCCTTTCCTCCAAAACTCGTAGGGTTTCAGTGTTCGTTTCCATCGTGGACGAGATCACGTGGGTTACTTTGCCGAGTAGAGAATCGGTGTGATTAATGGCTACTGCAAGGGTATTTTTAGCCACCTCACTGAACTCATTGAAAGTTTTCGGGTGTGACGGGTCCACTAATTTTAAAAAGGGATTTAAATAATTACTTCTCTTAATTCACTCATTTTCTATTCTATTTTAATTAATTAATTTTTCTTTCTTACTTTTCTTGTTTCCGTAATACTTAATTTCGTTTTTCAATAACTCGAGATTCTCGAAGGATGTTGATAGTTTATTGTTGATCGAACACCTTTAATAAAATTCATTTTTACTAACACTTTTTCTAAGAAGGAATTAATTAATTTATTTATTTTTTTACTTACAACTTTCGCAGGTCGATATTTTATTTAATTTCTCTTATTATTATTACGCATTTAAATTTCACTCGATTCCTGGAGAATTAGAACGAAAATTATTTTATACTCTCAACACTGCCCCCTTAAAATAGTTAGAACTTCGAAAATAGTTTATTTTACCTTATTTTCCAGAAGGAGAACTTTTTACTGTTGAAATTTTTGTTATGATGATCACTACTTTATGAACTTTTTGAACCGCGTGGTTTCACTTCTATACGAGGGTAGTAAAAATGGTTTTTTAATAATCGTAGAAATATCACTTAATTATGTTTCGATTTGATGGTACTCACTTGTTTGTTGATTCTTGTTTCGGATCTTCACTTTAATTGCGGTTATTTTTACAATAATTTCATGAATTAATTTTTTCTTAAACACGTAATTATATCGTTCACGCTTGTTTCGTTGAACTGTGTTCATAAATGATTCTGGAAATAACTCGTTTAGTTAGTCGACTAATAGGATTCTTCCTTTCCATCAAATGATTCTTATCTTCTCGTTGATTGGGTTGATCTATTTTTGGTTTTGTGTGATATCGATTCTTTTTCTTATATAGATTTGTTTTCTTGAAATCTGTTGATTCAGTTCGATTTTTTTGTGAATTATTGTTTAACAACGATGGATTTGTTTTTGAGTTTTTTGAGTTGCTGATGGTTAATAGTTCGAACTGAATATTTTTTTGTTTTTATTTTTTTAGATCTCTGATTCCACGCTGATAAAGTTTCCCATCTTCAGTGCAAATTATGTAGCTGTTGGAGCCTCTTTTCTCAACAATCTCACATGGGCCTAGATAACTGTGAGTAAGTTTTGTTGATCTTCCTTGTATTTTATCTGATAGTTGGTGATTTTTAAAATAAATTTTATCGCCTATCTGGAATTCAGTAATTTTTCTGTTTTGATTAACTTTTTTACGTATTTCTATCAAGATTTTTGTATTTTCCAGTGCTTTTTCTTTTGCTTTCTGGTAATCTTCATTGGACATCTTTCGATGTTCTCCCCTTTGGTCTATTTCAACTCCCAACATTAATGTTGAAAAGGGAAAGCCCGTTGTTGTATGTTCAACATTGTTTAACCTTCTTTCGATATCTTTGATGAACTGATACCAGTGTGAGTGCTGTGTTGGACATAGTACTCTGAGACAATCTCCGATGATCCTCGTTCTGGTTTCAACGGGATTAGAGGAGGGGGTGTATGGATATGTGAATCTACATTCAATTTTCATTTCCTCCCACACATTTATCCAGTCTGCGGATGTAAATTGAGATCCGTTATCTGTGAGGAGTGTTTCCACTTCGCCAAATTCGTCCATGAATCTTTTAACTTGATCGATGCAGACATTTGTGGAAGATTTCCTAATTGGGCACAGTTTAGTATATTTACTGAATAGATCCATTATAACTATAATATGTTTAAGGCCTAACGGAGCACTTGGTAATGGTCCATATAGATCTATTGATAATACTTTCATTGTTTTATCGGCAATTACTGATTTAAATTCACCCTGTAATGTTCTGTTTGAATGTTTTGCTCTTTTACAGGTCTCACAACTAGCTACATAATCTTCGCGCCAATCGTACTGCATTCGCAGTATTTCGATGGTTTTGTGTGATCCTGGATGGATGTATTGGTTGTGAAATAATTTGATTATTGGTTGACGGAGAATTGATGGTACTAGCAATCTTCGAGATCCATCTTGACTGATGTAATATGTCGAGTCTTTGTACAATTCTGCACGAGGTGATCGTTTCTGTACAAGAGAGCATATCTCTTGATCTTTTTTCTGTAATTCTGGCAATTCGTATAGCATCTGGTTTATTGAGGTTTTCATTTTTGTAGAGATTATCATCAGAATGCTGCGGATGTATTATCACGGAGATCGATTATTTTTGGTAATGTTCTCAATCTGCTCAACGCATCAGCAGCTATATTAGCTTTACCCGGAATGTAAGCTATTGAGTCTATGTCGAAACTAAACAGGTAAGCTCTCCATCTAGCTACTCTCTAATTTACTGTATTGTTTAATCTTAATAGATAGCTTAGAGCCTCGTGATCACATTTGACGTAAATTTTACAATCAACTAATAAGTATTTGTTTTTCTTAATTGTATAAATGATCGCTAACAGTTCTTTCTCAAACGTGAAATAATTCTTCTCGCTCTTTTTTAGCAATCAGCTAACAACAGAAACAACTCGTGGTTCTCCTGTTTCAGGATGGAATTGTACGACTAATCCGGCTACGGCTATATCAGAAGCATCAGTGAAGATCGGGAACGGGATTGTTAAATCAGGATAATTTTGTAACACATTCTTAGCCATCTCTACTTTTATTTTATCAAAGATCTTTTGTTGCTCTTCTCCCCATTTAAACAACGTATTCTGTTTTAACAGTTCGTACAATGGAGCGGCTATTTTGGCACAGCAGACAATGTGGGTGCGGTAATAATTCATTATCCGTAAAAAGGATTGAACTTCTTTTTTGTTCGTGGGATTCCTGATCTTATATATCGACTCCACTCTTTTCGGATCTGGTCTTATTCCAAGATTATCGATTAAGAATCCCAGGAATTTTGCGTGGTCTGCGAAGAACGAACATTTCATTAGATTAATTATCAATCCATTATCTAATAGTCTTTTAATCACTGTTTTGATGTGTTTCAGCTGATCTTTCGGATTTTTTGAGAACACCAATAGATCATCAACGTAAACGGCGCAACAGTTTTCTAAGCCTGCCAACACTATTCGTAGCATGGCTATAAATGCTGGCATAGAATCTTTTAGCTCGAATGCTAGTTGGTTCAAAACATGTGGTTTGACATCAAAAAGGAATCCTATATATTTTCTCAATTTTTGTGTTAGCGGTACCTGTAGGAATCCATTCGCTAAATCGATCTTCGTGAAGACACATGCCCCCTCAAACTGTTTTGATCTTGTCAATGGGTGGTACACAGTCTCCTCGAGTTCCCATATGTTTGTTTATTTCTCTCGAGTCAAGGCATACTCTTAAGTCTCTGTTATCTTTCATGGCAACTGTTAATGGAGATATATATTTGCATCCTTCTTGGGATACTACTCCATTACTAACCCAGTAATCAATTATTTCGCAAACTTTTTCTACTCTCGCTTTGGGTATTATTCTCTCTGGTATGCAGAAAGGTTTTGCTGTATCTCTTATTATTAGTTCGTATTCATATACTTTACAGCATCCTATTTTATCTACAAATGCCGGATATAACTCTAGTAGTATTTCGGACAATTCGTTTCGGAATTTGTCAGCTATCTCGACACTTGCAGTTTTCTCAAGAATTTTGATTCTAAGATCTTCTTTCAGTGGATCTTGTATTGGTAGAATCAATAAAACTGGTGGTGCTGGTGTCATTACATTATGAATCGAGTTTCTGGATTTTCTGGATCTCTACAGTGAAGTTCTCTTGATACACTGTGAGGATCAATATGTGCTTCTTCGAGTAGTTCTGGTCCCATTAGTAGAGTAGCGTTGAGATTGTGGCATACCCTGAAAATACCAGTGTAAGTTGCTTCTCTTCCATCTTTAGTTTTAAAGGTAATCAGAAGATCAATGCTGCCTGATATTTTAATTTTTGGATGTCCGGCTGCAAAACTTACCTTCTGATAAGGGACTTTTAGTCTTCTTAATTTTAAATCTTCATTATCTCTAATTAGTGTTTTTAGGAATGTCAAGGTAATGAACGAGTATGGTGAACCTTGATCTATGAAGATGTTGTATTGATTTCTTTTTTCGCCTATTAATACGGGGACAAGGTAGGCCTGTATGAAGGAGTGTTTTTCGATATATGAATTTATATCTGCATTCTCGCTGTCAGAGTCCACGTCGTCTATTATACATAGGATCACTGGACCTAAGGCTATTTCGAATTCTTCTCCTTCTTTTATTTTCCTGCCCCTAAATCAAAATCCAAGATTTAGTATTCTTCAGTAGGTTCAGTATTCATAAAATGAACACGCACTTTCTCTCGAGTTGGACTTTCGATTACCATAGTCACCAGATGTGATAATGTTCGATCGATGTCTATCACTTCCTCTTTTGTATAGAAGTGATCTTGAGTAGTTATCTTTCTATCATCTTTAAGTTCTGCTTTTTTCGGTATTAATTTGTTCTTCTCGTATTTTTGAATAAACATCTTTTCTAAATTGAGAACAAATACGTCTGAAAAATCTCTTACTAAATTCCAGATTCGATTATTGATACCTTTTAATCTATTCAGATATAATGAATTTGCCATTCTGGCTGGATCTGGAGGTATTGTACAGATAATTAGTCTTAAAATCTTATTTGTATGTAACAATTCGTCTGCCAGTTTTCTAGTTTCTGAAGCAAACTCGTTGGTATTGAAGTTTGGTCCTACTACTTTGGATTCTCCAAATCCTATTATTATTTTATCGTCTTTGAATGAGTTTTTTATTACTAATTCTGCTAATTATTTAAAGGTGGTTTATTGTTGGAATTCATCAACTTTCCTGCCTCCAAACTGGGCATTCGAAAGTGGAGATTTCATTAACCAACTAACAATTGTTAAGTCACTGAAAACTATGTAGTCTTTCCATTTCGGTACTATGTAGTTACTTTTTACTATTTGTTTGGGACTAAAGTTCGAGTTCCCATTTTCTGGCCTTTTTTCTTGTGGTTGACGTCCAATATGGCCAGTCATTGGCGTCACCAATCGTTTCCCGACAGCTCGTTTCCTTGTCAAGTACATTCGTATAGTTCTTCATGAGTTATTTTGCTCTCAGATTGTGTCATTGAAGGTTGATGATCTGGTTGATTGGAATCTATGAAGAAGGCGCTCGGTTTTTGGTATGGTGTTTGCTGTTGTGGCGGAAGTCTTCTTACTGGCTCCATCAAAGGTGTGGTTGTTGAATCATCGAATTGATTTTCAATGTCCTCTAATTTTGCAACTAGGATCTCAAAATTATTAAAATGTTTTTGTTTTAATTGGGTCATATATTTCTCAGGGATCTTTTTGCTCAGAGTGTGGAATATTCTCTGGGTAGTTTCATCGCATTCTAATAGTCTGCTGTATGCCTGAAGAATATGAGTAGAAATGTGTTCGTATTTATTCGGATCATATCTACTCTTCTGGATTGCTCTAATTTTCACTTGTTTCTGGGAATCATTCCAATATAATTGGAGAAAATGATCTCTACATCAAGTATAAGACCAGCCTTTTGAGTAGATTTTAGAGTTTGGAAAACTTGTTTGATCGAAGCATTCTCTGAAAATACTTCCCTTTTTATAATCATCGATTATGTTTTTCATGCAGTGTTCAAAAGCACGTATGAAACCTATCAGTGAGCAATGATCATTTTTGCCAATATACTTTGTTAATTTAGTAGGGTCGAAGATTCTATCACCAGGTTTTTCTTGGAAAATTACTCTTGGTTGTCCTACTGATGGTGGTGGGATTGTCAAATCAATATTATGTGATGTTGGCATACTATCAGCGAAGAAAGATGGACGAAAATTATCATTTAGTTTTTTTTCTAGAATGATTTGTGATTCTGACAATGATTGTCTTCTTTGAGTTGATCTTGAAGGTATGGAACGGTTATTGTTAATTTCAGATGTTCTCGAATTAATTAAAGTTGACAAACTATTTTCAATTCGGGTGGCAAGGTTTTGTACTAAATTATGATTTTCGATAGTTGAAATTTCTAAGTTTGCAATTCTCTGTGATATTTCTCCCTCATTTAGACTTTGTGAGAACGATTGTCTCGCATTTCTGAGTATAGGTCGGCTAGAAGTTGAAGATATTGGATTCTGATAATCACTCTCTATTTCAGATTCTTGAGACTAGGATTAGATCATTGTTTTATTTGAGAATCGGAGTTTAGTTCTTCTCTTTCGTCTACCTGCACTGCTTGCTGAGGCATCTGTACCTGGGTGTTCGGAATCGGAGGAAGTTTTTACATGTATCTATTTTTTGAGTTTCATCATTTGGAGGGACATGGATTTAACCTTCTGTTCGAGTTTTAATTTTCTCTCGATACTATGATCTGCTAACCCTTCGTAATATTCTACTGGATTTATCCCTGGGGGAATCTTTCTTTCCCTTTTTGATTCCTTGGATAAGACATTCTCTTCCGGATCTAATGATGTATTTTTCTCATCCAAGTCAGACATTAGTAATTTGAGTTGTTTCTCTTCTTTTCTCTTACGAGTAGTTAAAAGTTCTTTTTCCTTTTTCTTACGTTCCTGTTCATCAATTTGTCTCGCTAATTCCTCATCAGCTTTTTCCTGTTCTATTTTTGATCTTTCTTTCAGGCTTCGAACAGTAGGATCTATTAAATTTACAATTATTTTTAAAAACTTGGTTTTTTGAAAATAAATAGAGTTTTGTTTTAAATTTAATTTTCCTTACTTTTACCTTTATTCCTCAAGGATTCTCCTCTATCAGACATTTCATTTGATTTGAATTTTTCTGTAATATAGGGAATCAATCTTATTATTTTTCTACTAATTATAATTACCCACATTTTTATTTTTATTATTTGTGGTACCGACCACTATGATTGATGAGGTTATTTTCCTATACTGGTGTTACTAGTTATTGATATTCAACTTGTATGATTCGAAATTCTCTGTCAGGATTGGTGATTAGAGAACCCTATAACCGTGAGAATTACAATATTATGTCACTGAAAAGTTTACATTTTATCATTACTAATTATAAGATCGTCTTTAACTGAATTGCATTTTTGATAAATTCTTATTACTTCTTTTAAAGATATCGATCTGGGACCACCATTCGATTTTTATTAATTATTAATTATTTAATTATTTTAATGTTTATCGTAAGCGTTACATTATATGAGGATTTATTTTTATCTTTTGATCTTTTTCCAATCCTCATTTTACTTGTGGATGGCTTTTAAGGTCTTAAATTGGGCTTTGTTTCCTATTAGGCTAAAATACACATCCACAAGGTTGTATTTTTAAGTTGACTAGATCGCACACTTTATTTTATTGGTTTTTTTAGTTTTATTAAAAAGGTATGGCGATCAGCCAACCTGGTTAAAATACATGACATGTTACATAATATTTGGCCGAATGAAATACATAAGAAAAATAAATGCATACATAGGAAATATTATATATATAGAAGGATGGGTTTTGGCTTAAGGCCTTTGATTTGAACTTCTCGAGTTCTTACACAATAATGCTCGAAGAGCAATTTCAGACTGTAGACAGAGGTTGAGGTATTCTACGACGTGTTCACATTCACTGGTAGGTTGGGTCTATCGTTTGTCACTAGGTTGGGGATGGGAATTCTATGAAATCCAAGGCACAATTAGTACGAGGGAAACAATCTGTCGTATGGAAGGCAAGTTCATAAGACCCGACAATAACAGAAAAGGCATGCCTTTACTGCCTGATCACAGTTGCCAGTTCCTTATTTTTCTGGTTACGGATAAAAAGGAACAAAAACCAAACAAGGATATCAAGGGGTAGGGGAAAAGAGAAAGGATGAGTGAATTCAAGCTCACCTTTAATTAACGAACTCCGGATCTAACCGGGAACAAGGCGCCAACCAATCAGATGGGTTGAATATACCTATCAAAAAAAAGTAACTCCTCAGAATCTATTCACTTGAGCTGTCCATCGAATTTGATTTTTGAAATAAAAATTAAAAGATTTGATTTTGTATTGTTATTTTTAATCAAAAGGATTGTTGGTTGTTAATAATAGGTTTGGTTCTAACTTGCAATATTACTTCTTTGTGTCACACTTGGTGTTGATTTTCAAAGTGTTTCAAGGTCAAAATTCGTGAAGATTTCACTTTTATTTGATTTTTATTTTTATTAAAAAATTTGGATAAGGTTTTAATTTAGATGCAGGTAAAGCCTCTGGACACTAAGATGAAACTTAGTGTCAATATGTGACGCCCCAAAGGTAGTCACCATATTATGTTAAGTGAAAATAAAAAAGATCCACAATATTTGAAATGCCTATGGGAAAAACAGGACAGCTCAAGATCATAGATCTTTAGAATTAAGGTGCATTAGATTTAAGAAGGGAAGGACATGAAAACTTAGTACCCCATATACCACTGTGAACATGAGGTCACGTCATATTGGCCCTACACAATTCCCCTTAAGTTATTTTAAAAAGCCGCGTAATTCGGTTGACGATCTTTTTACATTTAGTATTACAAAGCAAATGGTGTCGATTGATATTATAAGGCAAGAATCTTACTGATTTTGAAGATGATGGTTGTCCGATCTGAATTGCTATGTTAATCATATCATGTGGTGATGGAGAATGTTGATAATTACGCTATTTCTTTGACTGGTATTTTGTAGGCAGCTACCATAGTATTTTGATACGAAAACGAATAATCCGAAGAAATATAAACCGATATACACGAACTCTTTAATTTTTATTTATTTTTACTATTTAATTATAATAAGACGTGAGGGAAAAACGTCTATGTTCACTTTGAGTGTCAAGAAAGGAGTGACTTCCCCTTTCATATTCTATCCAGAAGTCGTACAATCTTTTCTTATCTTTCTTCTATCGAGGAAGTCCACTAATGGCCACGTATTTGTTGAGCTCCGTATCT
The DNA here is from genome assembly GCA_011428145.1 of Ericerus pela. NCBI lineage: Eukaryota > Metazoa > Arthropoda > Insecta > Hemiptera > Coccidae > Ericerus > Ericerus pela. The sequence goes on along the minus strand of WOFM01000267.1, from coordinate 152,910 downwards.
ACATTCAACATTTCATTTTATTCTACGGATTGCTGGTTGAGTGTAGGAAAATGTGTATAATTGTTTGGAGAACAGATTGATATGTAAGGAGCTCAACACCTTTTCGTAATTTTAATATATTATTTGATTTTTTTATTACTATGTTAGAGAGTTCCTCACAAATGCCAAGGTATATTTTGAAAAGTGGTCCATAAAAATAACAATAATTTTTCTCCATTATAAACACTATGATGAACTAGATTTAGCCTTAATGCATAAATGGAAAAATCATCATCCTTAAACGTTATATTGGCAGGTATTCCTACGACTACTTTAGATATTAGCTTAAGACTTTTGTCACTTAGGTGTCCTAGTTGTCTCTCCCAAAGATTTTTAGTTTTACATATAATATTTTTATGTTTACTATGTGACACCCCAAAAGTAGTTACCATATTATGTAGAATAAAAAATAAAAAAGATCCAAAATATCTGAAGTGCCTATGGGAAAAACAAGCCAGCCCAAGATTATAGACCTTAAGAATTATGGTACATTGGATTTAGGAAGGGAAAGACATGAAAACTTAGTACCCCATATACCACTGTGAATGACTCTATACAATTCCCCCGAAGTTATTGTTAAAAGCCCTACAACCCAGTAAACGATCTTTAGACTTATAAAGTTTATGTTTACACATGATACAACTGATGTTATTTAGATTTGAACTTACTGAATGATGTTGAGTGTCCGCTGAGATATATTATGTAGCCATACCACATGGAGATGTAGAATCAATGATCATCTTGTTGTTTCTCCAATCGAAGTCTTTATTAACAATTTTGCAGAACGTTTATCTTGAAAAGAACGAATTATTATGAAACAACTAATCCAAATTATGAGAACTTTTTATTTTTAATTTCTTACTTCACTTTATAACAATGGCATGCATGAAAAACATCTATCTTAGTTTGCCGGTTCAAAACGGACTGACTTCCCTCAGTTACACATCAGCTAGCGATGGTCCCATCTTCTTATCTCCGAGTTAATCAGAGAACATGTTTGTTGAGCTCCATATCTACATTCAACAGTCTATTTTATTTTACTTTATTGATTGATCTGGTTGAATGTAGGAAAACATATAATAACATGGGAAGAGACTAATGTATACGGAGCTCAACCTATTTTCGTATTTTTATTTTATTTATTAATTTTTTTATTTCAACTTGAGGAAAGTACCTCACATAATTTCCCCCTTCCAAGTTTTTGAAATATACGGCACAAATATATTTCGGAATACTTAGAACTTTTTATATCTAATCATATTATTAGTTATTTAATAAGGTGGTCCCAGTCTTGTTATAAGTAGAAACGAAATAAAACAATTTTTATTCTTATAAAACATAACAAAATAATCTCTTAAAAATTACAACAAAATTATTTAGGTGATCTTAATTCTAGAGGTTATTTCAATCGGATTCATTATAAATGATTTTCTTAAATTTAAACAAATAGAATAATAAAAAAAAAAAAGGAACAAAAAAAAGTGAAATCATCAGTCTGCTTAGAGAGATCTTTACCAAATTTCCATCAAACATAAAAAGAGAAACTTCTTCCTAATCTTTAATTTGGATTTTTTTAAATTTTTTTATAGATATGTATAATACGAAACAATATCTAATCAGGTTTCAATTTTGATCTTTTTTAGAATGGAAATTATATTGTACTCTTAACACTACCCCCTTAAAATAGTTTGAACTTTGAAAATAGTATATTTTAACTTGTTTTCTTGAAGGAGAACTTTTTACCATATAATTTTCATTTGGTAGAGGGTTAATTTTGCTCCCAATCTACTCGAACCACACGGTTTCACTTTTCTATAAGGGTATTTAGAACAGTTTTAATAATTGTTGGAATATCACTTAATTATGTTTCTAATTGATGGTACTCATTTATTCGTTGATTTTTATTCTGATTCTCACTTCATTATCACTATTTTTTGTTAATAATTCTTCTGAAATGAAGAGGTTTGTTAATTCACTTTTGTTTCGTTGAACAGTGTTCACGAGTAATTTTGTAAATACCTCGTTTAGTTAGTTGACCAATAATATTCTTCCTTTTCATCAAATGATTTTTTTCTTGTTGTTGATTTGTTCGATGTATTTGTGATTTTAGGATGATATCATTTTTTTTATCGATTTGTTTACTTGAGATTGTAAATTCAGTTCGATATTTTTGTGAATTATTGTTTAGCAATGATGGATTTATTTTAGGGTTTACTGGATTGCTGGTGATTAATAATTCAAAGTGAATAGATTTTTGTTATTATTTTTTTAGATCTCTGATTCCACGCTGATAAAGTTTTCCATCATCAGTGCAGATTATGTAGCTGTTGGAGCCTCTTTTTTCAACTATTTCACAAGGACCTATATAATTGTGAGTAAATTTCATTGATATTCCTTGAGCTATATCGGATAGTTGGTGATTTTTGAAATAGATTTTGTCACCTATTTCAAATTCAGTGATCTTCTTATTTTGATTCGCTTTCTTGCATGTTTCTATCAAAATTTTTGTATTTTCTAGCACTTTTTCTATTGCTTTCTAGTGATCTTCATCAGACATTTTTCTGTGTTCACCCCTTTCATCTATCTCAATTCCCAACATTAACGTTGAAGGGGGATAGCCCGTTGTTGCATGTTCAACGTCATTTAATCTCCTTTCAGTGTCTTTAATGAACTGATACCAGTGTGAGTGTTGTGTTGGGCATAATACTCTTAAACAATCTCCGATGATCCTCATTCTGATTTCAACTGGATAAGAGGAAGGTGTGTATGGGGATGTAAAACTACATTCAATTTTCATTTCCTCCCATACATTTATCCAGTCTGAGGATGTGAACTGTGATCCGTTGTCTGTGAGGAGCGTTTCTGCTTTGCCAAATTCCTCCGTGAATCTTTTGATTCGATCAATACAGACATTTGTGGAGGATTTTCTGATTGGGTATAGTTTCATATATTTACTAAATAAATCCATTATAACTATTATATGTTTAAGGCCTAATGGGGCACTTGGTAGTGGTACATATAAATCTGTGGTATGCAACCCTGGGTGGCTTAATCCAACCCAATACATAGCCTAACATAATTTTCCCATAATTAAAAAATCACTCCATTGAGTGTTCCACAAGCATCTCCACCAACAGAATTCGGTGAAGATGCGAGTTAAGGGCCCCAAGACCTGCTCAGCTAGCCAGGTGATCGATTGAACTGCTTTATACCATGCAACAGGGAGGAAGAAAAAGGTGAATTAAAATAAATTTACCTCATAGCTGAGTGTCCGAGAAGGCGTCTTTTTCAAAAAGAGCAGCCTGAGTTTACCTCAAATGATTGCCTCGAGCAGGCCTGATGCCCGCGAATATAAAATTAAACCATTATAAAAAAAATAAAAATGTATTAAAATTTTAAGTTTTACATAAAATGAAGACGAAAAATAAATTGACCTTGATGGTCGAAGACAAAACAAAGGATGAATATTACAAAGTTCATAGTAAAAATATTAGAGTACAGAAAAAAAAAAATGATTCGGAACAAAATGGCAGGGAATTTTCCAACAACCGAGGTTGTATAGTGTCATCACCACCACTAAAAATAAAATGGTGGTAATGAAAAGAGAGGGAAAAAACGTATAGGCTACGTGGCTAGGCTAAGAGTTTAGCCTAGCCGAAGACGCTCACGGCGTTCCAAAATACGTGAGTTTAATTTTAATTTATTTAATTTTATTATTAGGGGGAAAACAAAATACGAAAAGTTTTTAATTTTGAGTTTAGGGGATGGCCACATTCCACAAATCTATTGATAACACCTTCATCAGTTTATCTGCTATTACGGATTTAAATTCACCTTGTAATGTCTTATTCGAATGATGCTCTTTTACAGATTTCGCAAGCAGCTACATAATTTTTGCAATTGGTTTTTAGGCCTGGCCAATCGTAATGTCTACGTAGTATTTTGATGGTTTTATGTGACCTTGGATGAATGTATTGATTGTGGAATAACTCGATTATCAGGTGATGGAGAATTGATGGTACAAGTAATCTTCAAGATCTATCTTGATTAGTATAGTATGCATAATCCTTGAACAATTCAACACGAGGTGATAGTTTCTGTATGAGAGAGCATATCTTTTGGTCTTTCTTTTGTAGTTCCGATAGCTCGTTTAACATTTGGTTAATTGAGATTCTCTTTCTTGTAGAGACCATCATCAGAACAGCTGCAGATGTATTATCTCAAAGATCGATTATTTCCGGTAATGTTATTAATCTACTTACCACATTGACAGCTATGTTTGCTTTACCTGAAATATGAGCTATTAAATCAATATCAAAACTAAACAGGTAAGCTCTCTGTGGAATACCTTGTCGTGAGGAAGTATTCTCACCAGAAGGTAAATTCTACAGAATTAATTGCGTGTTCTGCCACTTCATACCATATGTATGGTAGAGCCAAATCCTCAGCAAACACTGGCGATTTTAGAGCTGGTACTGAGAGTTTATATGCCGAGTTTTGGTACATGCACACAGACACACATACATACATGTACGTATGGAATTATGTCATCAGTTGCGTCGTTCTCTGTAAGGTGATAAGAAATGACGAAACATATGTGGTACCAGGCTGTGACATCACCGAGATTGTTATCAGGTGATTAATCATAGTCCGTGTAATGTATCGTACTTGTAAGTATGCACAAGTACAAACATACAAATGTTCGTGTGTGTTTGGTTTTACATCATTCAGACGATTATTTGCCAGCCCTATGGGGTGGTGACTGTTGTCGAGGGGTCCGAGCCTCTATACCTCATATAGGAGAGTCCCCACACTCTCCATCTAGCTACTCTTTGATTTACAGTTTTGTTTAGTCGTAGTAGATAACTTAGAGCTTTGTGATCACATTTAACATAAATCTTACAAACGACTAATGGGTGTTTGTTTTTTCTAATGGTATAAATAATTGCCAATAATTCTTTCTTAAAAGTGAAGGAATTTTTCTCGCTTTTTTTTAACAATTGGCAAACGACAGATACGACTAGTGATTCTCCTGTTTCAGGGTGGCATTGTACAACTAAACCTGCTATAGCTATATCAGAAGCATCTGTGAAAATCAAGAATGGAATTGTAAAATCTGGATGGTTTTGTAGTATGTTTTTGGCCTTCTCAACTTATATTTTATCAAAACTTTTCTATTGTTCTTCTCCCCTTGTCTTAACAGTTTGTATAATGGAGCAGCTATTTCGGCACCACCGACTATATGAATGCGATAATAGTTCATTATACCCAAGAAGGATTGAACTTCTTTTTTGTTTGTTTAATTCTGGATCTGGTATATCGATTCAGGTCTTTTTGGATCGGGTCTGATTCCTAAGTTATCAATTAGGAAACCTAAAAATTTTGCATGATCTGCAAAAAATGAACATTTCTTTAGGTTTATTATTAATCCGTGGTCTAGTAGTCTTTTGAGAACTGTTTTAATATGTTTCAGTTGATCTTTTGGATTTTTCAAGAATACAAAATCATCAATGTAGATGACACAACAACTTTTGAGACCTGCTAATACTATTTGTAGCATAGCGATGAATGCGGTCATTGAATCTTTTAATCCGAATGCAAGACAATTTGAAACATGTGGTTTGCCATTGAAGAGAAATCCAATGTATTTTCTGGACTTTTGTGTCAGTGGTACTTGTAGAAATCCGTTTGCCAATTCACCAACTGATTCATCTTCAAATTTGGTATCAATCTCCTGGTTGGATGTGTTCACAACATCTTGTAAATTTCTTTCAATGTTAACGATTTCTTGCACACTAGGGATTATCTTCATTTTCCTCTTCTACTTTTGAAAATTTTGAATATGATCATCCTGACTCATGTTTGTTTGCAAAACAAGCGTACATACTACCCCTTGATAGAATTTTTCTTTCTTAACAATTTTGTAGTCTATATAGTACATTGAACTTCTCTTGAGAGAGGTTATATTTATCATTCCAGTATGTTTATTCAAGTGATTTAAGTTGGAGTGGAGCATCATAGAATATATAACACAAAAATTTGATTTCTTATTGGGCTTATTTTGGGTATTTGTGTTAGAGAAGCTTTGGTTTTTTGAACTACTATTGTTATTAGTTGATGTGGATTGTGGAGTATTGATTAGATTAGATTTTTCATTAAAGCAGGTGTGAGATATGTGATCATTCAGATAGCTGGTTGTCCAATAATTGGGATTTGAGTTGGTATTTGAATTAGAATTTGAATTCTAATTTTGAGTGTTTTGAAAATTCCTATTATATTGCATTGGTTGATTAAACCCTGGGAAAATTCTATTTGGATATTTGATTCGATCACATTTTTTGATGATTATTTTTGTTAAACGGAGTGTAGTTCTTTTATCATGTTCAATTTGACAAAATTCTGAGAAAACTGTATCAAATTTTTCTAGGAGGGACATCATTAATTGATGTATCTCATCAGCTTTAGAAAGGGGGTAATTTGCATAATGAAATTCTTCAATCAAATTAGAAAAATATTCTAAAAATTGGCAAATATTACCTCTCCTAGGATCGAAGCAGAAGGATTGAAATTTGGATTTTAGAACCATTATATTAATAGGAGTTTGATTACAAAATCAGGCATCTAAACGTTCAAAAATTTCTGAGACATCACAATTTTTGACATGATGGAGAATATGTCTATTTAATCTTAAAAATTCCTATGTTTGAAAAAATTTGATCTATTTACAACTTCTTGAGATGTGAAGATATAGCTTACCTCTTCAAGATCTGAAAAGATATTAATTCGACATCCTTCACCTATTAATGTGCTAATAATTATTGCTCACCATCTTTCATAACCATTGCCATGAAAGATATTTGACACACGATCATTAGATTCAATAGCTACAATGAGAGTGACTGAATGAAAATAAATTAAAAAAAGGAAAAAAAAATTCAACAAACACAATCATCAGAAAATGTGGCAAGACTAGGATTGTCATACCTGTGTTAACCAAACTTTGTTATATAAATGACAATAATATATAAATTTTTCCTATGTGTTTCCTAAGTAGTTTATTAAAAAAATAAAAAATAAACATGAACATAGGGCACGGGAGAACACATGATAAAGATGAGATTGGACACTTCCCTCAGTAAAAAAAGAAAAAAAAAGAAAAGATTTTTAAAACCCAATAAATTAAATAACTATTCAACAAATAAATAACTTCAAATTATAACAATATTTATAAAAATATTATTATTACTCGAGAATTAATTTAAATTATTAAGTTTATTTTCCACAACTATTGTGGACCTTAATTTTCATAGAGACTTTGAATAAAATTCAAACACATAATAAAATTTAATACTCTATTAAAAAAAAATTTGTTAACACTAAAATACACTGTTCAAGATCACTTGATTATTCACAGTACTAAGACTGAGAGAATATAAAATTACAGTACTAAGACTGAGGGAGTATAAAATTACAGTTCAACTATTTTAGTACAAACAAGAGTTTATATACTCCGTTAGGGTATATTTTTTTACATGGTATTAGGTATAAAGTAGGGATTTACTGATTAGAGGGATTTATTTATTTGAGAATATTCGAGGGACTAGTACACTGAGGTCAGTGTTGTGAGTGTTGAAAGGAAGTAATGGTACTTTCACCAGTTAACTTTACAATTTAAAAAAGACAAATGTACACAATAAAATACGTTTTTTTGTGTAGACGAATATGTACGTCAATATAATAATATGACGAACATATCTGCTACAGAGATCTCATGTTCACAATGATATATGGGAAACTAAGTTTTAATGACTTTCCCTTCCTAAATCCTAGGCACCAAAATTCTTAAGATCTATGATCCTGGGATGTCTAATTCTCGCTATAGGCAACTCTAAAATCTCATTTATATACTATTTTAACTGAACCAATATGGTGACTACTTTCGGGGCGTCACAATTTGAACCATATTTGAGCCTATGTTTGTAAGAAAAAACATAAAGAGACAAAAATAGAAAAAAATAATATTATATCAGTCAAAATTGAGGAAAAAAAATTACCTGTGTTTTAAGAATAATCCAGCAGAATCCCTTTTCAATAATTCCATCCAGTTCATCTCTAGTATTTTCACTGAAAATATTTTTTCTGAATGCCAATAATGTCTTGAAATTTTTCACTGGCAACGAATTCGAAATTGATACTGAAAATTTTCGACAAAAAATAGCTTCTTATATAGCCAAAAAACGACGACCATATTTTTTAACGTTTACAAATATTTCCTTATTATTATTTTTTCTCTCTTCCCTCGATAGATACGATTTATTTTTTTTCTTTTCTTTTTTCACCGCCAAAGATTTTCACGAAAAATTTATTCTTTAATATATAAGATCGCACAAATGGTTTATAAAAATTTTCAGACGGTAGATCTACCCTTACTCTCATTTTTTCTTCCCTTTTCAACCACTCCATTTTTATTATTTATAATCTTCACGAGCGTATCTTGTTGCCACACGTGTCTGCGTATTTCAAAAGTTTTCTGCTACATTTGTTTACCTTATCTTCGACCATAGATTTGCTTTATTATTTAAAAAATTGCACTCATTCTTTTTACTTTTGTATACCTTTTTTTTTCCAGTTGCATTGTTAATATGAAAAATGTTTTCAAAAATAATGACATGTAATGTGGAAGATTAAACCTATTTGTGGTAGGGAAAGGAGAGGAAAAACACGAAATAATTTTGGTTAGTATGGATGTTGGATATCACAATTTTATAGGCAAAAATTTTTCTTTTATCATTCGAATTCATCGAGGGGGAATAAATTATTTTCTTGAATTTTGGCAGAATTATTTATTTTGATATGGTTTTAATATTTTCAATTTCAGGTGGGATAGAGAAAAACACTTTCTAGAAATGTAGCCTAATTTCAGTGAAATTAATTTTAAAAAATACTGGAAAATTGAATGAAAACGGAGAAAAAGTGGTAAAATTTGAAAACTCTCACTCAGTGATTTCCAATAGGGTGAATAACATATTCCTTAATATCATATATTCATTTTTAATTTAAATAATGATGGCAAGTACGATTAATGTATGACAAATCCACATATGAATTGTCTTAAAAAAGTATAAAATAACTGTTTGCATGTACATATAAGTGAAAATTTCCTGCTAGAATATGAAAATTAAAGAAGAGGGGTAGAGTGATGTCCACTGAGACATTTAGAAATTCTTGTAATTGAATGAATGAGTTAGGCTGAACAAATAGGTGAAGAGTGGTGCACTGTGCTTTTTAAGTTTGGGTATAGGTTGAATGATATACGCAGGATGTCAGGAAGTTGAACAATATGACTAAGATTGATTTTTTGGGTAGACAAAGAAAAATCTTTTCTAGCAATATGCTGAGAATGTTTCCTTCCCGAGTCATAGAACTCCCTCCAGAAGGGTGGGGGAGGGGTACCTTACATATGTAGTGATTTCCTCAAAAATTGTCAAAAAGGGAAGATATTTGGTATGATGGAGCTTATTTATATTATTCATTATCATCTAGCTTTTGAAGTTTTACTAATATTTGGGAAGAATTAAGTGGGTTTTGTTCGTATTTAACTTGTGTGGTATGCCAGGGGGATCATACAGTATCACTATCCGCAGTCCCGGTATTATTTTTTAATACCAACTTACACTGAATGAGATTTACCATTATTATCATCCGACCCGATTAGCTTACCAGTTATTTGAATTTGACCCGAAAAGTTAACCATGCTTAACAAAATTTGAAAGTTATGAACCACGGCTTATTCAAAATTTCCACAGTAGTACTTACAAACTCATGCATACTTTACACCTGAAAAAACCACGGTAAAATTTTTTCCCGTCATCCTATTTACAAGAAAATTCAACACATTTTAAAACAATTTATTGTGTATTGAGAATAAAAAAGGTTTGACATGAAAAAATATTGAAATACAAAAACAAGACGTTTTTCTTAATGTAGTGAGAATCAGGGTGATGTATGAACATCATCTAGCTTGCATGTTAAAGTAAAATAGGGGAAAAGTGTGGGAAAATACAAAATTATGCATTAAAATTAGATAGAGGGAGGTAGGCTCATGAGTGTTATTGGTTAGTTTCACCGTGGAAACAATGGAGGCAACACTGTGGTGGTGAAAGCAGAGTGTGGGAAAAGATCGAGAAGAAAAACCTTGGTATATTTTTTTTTTTAGGGGAAAGGATTGAGGAGAAAAGGAAGATGAGAAGAAAACAGCCATGGTTAAAAGAGAAGACAGGTAATTACCATGGGGAAGAGAGAAAGAAAAAACTACTTGTGGTTAAATTTAGTGAGGAAAAAATTAGTAGAAAGAAGAGAAAAGAAGGTGTCGCCTGTTGCCTAATTGATGATATTTACTGTGGTCTGCCAATTTATAAAGAAACTGGTAAGCCCACCTTATACCCCCTCAAACCAAGTCATCTCTTTGAAAGAGAATGAAATTGGCTTTAAGAGAGTTTGAAATTTGCCCTAAGAATACATAAATCATATACAGCTATAAAAACCATATATTAAGAAATAGTACAAATTAAAATTTTATTACAATGTACTCAAAAATGTTAAATGTTGAAATTAAATTATAATGAAGGATACATTTATATGGAGCAACGATGTCAGTAAAAAGTTATAAATTTTGGAGGATGAATTGCTGCTCAAAATTAATCGCATAAATAAATTATTATTATTAATATTATTTAACCAAGGATCAAAAGGGGGAAAATAAAGTTATAACATCAGGTTGCTATTTTGGTGAGAAAAACCTGGAATTAGCATTTTTGTCTGTTAATAGCTTTTAAATATGCGATGTAGACAAATTGAAAAGCATAAAAATGAACGCATAAGCAAGCATATAAAAGGCAGCAAATATGCATGTTGACATATAATAAGCAAAGTATAAGAGTACAAGTGATAAAACAAAATGAAATTGGCTGCATACAATAGGCAGTGTAGAGTAATAAGCGATAAAACAAAATGGTTGTTGGCTGCATGCATTTTATCTTAGGGTTTTTACTCTTTATTGAATTCTTATTCATCTGCATTCATCTCATGTCACCAATCAAACAGATTACATCAGATCATCTTGCAGAGAATTGTCGAATTGTGAATCTGTTGGCTCTGTAATATAAAACTTGATAAAATGTTAAATATTGTCTGAAAGAGAATCAAAATTTGATTACTGTCATCATGATTTGCCTTGAGAGTAATTTCAAATTCAGATACTATATCGTCCAAATTTGTCTTTTAATATTTTATTGATTTCGTCATTTATTTTGTCGTCAAAAAATCTCAAACTTCTCAGTACCTACCTATTACATATTACATGCCAATTTAAATTTTAGGACCACTTTTACTTTTGTTTTATTTGTCACAAAAAGTGACCTTGGGGCAACACTATTGACACCAAGTTACAAATTGTGCGTTTTAATTGCCACAAAGTCATCTTGGTATTTGTAGTGGGTTGTATTTTTTTCCACAAAAGTGTCAAAAGTGTTCCTTCTGCACCAACTCATGAGGAAGTGTGAGCTGGTGTCAGGTTAGTGTTTTTGTCTTGACATCAAGCTCAGTTTTGAGACAATGAAACAGATCCAGTCAGTGTTTGGTGTCAATCCAAAATTAATCATTTTGTGGAAAATAAAATAAACCTCTTCATTTGGAAAGGCAGTAGATCAATATCAAACAAGAACTTTTTTCAGCAACATGAATCATCATACATATTGCACATAACACTTTTTTTTTACCTCGGCTTCTACAATTTGGCAAGTACTGGTGAAGGCGTAGGGGTTCATAGATCTACTTTTTTGTCCAATATGTAGGTACTCTCTTTTTTTGGACAAAAAAAATATTGCTCTTTCTTTTGATTCAAAATCTTCAACAAACATTATTTTTGTTCTCTCATACAGCTAAGGTACCAAATTAACTTTTTTTACAATTTCAAAGACAATGCCATCTTTAAAAAATTCATTGTTCAAAAATGAATGAAAATTGGACTTTTTACTAGCAGTCAATTTTTGGTCAGATACTCTTTCTACAAAGTTGGTAAGTAAATATTTTCAAACCCTGGGTAAAGCAGTAAAGGTAAAAACTATACTGAAAAACCCTGCTGAAAAACCCTGAGTGTGTAAAGAACAAAACTTAAATAATTCCTCAAATATTTTGTTTATTATATCGAACAAAAATTTTCATCGACAAGGCAATGCCATAATGATACCGCAGTCAGCTCTTCATGCTTTGACACCTCGAGAGAAATGAGAAAAAAGTGAAACAAAAAGAATGAAAGCATTCAAAAAAGAGTCAAAGAGTAAGACAATTTTTCTCTCTTCTGTTTGAGATTTGAGAATCAATATTTCACCTAAAGAACACCACCACCATCTCCACTATCAACAGCAACAACCAAAACCAACAACATCAAGAATACTGGTACCTAGTATGATCAGAATACAAAACATATAGAGCTAAAATGAAGATTCTACTTACATTCAGCTAGCAGTTTCCCATTCTCCACCGGTTGACGTTGACGTGTTGACATTTCCAAGGAACATTTTTCTAGGGAAAAAACTTATTTTTCTCTTTTTCTTACATGTTTTTATCATCTGTCACACTCGCAAGTTGTCTGTTTTTCTCTCACACACACAAACATTGAGGATGTCCTTTAATTTGCTGCTTCTGTATTCTCGATAAAATGATATTTTTTGCACAAATGGCTGCCAGAGTTGGCAGGTTATGGATGTCTTCCAGTTTAATTTTTGATACCTATTTGGAAAATCATACCACAAACAGCAGATTAAAATGATGTCCTATTCAACTGACAAGATAGAAAAATGCGATAAAGGAGAGAAACTATGACAAAAAACAATTGAAAAACCCGCATATTATTTCACAATATGGAAAAACTTCCAACAATATAAAAAAAGGTAACAGTTTAATTTTTTGCCCCAAATACTGGGTACTCAGTTTATATGCTAAAAAACTGCACAATACTGAAGAAAGAAAAAACAAACAAAAAATGAAATGAAAAGTACTACCAAATAAAATAGACTACAGAGGAGAATCGTTTAATTTGATTTTACTCGAATAATTATACTTCGTACTCATCTAAAATTAAATAATTTTGTTAGTTCTTCAAATTAATTCAAAGGTCCTCATCATAATCTATCTCCACAGAGAGATGCTTTCCAAAGCATACTGGTTGCCTAAGTTCAGTACTTAAATTTCAACCAATAGAACCTAATGTATGAACCATAGAGGGACCCCTTAACTCACAGCTAAACCTAGCACTGGGTGTCCATGCAGAAAAGCAAGTCAAATGAATTGAAATTTTAATTTACAAAGTCAACTCCCATGAAAGTCTGTAATTTCTTTTACTGAATAAGAAAAATCAATAAGAGAGGGGAAAGCTGCAATAGAAAGAGTAGTAAAAATATAGAAATATACAAAAAATGGGGAGAAATTGTCTGTTGTTGTCTAAAGATAATAAAAGCAAAAAATATAACAACTAATAAGCAGCAAGAAAAATATATGTACAAAGCAAAGTAAAAGGGTGAAAACCATTTGAAGGTAAAAAAAAAATACACTATGTCAGAATGTCTTTATACATAATAAAAGAGATATGGAGAGAAGAGGAAGAAAAAAAAACTGACATCAGACAAGTTTAGACAAATGGGGAGAATTTTTTTTCTTCAATTTTATTGCTAATATATCATTGGACATGTTATTTAATGCGGTCAATTCGAATTTGGTATCCATTTTATCATTAGACCCATTCTTCGACTCTTATTAGGGGCAAAAAGCCGAGAATTTTATATTTTAAAATTTTATTGTGTAATATATCAGTGAACATTTAGCTCTAAGTTAGGGTTGAAGGTCTTAAACATCTACCAAGTAAAACTGACACCACGGGCAGCTAATATGTGTATATATGTAAGTTCGTTTGTAGTTTAAATCTAATTTGCACTTCGAATAAAAGAAAGTGTGAGATTGTAAAAATTCAAAATATTTATTCACACGTAATTAAACAACAGGAGTGAAATTAGAAAATTCAAGTTTTTATACATGGAACGAACGAAGATTAAATCTGTATATCTAGGTCAACGTTGAATGACCGCACAAATGAATGAATGAAACTATCAATGAAAAATTATCGGAAGTGAGTTGCGAAGTCGATGACGATTACAAAGAAAAACGTTCAAGTCAAGATTAGTCGAAAATTTTGTCATTGGATAAGAGAAAAAATGAAGTTAGTGAATGAAATGACGTAATTGTAGATAAATAGTTTGCATGCAGTAAATTATTACATCGCAACATCTTAGCCTAAGTCAAACATAAATAAACATGAAAAATGGTCAAAATCTTGCAAGTATGAGCAAGATTTGGTGCGATTTGAGAAAAGACGATTTTGCCTTTTATATATATATATATTGAGGCGTCTGAAATCGATTACCTTGTTTTAAGAGGCAATTTCAAATTGAGAGCTCATAAAGTCAAGCTTTAATGTATAATGGTGTTCAAATGCTAATGACGTCACAATGTCCTAAAACTAGTGCATCATGCAGCCGAAACACTGAATTGAGTGTTCTTGAATTGTGTTTTCAAGACATTTTATTTTTTTGACTTTGACAATGTCCTACGGCTGAATTCTTCTTGACTTGAATTAAACTTCTTCGGACACAGTGGAACGCAGCTTACATTTGTCTTCATATCTCAGCAAATTAATATGACAAATCAGCAATAAGCTAAGTTGTGTGGACAGTAGAGCCTAACAAAGTTTTAATCCATAAAAGGTTTGAAACCTACAAAAACAAACACCAGAATTATTTTGTCAAAGACTATAATTACAAAAGAACTATAGTGTCAACAAAGCGGAACAAAGCAAAGCATACAGCAGAAAAATAAAAAGGTAAAAAAAAAGCTATTGCAGACAACAAGTAGGGGAAACCATCAGAAAGTTGTTGTGTCTTCACCTAATTGTTTGTCTTCATGAGTGATGGTTATGTTGTGTAAGAGAAATAAACTAACATAGATGAAATAAAATCCACTATGCACATAAGAAGGCTCTACGCAGCCTTTGATTGACAGAGCAAGGCAGTCATCTTGAACTAAGCTTGTCTTAAATTTGTCTTCAACAAACCAAATTTCCCTCCTAACAGACGCCAGGAACTCCATCTGATCGTATTGATGACTTAAAACTTCACCTCGTAGGTGTTTTTAAAAGATCGTTTTGAAATACGATATATAAACTGACAGAATTAGAAATGACTTGTGTGTCGTCACTACTGATCCTTCGTGATGAAAGAACATCCATAATTTGCCTTTTGTCTTCAACTGAACCTAATTGGAATTCCAACTACCATCCTAGCTGTCTTCAAGGTAGATCATGTTGAAGTTATTCTG
Source organism: Ericerus pela (assembly GCA_011428145.1). Taxonomy (NCBI): domain Eukaryota; kingdom Metazoa; phylum Arthropoda; class Insecta; order Hemiptera; family Coccidae; genus Ericerus; species Ericerus pela. The sequence goes on along the minus strand of WOFM01000267.1, from coordinate 137,445 downwards.
CATCCGAAGATGGTACACTTATTAAATTGCTTACGTGAGGACTTCGATGTAAGTAGTAAGTGTGAACCTTCAGGACAATTTCTTTACCATTGACTGGAGCCACCTATCAATGGTAAAAGTATGTCCATTTTCCACTCTCCACAAATGTGTTAGTCCGAAGAAATGTTATCCTTTTACCATTGACACGAAGGGCCGTAGCAGCGGTAAATTTTCCCCCGATCATCGGAGAATTTTCTCGTCATCAGGCGTTAGTTGGTTAAATTTTTTTCACGGGTAAAATTTTTTTTTTTCGGGCGTAAAAATATTTTTGTGATACACGTATGTAATGAATGAGAAAAAAATTTTTTTTCTGGAGTAAAAAAATATTTTTTGGACAAAAAAGTTGACAAAAGTTATTTTAATTTTTTCGGACGTGCGATGTATTTGTGTAGTTCGGGTGATACTCTTTTTCACCGTACAAAATCAGGGTGATACAAATGCCGCAAAATAACAAATGAAAAAAAACAAAAAAATTTTTATTTTTTTGCTACCCACAACATCGCTTATTGTTGCCGTTGTTGTTGTTGCAGTTGTCTCTTTGTTCGTCTATAAAAGAATACATTCGGAATTACGATAAGACAATGACAACGACGATGACGGCGACTATCAGGATGTTCGAGTAATTCCCTGAGATAGGTTATGGCATTTTATTCCCAAAATTCAATCATTCGCTAACATAGTACAGCTCCGTCAACGTGTTTTTCTTCCTTGCTTGCTGTCATTTTTTTGTGTAATTTTTTCCAATTTTTTTGAATTTTTTTGTAATTTTTTGTGTATAATGAATCCAACCAGAGACTGTGCGTGTGACCGGTGTGCTGACCTCCGTGCTAACGGTGGTTATGTTTGCGGTGCCCTTTGTTTTAGACAACCGCATCATAACTTGTTGGGGCAAGGAGTTCACTCCACTGTGAGTCCGCATCGCCCCCTTGGACAGCCGCAAACACGCCCATCATCGCTGTCGTAATCAGCGTTGTCATAGTCAATAATGACGTGGTCACTGCAGCCACGGATGTTGTCATCATCAGCACCACCATCACCATCACCTTCATCATCATCGTCGTTGTCTTCGACGGTGGTGGGTGTGCAACACCAGTCACCGCGATTGTTGCAGTCGCTGTCGCCTTCGCCGCCGTTGTTGTTGCCACATCAGCAACAGCAGCAGCAGCTACTGTTGTTGTCATCACAGCAGCAACAACAGCAGCAGCCACCGCAGTTGTTCCCGCAGCAGCAGCAGCAGCAGCAGCAGCAACAGCAGCAGCTGCCATCGCCATCTCCACTCGCTGATGTTGTTCCCACTTCCACTGCCACCACCGCTGCAGCTGCCATCACCGTTTCCATGGATGATGTGGAAACTGAACCAGCCACGCAGACATCTTCATCATCGAGGTCGTCGTCGCCATAACAAAAACGACGGGCAAGACGGCATCGGCTACTTACAAAGCGATGGCGTTTGCAGCAGCGACAACAAAAATGACAACAACAACAACAACAGCAACAGCAGCAACCAAAATCGACAGTTGTAGCAGCCAACAACGATGTTATTGATGATGATGATGATGATGATGTCGTCAATTTTTGTTGGTTGCTACATGATGAGCTGTTGGTTGAAGAGGTTGATGATGATGATGATGATGATGATGACGCCACCGACAACAACAACAATGACAACAACAACAAAGACCATGACGATGTCATAAATTTGTGTACTAGTTCTTTGGAAGAGTAGGAAGGGTATTTTTTTATTTAGTGGGACTTTTTTTATTGAGTGGGACTTTTTTTATTTATTTTGGACTTTTTTATTTATTTTGGACTTTTATCCATGACTCTGAAGTGACTTTTTTATTTTCCCTGATTTGGAAGCTACTTTTTATTTTTTACTTTTACCCAGACTTTGACACCGACTTATTATTTTACCCCCACCCCGACTTTTATTAATTTGTTTTCTTTTCAGATTTTTTTGTTTCATTTTTTTTAAAAACGGTCTTTATAAGGACCACCCTTAATAAAGTACCTTTGGGCACTCACTTTTATTATCGTATTTGTGAATGACGCATAACATCATTCACAAAAAGATAGTACGCGTCCTTCACAAACATTTAGTACGCGCCGCTGTTTGTGAACGGTGCCGCGTGTAATTTGTGAATGGCGAATGCGTGCCATTTGTGAAACCCGCTACACATCATTCACTGATGTTTAGTACGCACCGCCATTCACTAATGGCGCCGTGCATAATTTATAAATGACAAGTATTCACCATTTATAAATTATGTTACGCGCCACCCACTAACGTTAAGTGTGCGCCATTTGTGAATGGTGCTACGTGTAATTTGTGAATGGATACGCGCTGTTCACAAATGGCGGTAGGTGCATTTTGTGAATGGTGAGTGCGCATAATTTTTGAATGCGTACTACTCACCCTTCATGAAAGATGCTACGATATGGTTTGTTTGTTTGTACAATATTTTCCTCTCTCTTTTTCACTCACACTCATATAAAATTAATAAAATAAATTAATATAAAATAAAACGAGTGACTTTTCACGTTTTCCTCACACGTATTCACTCTCACTCTCTCTCTCTCTCTCTCTCTCTCTCTCTCTTTCACTCACACATATAAATTTTATAAATAAAATAAAATAAACTAGTATTTTTTGTGCGGACTATCCAAATAAATTATATTAATAATAATAATAATAATAATAAAAAACAAACAAACATAACAAACAAACAAACAAACAACAAAAACAAAAAAACAAAAAACAAAAAAAATTTAACATTAATATTTACACATAGGTACATGATTAAAATATTATTATTATTTACAATTATAACGATGATTGGACATCGTTACCACACCCCATCCGCCTCATCTTCCACCTCCGACAATGTGCCGTATCCTTCGTCATCTTCATCGAAATGAATAAATGCGTCGTTGTCTTCATCATCATCGGACGAGTATAAAGAATACTCGACGTCATTCAGCTCATTTATTAAAGACGATGACGACGCAGATGACAAGCAGTGCAGTTGGTTGAGGTATGGGGGTGTGATAACGATGTCGTCTTCCACCATGCTCCCATACACCCTTTGTCATCACTAACTAAGGTGACATTGTAACCATCGTCGTCATCATCAGAAGAGTCCGTGTTGGACCCTTCCTCAGTTGTTGCATTTACCACCCCTGCTGATGACGATGGGTATCAGGGCTGACCTTGGAACGGCTACACAATTTTGTTGTTGTCGTCGTCATCACTACTTCCTTCAGCACCTCCAGACACGTGTGATGGGTGCCAAATTTCAGTGCGCCAATGATGACAAGCGCTCAAGCTGGAAGGTCCAGCGATGTCAGCTAGTGGAGACCTTCCAGCTCGCAATGACAACCGCCGTGGACGTGCCCTGATGTTTTCTTTCTCTGCGTGGAAAAAAAATAAAAGAAAATTAGTTTTTGCGAGTAAGTTAATGAATGAATGATTTAATGAATGAATGTGTATTTTTTTTTTACCGTTCACGGGTACCAACTCTACGCTGAACTGCTCAGCATCGTCGTCATCGTCGCTGTCATTGACATTGTTGTTGTTGTTGCTGTTGTTGTTGTTGGCAGCTACCATTTCAAGTGCCTGATGGTAGTTGCGGTGGTGCTTGTCCTCATAGGTGTGGGGGCGGCTAAATGTCGGGACTGTCGGGGAAAAAATAATATTAATAACACTTCACACGCACGTAATAGTAATAGTAGTAGTAGTAGTAGTAGTAGTCGTAGTCGTAGTTAATGATTTTTTTTACCTATTAACGACGAAGTACTAACTTCGTCACCCTCCTCATCCTCCTCCTCATCAATGTCGCTTGCCTCCTCGTACACGATTTCGGTATACAAGAAATTGAGGTACTCCTGGTACGCTAGGTTGACGCGTCAATCGGAGTGTGCCCACACTCGACACATTGGACTGCAAAAAAAGGAAAAAAAAATGTACGAACATTTACCACATTCCGGATGTCGATGTGGATGATGATGATGTTGTTGTTGGTGTTGTTGTTGCTGTTGATTTTCTTACTTTGCCGGAAAACGCGGAATTCCTCCGTGTACGGTGATGTAGGGGTTGGTGGTGGTGGCTGTGTCCTTGTTGTCGTCGTCGTCCTTGTTGTTGTTGTTGGCAACAAAGTCCGACAAAACACCTTGCTGGGAGTACCAACGTCTGCAACAACCATTGGGGATGACAAAGCCGTCATCCTAGAGGGCAAAAATAAGGCGCTGGAGTCAGCACTCCACAGCATGCTGACCCACGGCAGGGTGACATTTGAGGGAGGTACTACATGAAAAAAAGCACCAACGTAATAATAATAATAATTTTCACTTTGTTTATCGTGTGTGCGCATACGAGAGCGTGTGTGCGTAATTAGGCCTATTAATAGAATAATAGAAAAAGATAAAATTTATCTTAATTTTCACCCGCCACGTGTTGCACGAAAAAATGCATTCTTTAGGTATTATTATTTTTTAAAAATGACCAAATATAATTGATATCGCCACGGAAGCAGGTGTAACACGTGTAATTTAGCCGGTGACCCCCGCCAAAAAATAGGTAAAACTTATTTTCACATTTGCTGGAGTCAAAAAAAAAAAGACAATTACATGTGGTCCCCCACATGGCACTTGTCACAATATTTTTTTCAGCCACCTGGTCACATTTTGCTCCGCACACACGATGAAAAAATGATAAAAATTTTATAAAAAGTTATCGGGCATGCGTACACATGTATTAGTGTCGCTAAGTACCTACAATTAGCATTTTCCAAACAGGCCTCCTCCGCCAATGAGTCATCCTCACTGTCGCAATAGACGATGAAGGGCACGTTGTTAAAGGTTTGCTTTGGCATTTTGATGGTAAGGGGTAATAAAAAAACACAAAAACACGGAAAAACCGATAAAAAATATGGAAAAAGTGGATAAAAAACACAGAAAACGGATAAAAAAACACAAAAAACGGATAAGAATATGGAAGAATTAAAAAAAATGGCCAAAATATATGAAAAATGGGTTAAATCAACAGACGCAAAGACAATCAAATCACAAGTGATTTGTAATTTTTTAAGGGTAGTCGCCTTTGGTTGTTGCGTAAGTGTTGGTGCTAGTGTCATTGCTAGTGATGGTATTGATGATGCTAGTATGGGTGCATTTTGGGGTAACGTTGATGAGTCATTTGTGTAAGTGAAAAGAATATCGATGTATAGTAATGAAGAAAGGTGTGCAGGGTGAGATGACAATCATTACCTGTTCACCGATGACAACCGATTTAGAGAGAGATGAAAATCCTTTGTTTTGTTAATGTTTTGTTCCCAAATCCTTTTTTACCTCTCACATACACCTATTAATTTCTTATAAAATTTAGGGCTTTCTGCGATTCCCGAGTATAAAAATGTCTGTAAATTATTTCGTTGTTGCCGTCTATTATTGTATATGTTATCGGGTCGGTGTATCGTATTTTGGCGATATAAAAAATTTCTTTGGTCCAATTTTGGCGATACTTATTGCCAAACGTATTCTTCCGGCACGGAATACGTACTGGCTGGCCTATTTTGAAAGTCGGCTTATCTAAAGTGAATTCCGCAATAGGGTATAATTTTTCTCAAATTTTGTCTTCATTCTCGGCATTTACCGACGCGGGCGTTGTACCTATTGATCGATGTATATTTTTTTCATTATATTCACGCACAATGAGCGGTAGTGCGTCTATCCAACGGAAATTTTGAGCAATTTTGAAGCGGACTTTTAATTTTATATTCGGCAATGGCACTTTTTTCATCGTTGAACGTGTGGTACATGATGATGTTATATTTTGACAATACTTTTTTAAAATCTTTGTTCACAAACTCTTTACCCCTGTCCATGTGTAACTTTGAGGGGCATCATTTATGTTTTTTAATAACACCAGCAAATGCGTTTGAAACCTCTTTACCACTTTTCATTTTCAATGCTACCAAAAACATGTACTTGTTGAATATGTCGATAATGTTGAAAATATACTTGTAGCCGCCATTTTGTCTACCATATTGCGTCATTATTAGTAAATCAGCAGCCCATGTCATCTATACCTTTCGTTATTATTCTGCGTTTTTTAAATTTTTTAATCAAACTGCTATGCAGTTCTTTTGCTTCTTGCTCATGCATATCGTAGTGTAGTGTAGTGGGGGGGTTGATTGAGATGTTGAAAAAGTCCTACAAACGGTCATTATTAATACATTTATCACTAAAACAACAACACCACCACCACCACCACCACCACCACCACCACCACCACCACCACTGCCACCATCATCATTATCGTTGCAATTACCATTTGCAAAACCGACAAACCAACAGCGTAGCAAGGAAAGTAAATAACATATTTTTCCTCCCTTGCATTCGCACATGCAGCAAACTTTACATTTTATTTTGTTTTTTGTTGTTGTTTTTTTCTTTGGGCGAGCCATTCTATACAGAAATGTCCGCATATAATTTGATCAACTGTTTGTACTTGGCTACCATTGTAATATACTTTTACACGTTTACCCTAATATTTTAACAATTTGCTAGGTGGTTGTACACCGAACGAGTCAAAATAATCGACCGTATCGTCGTTGAGTTTCCAATAACAGACCCAATGTGTACCGTGGCCGCGATAACTATCCAGAATAACAACGCCTCATTCGTTTTTATGCACTTTTTTTGGCAATAAGTCACTCATAAAGACACCTCTAAATTGCGGAATATTTATACATTTCACTATTGTCTCGATATCAATGTTGGTTAGAGGAGCTTTTTTTTTTCAACAGCAACTCTTTGTACAACCCATTACCCGTGACAGATGCTGCAGCAGCAGCAGTGGTGGTGGTGGTTGGGGTTGATTTTTTCTTCTTTTTGCCGATGCAAAGGCCTTTGCCGTCAGCCTCTATGGCTTTGATATGGCGGATACGTTCTTCTAACAACTTGTCGTTAGCTTTTTTGTTGTTCCAAGCGTTGACACTGCTGCTAACGACGGATGCAATGGTCGAAGCCGCTACTAAAAGAGCTGCTACTGCTGCCGGCAAGAACCCACCTTCCTTATCCGCTGTTATATGTTTTAACTGTGGGGGTGACAAACAAACCACTGCATCTTTGTGTTTCACATGACTACAATGGACAGCTTGCGCTTGTTGCGATTTCAACGGTATCTTCAAATCACTGGCGATCGATTCTTTTGTCCGTGCTACGTGAAACTTTACACAAATACCTTTTCCGTTAGGCTTTTGAAAAAAATTCACAAGTTGCTCGTTATCGTCGCACTCCAAATTTGCCGGGTATTCCGTATTTTGGCTTGTTTTTCACACCAACACCTGCACCAATAATGCGTTTTGCACGCATCACTGTTGTTACCAACCAAGCGTTGGCTTTTTCACCAACACTCGAGTCATCCGCCTTAAATCGGTTCCATGCTTCTTCCTGCAGTACATAGTTGGCCGAATGATGATTGTTCAAATCATTAGATTTTGAATAAGTGATATCGTGACACATAGCAGCCTCCTCCAACTTATTCGCCAGTTTTACACCTTTTTCCAGGTAAAGATCGAGTGGAGTGCCGGGTCCAGCGTAATTGTATCCGGGTAAATGTAAGGGTACAGGTAAATTATCTATTAGATCATTCAACACACCTTTCCCCCTCCATGTGGTGGTGGTGGCTGTGGTGCGGTTGTTTGATGTTGTTGCTGCTGCTGCTGCAGTTGCCGCTATAGGCTGTGGTAGAAAATCTCTTAATATTTTCCTGCAACGTTTCTCACCATAACCCACTGGATAATTAGTCATCATCATTGTTGTTGTTGTTGTCATATTTCTTTGAATTCTTGTATAATGTTTTTAATCTTGTTATGTACGGTAGGGTTAGTATTTCCAGCTTTTATTTCACTGTATAAAATGTACAATCATTCTAATAATTCGTCAATATTATTCACTGTTGTTGTTGTTGTTGTTGTTGTTGTTGTTGTTGTTTTTGTTGTTGTTGTTGTTGTTGTTGTTGTTGTTGTTGCTGCTGTTGCTGCTGCTGCTGCTGCTGCTGCTGCTGCTGCTGCTGCTGCTGCTGCTGCTGCTGCTGCTGCTGCTGCTGCTGCTGCTGCTGCTGCTTGGAACAATTATTTTAGGTAACAAATCTTCACCGATTATGTCTTCATCAGCCTTATGTTTGGCACCTCTTAGATTATATTTATAGACTATCGGTCTGATTATTTCGGTGTATTTGGTATTTTTTCTAATTTTTAACTTTGTACTGAACGGATCATTTTTATGTTTATAGAGGAAAGTATCCTTTACTATTTGGACATATTTTTCGAAATATTTGACAGTGTAGTTGGTAGGATGTGTATTGGTTAATAACTCCCACAAAACTGGTGTACCCATGTAAGTTTTACCACCACCACCACCGATACTTTCAAACACTAAATCATTACCTATAATGTCCACTTTAGCATTACTGATGTAGAAACCATCTTTTTCCGCACATATACCGTAAGCGGTGTCTATGTGTCATCGTCCTTGTTGTCCGCCAAGCATTATGTATAACTTGCATTTGTTAGCAACTAAATCATCAGGGTTGACAACAGAACTAGAAGCAGCAGCAGCAGCAAGTTGTGATGTTGATTTTTTGTTGTTTTTAATTTTGGTATTAATCTCACAGATTGGGTTCAGAATTGGTGCTAAACCTTCATTCACCCGTGTGTTGAGCACATAACGCCCATACTTTAACTCTTCAAATTTTCTTTCCAGTTCTCTCTCTACTTTGAGATACTGATTGACACTGCTGTTGTTGTTGTTGTTCATATTAGCGGTTTGAATTCTTAAACAATATTAATTCTTTTGGCGTGGAAATCGATCAAACGGTTATCTAGGTTGACTATTTTCAACTGTAAATCGTGTAATGTGTCGTTATTCACACGGTAAAAAGCAATTGTATTCGGTCTTTCGATAATTTTTTCACCTGGTTCAACGTTCAAAGGAAATTCGTAGATACTGTCACTGTTGAGACGTGTATCTTCGACGTTACTTTTTACTAAATTGCACCGTATACGTATCATATTTATAGAAAATATGTCGGGCGGGTGTGGGGAACTGTGGTGACCACCTTTCATGTACAAACGCCGTTCAAATCCTAAAGTCGGGCCTATGGATGCCAAGGGAGTGAAATCAATGTGAACGGTGCCACCCATTTCAACTTTTTTCGTATTCTTATTCATGTACATCCAGAATTTTTTGGTAGCTTGTACATTTGCACTCAAGTACGTGGCTATATCGTCGACCGTGTAAATACCCGGCGGTATCTCAACAACACTCCTTATCACATTCCGTCCGTCGTCGTCAACGGTGACATTTTCACTCTCATCAGCCAAAATATCCAACCAAACATTGTTGACATTTCTCTTGCCCCATTTCAACAATGATGGTGGTGGTGGTAACATCGTACTCGTACATTTTTTTCAAAGATGATGACACTATTTCTTTAGCACCATCCACGGCGACACGGACACCGACCGTAGGCGTTTTAATTTTTTCATGATGTACGAATGTCAACCTGTTATTACGTTCGGTAATGTTGAAAATGTTGTTATATGTAACGAAACTGGACAAACCTACCTGGTACACTTTATCAAAGCGAATACCATCATGATACTCTCACCGTATTACACACTGCACATTGTTGACTGAAATATGAAATGCCATTTTCACACACGCACACAAAATCTGAAAAAGTATTTGAAATTCTCCTTAATATAGTTTTTACGCCCTTTTGTGATGGGGCTAGTCTTGAAAAAGACTGTTTTCAGTAGTAGCGGCAGCAGCAGCAGCAGCAACATTGTCAACCCCAATAATCATAGTCACCAGCACCCACTTTGTAGTAATAATTTTCATAAGATAATCCCGATACCTGATAGCCTGTTCCAAAGCTCATTTCATTTTGTTGTGACGCGGATGGCCGTATTCGCAGCGGAAGAACGGTGTCTTAGCCATTGCAAAAACAAAAAAGTGTTGAATTTAGTCCTATAATACTTTAATTTATAGATATGTGTACGCACCACCGCCATCATAACCATCCAACCATCCATCCAACCATCCAACCACCCATCTAACCATCCAACCACCTTTTTTTTTTTTTTATTTAGCACCCAATCTGGAACTCGACTCGCGGTGGACTTCGTTTATTATCGCGTTAATATAACAATGTGTCGCTAATAATAATTAATTAATCCATCGAGGTATAACCAATTAGTAATTAGCAATCGCAGACTACATTACATCTTCCTCTCTGTACTTTTCAGTTTATATATTTCAACGTGGTGCAGGCGGCTCACAATGGAAACGTCATTTCGCTATCACGTTACGTGAGGTTGCAGCGTTTGGATGCTTGGGAGAGACGCCCCCTCACTACTAACCTGCAGAACCTTGACTTTTACAGTTGTGGTGTTTGGATACTTGGGGGAGAAACCCCCTCACTACTAGCTTGCATAGCCTTGGTGGATTTGGTGGACATTATCGGTGTGGTTGTTGGTTTGCTGTTATACCGCTGCGAGTGTTATTCGACAGCATGTGACCAGGATTTTCCCTCGACCAAAGGGTGCAAACGATGCTCTCCATATAGTCGAGGTGGATTTTGCGTAGTGGTCGGTTCCATATGACAGGTTGAGTGCTTTTGTGGAGGGAACAGTGTCAAAATACATGTTCCGCATCCTCGCTTGGGTGCCCGCATGGGCACGTGGCGGAGTCTCTTCTTTTGAATTTGTGAAGGTACGATCCGAAGATCCCGTGTCCAGTGACTGCCTGCATCAGCCAGAAGTTGGGCTCGAATTCGGTACGTCGCCTAACATCGATTGTCAGGAGCAGCTGTCGTGTCCACGGTCCACGTTTGGAGAGGCCCCAGCAACGGTTCCACTCTTTGTAAATAATACGGAGCCAATTGTCCGGCAGTTCCGTGTTTGGCTCGATATCGGGAAAGACGCCAAAGTACGCGGGAGTTTTTCCCTTCTTCAGTAGATACTCGATCGGACGTTTCACTATCTGAAGGTCTAGTGGTGGCGAGTTGGCAATTACGGATGCTGCTTGCACACTCACCGTGCGGTAGCCACGGATTTGCAATCGATCGCACTGTCGCTGCAACTCGATCAGCAGTTTACGATTCTTTCTCATCCACAGTCGATGGTAGAACACGGACAAACAGTAGTACAACTGGCTGTGGATGGCTCCACGTACCATTATACCACGCGCCTTATTCGAGTAGCCGCACGTGTTTTGGCACAACTGCACCAGTAATGGTAGCATGTGGTGGCACTTTTTAACCATTTCCGATATGTGGTAATCCCACGTGTTAGTCGTGTCCAGGTACATCCCCAGGTATTTGAAGTGTGGAACTGGATCGATAACAGTGTTGTTAACTCTGATCACTGGGTAAACGTGTTCGTCTTCCTGCAGCATGTACCTAGGTACGTGGGCCAGGACTTCCGTTTTACTTGGGCTCAGTTCCAGCCTGTTCAGCGCCAGAAAATTATTCAGGTGGTGGAGCGCTTGCGACGAGCGGTTTTCCACCTCCACTTTCGAGTTGCCACCGACAATTAGCAAAGTGTCGTCTGCGTAGCATACGACACCCTCTACGTGTCTCTCCATTTCACGTATAACGCTGTCGTGGATACCGTTCCATAATACCAGGCTGAGAACAGACCCTTGGGGACAGCCACACACCAGGTATTTATCCTGCCCTTCGCACGTTACCGATTGGTTGGTGAGATAGCTCTGCAGCATATTCCACATGTAATGAGGGATGGTTGCGAGTGCTGGTGCAGCCAGGATGCAATCCCATCGTGCGTGATTTAACGCACCCTTGATGTCGCATGACATCACCATGGTGTACGGATGTTCGTCGCAACACCTTTCGATCTTTGCCAGCGTGTAGTGCAGCGCATCCTCGGTAGATATGCCAGGTCTGAAGCCAAATTGCGCATCGTGTAGTACCGCAGACTCTTCCAGGGAGCACAGTATAACACCGTTCATCACCCGTTCCAGTACCTTACCGATTGTTGACAAGAGAGTTATGGGGCGGTACGTGTCTACGAGAGTCGCATTTTTACCAGGTTTTGGCACAAATGCGACTCGACCTCGTCGCCACGTGAGCGGAAAATAGCCCAGCATGCAACAGCTGGTGAATAAGTGCGGCAGTACCTTGGGGTTTTGTTTATGAAATAGTTTCAGAGCCGTGTGGTTAATGTTGTTGGGTCCCGGTGACTTACGATTGTTCATCCGGCAAATGATGTTCTTCAATTTGTCCGCTGTAACCCTCAGTGGTGGACCGAGTACGCCCTGTGGCTGCACGTCGCTGTATGGCGACGTCAGACCTTCAAATTTTGCGTCCAATAGCATACGTATGTTAGTGGCGTGCGAGTCCGAGTACTGCCCCAGGCACCGGTTGGAGAAATAAATTTTTTCCAGGCACGTACTTTGGCGTCGCATATTTCATCGCTGTATATTTTGGCAATTCCTATACGAATTTCCTTCAGCAGCAATCGATGAAGTGGTTCGGTGGCCTTTCTCTCGAGTCGATGCGCACGGTTCACGAGCTTCTTGAGGTGTTCCAGATGGGGTGACCACCAAGGAGCTGGGTTCCATCATTTCTTACACACTACCATAGCGTTGCTCAGAGCGGTGTGTATTTTCGAGGTGACAACTACGACCCGTTGGTCAACCTCTTCTCCCGTTCCAAGGTATATTGGGGGGAGAATTGCAGGCGTCTGATCTCCTCTTGTAACTTCTTTTTATCAAACGTGGTAGCTGTGGTAGGTGGTCTTTTACCCAAGTGTACTTCCAGCATTATATATCGATGGTCCGACAGGCTGGGCAGATCGAGTAATACTCGCCCTTGTTCGATTCAAATGTGGCGTGTACCAATCACGTCGTTATACCCTTCTGTATGGTGACCGACCCACTTTGGCACATTTGGAATACACAGCTGGAGGCTGGTAAACCAGTTGACGATATTACGGTTAGGAGACGCGTATGCTGCCACGAGTGTGAAATTGTCAAACCTGAGGCATAATACGTTATCCGTTTGGAGTGTCACCTCCAACGGTGCATATTGCCTTTGTGCCAGGACTGCCACCTGCCCTTTCAGGAACTGAGTCCATTCTGGAGCAGATATGCGACCGCGAGGTGCGTGTGGCTCTGTGATGACCACAATGTAGACACTAAGCTTGTTAGCATTAACCACCAAGTGTTCCATCGCTAGATGCTTGTGGTTAGCGTTAACGTACAAAATCTTCAATGTTGATGGGTTAGGCATTGTTGGCGGGTGTCACGTCCATCGGTGTGTTGTATTCTCTTTGCAGACCTTGGTGCTGAACTGGTTGCTGCTGCGTGGCTGTTCTTAGCTTCGAGGGTAGAGCCCTCCTTACCAGCGCTGGCCGTGTTGGGCACGAGGGATCGTTGATGGCGTGGTTTGTCGGCCAAATGCGTCGAATGCTTTCTTGGCTTTTCCCCAACTTGGTGTTGTAAGCGTCGCAGTCTCTGCAGTGGGGCGTGTCCGGCAGATTTGGCTGTTCTTCGGCAGCGGCCAATACTGTAGAAGATCCGCAGAATTTTTCGGGGTGTCCCAATATTCCACACTTGGTACAGCGGGTGATGTGCGGGACTGCAGACAGCTTACATTGCCTCCAGCCAACGGTGATGGAACCAGTCTTGCGAGCCTTTTTGTATAATTCTGGAGGTACGTCGCACACAGCCAGCATTGTACCAGGCGTTACTGGCTTTTTGTATTCAACCAAGGTCACGTTTGTTGGTGGCAGTCGAAACTTCCTTTCGATGTCGCCACTAAGTAGCTCAGGTGTTGTAGCCGACGGAATTCCGTGGATACGGATTGTAGGGTTGTGAGAAAGTCTCCTTGGTTCCAACGGTGGCTACTGATCTCAGTAGGGTATTGAGTTTTTTGACTGACTCCTCGTCCTTGCAGGTGACCAGTACTGCTCCCAATGGGAAAGTGATTTGTTTCTTAACACCCAAGTGACGGGGATTAATAGCGTCGTTCTTTTCCAACTTTGCAATTACATCAATTTTGACTTTATCGTTGCCCATGACAGGTACGAGCAGAGTGGTGTTTGGTTTAGGTGTGGGGCCCCATAGTGGCACAGTTGGCACCTTTGGTTTTGTGGCCGACTCCTGGGGTTTGTCTTCGGCCTTAGTATTCTTCCGTCTTTTTCTGTGGCTGGCAACTTGAGCCCAGGTTTCCACCGGAGGGGCATTGTTGTTTGAGGCATGTACTTCAGCGGTGGTAACGAATGTCGGTCCCACTTCCTGCTGCGAGATGTCTTCCGTATGTAGTGTCTGCGTTGCAGGTGGTGGAGGCATTGCAGAGGTACCAGGTTGAGCTATGATAGGGCCTGTTGTTTTTTTCCTCGTCTGTACCGGGGCATTGGATTTCTTCCTGGCACTTCGACTTCTCGGTTGCTTTTGTCTAGCCAGAGGGGGAGGTCCGTCAGTTGCTGTTTCCGGATTTCCAGAAGGCTTGAGAACTTTGGCCAACAATTCCTTGATTGTGGCCCTCAGTTCCGGTAGCAACGTGTTCGAGACTGGTCCTTGGCCAGTACCAAATGTGGTTTGCATCGAGTTCAATTGTGATTGGAGCAGTGACATTTGCTTCGAGACCTCTTTTGCTTGGATCTCGAGTTGTTGTACAATCTCTAGTTTGGCCTTGATGACCTTGTCAAGGTCATCGCAAGAATCGTCGTTAAAGGTTAGGTCGATGGATTCTCGACATCTTTTTGGCGATGCAGTCCAGGGTGGTTGTAACCTCAGCTGCTCTTGCAGCTTTTGGTTTTGCCAACAGTAATTGTCGCGTTCGATTTCTACCTGTTTTAATTTCTCTGCAAGCTTTGCAGCTTCCACGGCAGTTGTTGCGACCTTAAAGAGCCGGTTTTCTTTCTTGAGGATGGACTTCTCTTCGAGAAGATTATCGAGGTCTCTTTCCTGTGATTTTGTGTCGTTTTTGTGTTCGTTAGTTTTGGTTTCATTTTCCTTCTGGAGCTCGGAGATTGCTTTCTCCAGTTGAAGGATGCTGGCCTTGTCAGAAACAGGAGCCATTGGATTTGAGTTCCGGCGAGTCGGGTTTTCCAATGGGCCAGGTGTTGGCTCACCCGGTCTTTTAGAATGCCGCTATTCACGGACTTTGCGAGCGTGTTGAATACGTTTAGTATATCAAATTTACATTTCCGAGTACTCGGCCACGTGGCCGTACACAAAATTAACAATTCCCCAGATGGGGGGTATGGCGCACTCCTTCGGTTCAAAAAATATGCAGCTTTCAGCACAAAACACTGATAAGGCTTTTTCTTGTGAACCGAGGGTACGAGAGGTGTGCAAACCATACTAAAATGTTCGTGAGTACTTACCGAATCAGTTGACACCAAAAACAGACTGCGGGTGAAACTGTGTAGGGAACACGTTTTTGCCCCTAACGGGGGATTGGTGGCACTAACCTCGGTTTCGGTCACAGATTTGGAACCTGGAGGTCGAGCACTTTCACGTGACACCACACACGATGTCGAACGAAAAATTTTAATTTTTATCACTATTGCTCGAAACTGAAAAAGTTGCACAAAATTTAACCGGTTGGGCGATAAACACAAAACTTACATAACATAAGGATTTCCGGTTATCTCACATTTTGGTGAAACATTGAAACTAAAATCACAAATAGTTCAAAAGTTATGGATGAAAATCTGAGGAGGGTAAAAAGTATGACCTTCCTAGTCGACAGATCGAACAGAACTAACCATCCAACCACCCATCCAACCAACCAACCAACCCACCAACTGTCTACAGAACGTAACCATATGGCACTGTATCGTAGTTATCGGCAATCAAACGTTTATCAAAGCCAAATGAAAATGTTTTAGTCAGATTTTTATTGGTGAGTTGTTTGGTTATTGGTTCTCGGGTGATCTAGCAATCAGTGACGGTAATATTTGGGATAGCCCCCTCTATTAGACTCTGCATGGACTCGCCGTTGATACGGAGGGCGTTCTTATGGTGGAGGGTGAAACCTTTAACTTTAGTGGTCACTTTGCCCGAATCAGTTTTGTAATAGTACAATTTTGGCCCAGTGGCTAGCCATTTTTTGATGTACCCACCTCCCAACTTGTTGGTCCACTGAGCCAGCATTTCGCCGTATTAGATATTACTGACACCATCATCCAGGTAAACTATGCTGTCCGTATCGCAGTACAACACATTTTTGTTGATAATAGCCAACTTCTCGTATAGCTGAAGTTGAGCGTTGGTGGTCGTGTAGATGGCAACAAAAATATTAGTGTTGTAGTTATTTTTCACGTACGTCTCCTTGTACTTGTAGTTGACCTGGACCATTTTGTCGGTGATGTAGATGACGGAGATGTCTTGCAAACGATCATCGAGTAAAATCTCGTAGAAACGGAATGCATCGGTGACAAACTCGACGGTAGACATGTTTTGCCGTTGACCAAACTTACCCCACAGCAAATTCAAACATAATTTCGAAACTGCACGTTTACCCGGATTCTCTTCAATTTTGTCCAAGTCCAAAACAATACCCATTTTCTTCTTAATATCCTGGGCATAGGCTTTTTGGAGGGATAGGTGTGCGGGCTGGTTTCCAATTTAATTTTAGAAAAATCACTGACGTACCCCTTCCACAATTTATTACTTTTCTCAAAATCCCACACTTCATAAATTTCAATGATTTTGTACCCTGGGCTATGGCTTCATTCACCTCAATTGTACTCCATGTGTCGATAAACTGCCTTTCGGAGCTGGTGTGATTGCCAACACTTTGCTGTTTTTCGGCATACTTCAGACAGAGGGGAAATAATAGCTTATCTGCCTTGGCCATTTTCACTTTGACAGGCAGCAGGGGGATGTAGTGATCGCGAGGTGCCTTGACATTGCACTTGATCAAACTGTACCAGGTGGGGTCGTGTTTGGATGGTCTGAATGTTTTGAAAGAGTGGTCTACCAAGTAAATATTGTAGAACATAACGCTAGGGTACAGGCTGACAACGTTGGCATATTTGATTTTCACACTATCCTCGGGCTCGACTTCTTTCTTCAACTTGAACACTTCCACCCAGCCACCAAAAAGAGCGTCATGAGGATTCAATGGTTTGACTATCTCCCCCTCCTTGACAAACTTTCTATACTCCTTGGTCTTAACCCACTGACCTTCACTTTTTAACCACCGTATACACATCCCGCTCCAACAGACATGTCTGGTCAATCGTCTTTTGCAGCAAATCTTCCATCGTTTCTTTTTTCATGTTATTAATGAAATAGGGGCGAAAGCAGCGAGGCATCCGTGCCAGAAGCAACCGTGATACTGGTATACGGTTTTTGTACTCTTGTTGTAGCCATCCACCCGAGCACCACAAATTTCTACTTCCCTGCTATTGAGAGCATGTCGAATGAGGGGGTTTGGGAAGGAACGCAATCACAAAATAGATTGTTTCAAATAGCAGTCCTGAAACCTTTCCTCTACAACTCCGATGGTGTATGGCTGCAGGTACTTCGATCTGTAGATAGCCATACAGAAGCTGGCAATGGTGACATACTGGAACTAGTCGATGTTTCCAATCTCCAGAAACTGCTCGCTTAAATTGAGGCATCCCCTCCGTAGAATATCTACGTCCGAGTCGCAGTACTCGGCAATTTCGCAAGCCATGTCAAACACATAACCCTCCTCCACTTTCTTGTTGTGCCACTCGATAAATTTAGACCGCTCGCTATCCTTCATCGTGTCGTAGCAGTAGTGTTTTTTCTCCGGAATCGGGCCAACGTAATTTTCATTTTCTTTGGTGTTGAACAGGTGGGGGAAATAACCTTTTTTCAACTCGGTCAGACCAAAAGTTTTGGGAAAAGCACTAAGAGAACTTGCCACGAAATTATGACTGTCGATGATTTTCAAACCAATGTGCGGGATTTCTAACATTATTAATTTGGAACCGTTGCAAATGATGTTCGGTTTAATGGTGTTGGCGACCAGGTACTGCATGATGAACTGCAAATCGTACCCTTTGGTGTAGTGGGCGATGGCTGTACAGCCGTTATGCTCGGGACTGATTAACCACCTGCAAAAGGCGTTGTTACTGTTAAACGTAAATTTCTCACCTGAAAAGTCGTGTGCGATGATCAAATTTGGCATATGGATCCCGGTTTCCTGCTGCGCTTTGTAGTTGAAGAAGATGTACTGCTCCGTGTAACTGCACTTCCGGTTGACAACTGTGCTGCCTGGCGAACACTTTTTACACCCCGCACTACACCGGCCACATTTTGGCAGTTTCGACACCATGTAACACTGATGATTTTTTTTCAACACCACTTCCTTACAATTAAGACACTTCACGTAACCACACTTATGCGAAGAAAACGAACTACAACGAATTATAAGACAACACTTGGGACACTTGAACACTGCGGCACAAACACTATTACTACGACCCTTTAAACACTCGCGATTAAAACAATAACGATTACAATTAGTACAAAAAATCTTATCTTTAGTGTAGGAAGGATGCTCAGCCTTCATACATAGGTTAAACATTGCATGTGGTTTTGGTTGGCAGTGGTGAGCATTTTGGTTTTGGTACATTTTGTCGCACTTTTCACAATAGTACGACACACCCAGGAAAGAAGTCATTTCGGTGATCACATCAAAATGGTTTCCATCCTTGTACAGGTAGAGTACAATGGGTTGTTTGATGGCACCGAGATACAGTAAACCGTTGAAGTTTTGCGCGTCGATTACTTTTATTTGCATGTTAAGGATTTCTTCGCAGTTCCGGATATCCTCCATAGTAAATCCTTTGGCAAATTTGTCGTAAGTGTCAATCTGCAGGCACAACTCCATAGCCATGTCAGTCTGTATGTTACATCCTTTGCGCAAGTTGACTATGTCTGCTGCACTCAGTATTCATCCACCGATCTCGTTAGTGTGGTAGGACATGGCAGTAACAATGGCCCGTGGGGCACACAACGTATCGTTATTTTGAATGCACAGTATGCATAGTTTCAAATGTTTGTTGGTGGCCAAGTTCAGTATTTTTTTGAGTTTTGAACAACGTGGCATGTTGATTACGTGTAAGGTGAAAATGCATTCAGTCAGAACAACACTTTTGTCAGAAGTTAGAATTTGAGTTACTTTTTCTTTAAGTTTCTTTGTCGTATCGTTACAAGCGTACCCCGTAGTATGGGGTTGTTAAATTTTGCATTACTCACCACGATATTCATTTTATACCCCTGTCGCCATTCAGTTTTCATCTTACTGTAGGCGATCATCTCATCGAGTGCTTTGGTGATGAGATCGCTATCCTTCATTTAGGGGAGATTTTTTTTAACTGGATTTTGTAGTCCAGAATATAATTTTGAAATTTTGGTATGGACCGCTGATTGATTTCTCGAATATTGATAAATTTTAACTGGGAACGTTTACGTGGTGAAACGATAACATCCCCATGAAACGGGTAAACATTACCCACATTCCCTCCATCGACACTGTCACGGGAAAATATTTCATCGCCAAAAGGAAACATTTCACTGAGTCCCACCCCACTACCACTACCACTACCACTACCACCACCACCACCACCACTCCCAAAGTAAACCTTTCTCAATACACTATGCTTATCCAAAGAGGCAGGGGGGTCAAGATGTAATTTCAGCCGGACACACGATCCAACAACTGCTTCAACTTGTACAACGCACACCTCAGATCACAATCATTGTACGGAGTTAACTGGGTGAAGAATGATTTTTTAAATGGGAAAATAGTCCCCAATTTAGGTGAGAAGTCGGGTGTCTTCACTTTACACACTGGGGGGTGGTACGACATCATGGGAAAAACTCATACTTGAAGGGGAAAATATCGCACAACTTGGTCTCCTTCGCAACAGCAGCAGCAGCATTCTTCGTTTTTCTTGACTTTTTCAGGGGTTTGCTCATTTTAATATTTTTCTTGGCATATGGCCAGCCAGGGGTGGCAATGGCAACAACAACACTCTCAGCCGCACTCTCAACGCTAACACTCGCAACAACACTCTCAACTACACTCTCAACGTCAACAGTCACAACAACAACACTTTTGGCCGCACTCTCAACGACAGTGACATTGGGGAAAATATTTCGCACAACAGCCTTCACATGTTTATTGGGGGTTAACACGGGAATTTGGGAAGGTGGATCCACGGGAATGTTCATATTTACAGGACTTAGACTAGGCATGCATCTAAAATTAAATAGAGGCGACGTAACCTCTGCACGACATACGCTTGAAGCTAAATTTTTTTGGTCCTTTATATTACCATTAAAACTAGGTGAAAGTCCGTCTACCCTTTCATCGGAACTGTCATTGGACAGCTCCATTTCAGCCAACAGTTCCTCCACTAAATTTTTATTATTATTATTATTAAAAAAAGGTAAAGGTCTATCAACGCTTTCGACGGAGTGGTCCAAAGACAACACCGTTTCAACTGACAGTTCCTTCGTCTTAATATTATGTGAAAGTCCATTTACGCTTTCATCGGAGCTATCTTCGTCATCGTCATCATCATCAGACAGCTCCAATTTGGCCAACAGTTCCTTCACTAAGTTCTCCTCGAGTTCTAAGGCAATCAGAATAAGAGGTACATCGCTGAATTCTAAACCATCCCAAGATAGTTCCAATTCACCGAGTAACTCGTTCATCTGAACGCCAGTAAGAACGGGGAGAGGTTGGCTCTGAGAAGGGCCGTTTTCAAATGATGGTGATGATGATGATGATGATGACGATGATGATGAATCAATTGAAATATCGGCTAGCTCTTGCGACAAGATGGATGGTTGGGGTGTTGAAGGTGGGGAGATGTGGGTGGGTTCGGTTACGTTAATTTTTTCTAAAGCGGCCAAAAGATTATTTTTCGCATTTTCCAAATTGCTAGCACTGAAATCCTGGTTAGCGATATATTCGAAAAGATCGATTTTGGGTTTGGGTTTGGGTTCTGGTTTAGGTTCGGGTTTAGGTTTGGAAATTTTCATACGTCGAGCATCCAAACGAGTAGGTCGAGTTCGAGAAGAACCCATAAACTCTACTTGGATGTTGGCGAGCACTGAGGTCTTAACTTTTTTCTTTTTCTTTTTCTTTTTCTCCAGGTAAGGCATGAGGTGAGGGGTGACCAATTTAATTTTCGGTTTGGGTGGGAAATCTTGTTCGACTAACACGTCAATTGCCGTAATCACCTTTCGCCTTTCGACATTATTGTCAGGGACTACGGGATTCAGCGCAAGTAGAACAATTTTGAGGTGGTTTAGGAATTTGGCGCTATTTTTAAAAGCCATTCTTATTATTTTTCAATTTGTTTAAACAAGAGGGAGAGCAAAAATTGCATCTGTACAGTATGACAGTCAGATTGCAATTGAGGTCAAAATCAAACTACACAAGTATATATGTAAGTGAATGACTTGATTTAAGTAATTAAAAGCCAATTTGCACAAGATAAAATTTTAACTTTAATGTTGTTTCAAATATTACAAGTGAAATTGGAATTTTAAAAGACGATAGTTTCGAATGCAAGACAAACACTTAGATGTGTACAAAACGACGATCGTGAATCGAATAACGAGAGGGTGAAGTACAGAAATAAACTTGACCTAGAAAATGAAATGATAAGATGGTGAACTCGGATGAAGGTGGATGAACTTAGACAATAGATATGAGCAACGAAACGAAGGCAAACGAACGAAATATAAAGTGGTGAACGAAATGTGGAAACAGACAAGTTGTGACAGAAAAGTGAAGCATGTGTGAGAGTGAAAATGTGATTTGAAATCGAACGAAATGAAAATTGGAGGCAAAATACGAAATACACGAAAGCATCAAAGTGTTATAAAATAAGCTAAGGGAATTAAGTAAAGGCTTATTTTACATATATACTACGGTAGAATGGTGAAAATATTTTGCGGGAGAAAAATTTCATCCAAACAGTAAGACAGTCGGATCACAACTGAGGTACTGTCCTAACAACACCTATATATATACTATTTTGGTCAATGGAAATTTGGAAAAAATTAAAAAAGTTTTTTTTTTTAAATTATTACAAGTCCGAAAATACGTAATATTCGTGGAATATTCTTTAATAGCTGTGAAAATATGTCCCAACAATGTAACAGACGACCTTTTCACCGCCAAGAAAAATTAGGAAAAATATGAAAGTGTCGGCAAAAAATTCGGAAAAGTTTTGCGTATTTTTTTATAAGTTCGAAAAGGTGAAAATACGCGCATCAGTCGGGTATACTGATAGGCGCGTCAGCAGCGGTTTGAGAGTGTTGAATTAGCGGAGAATGAAGGGATGAAAGAGCGCAAATATATTTGTTAAATCGTGTTGAGTGAGAGTGGGGTGTGGTATTTTTCAATAGTCATCCGACAAGAGCTTCGCCGTCTGACAAAATAACACTGAAGGGAAAGGGGATGGGTTGTAATATTTATAGTAAAATGATCAATAATTAAGGAACCAATCACAATAGACAATACCGATACACGCACCTGATTGGTTGGTTATTGTATTTCACCCTGAGTATAAATATTTGACTTAGCCATTTTTTCACTCATTCTTTCAAATCATTCGAAGATGGCGGTCGTCATTACACACGCACACTTAGATTTTTTTATTCATACACCCGCACACACACTTGTAATTCAAGTAGTCGATCAGCACTCGGATTTTTATTTTATTTTATTTATTTTGCGATCACATTAAAGGTCGTCGTCATCGTCCTCAACCCACTCACTCTCAAATTATTATTATTTTCACACACACACACTCACACGGCAGGTAGTTGTCGGTGTGAATCAGCACTCGGATTTTTATTTTATTTCATTTTAAACTGTGATTGTCACTACACACGCACACTTAGATTTTTATTCACACACACTCACACAACTGTTAGTTGTCGCAGTTGATCGGCATACGGCTTTTTTATTTTATTTATTTTTTGCGATTGGATTAAAGGTCGTTGTTGTCTTTGTCATCGTCCTCAACCCACTCACTCTCAAATTATTATTTTCACACACTCACAGCGCAGGTAGTCGTCGGCGTGAATCGGCAATCAGATTTTTATTTTTTCACTCATACGCATGCACGCACACTTTGATTTTTATTTGCACACCGGCACTTTGATTTTTTTTCACTCATACACAAGACTAACGATCGACGACGATCAGCACGCCCACTCTTTTTTTTTTTT
Source organism: Ericerus pela (assembly GCA_011428145.1). NCBI lineage: Eukaryota > Metazoa > Arthropoda > Insecta > Hemiptera > Coccidae > Ericerus > Ericerus pela. The sequence goes on along the minus strand of WOFM01000267.1, from coordinate 114,132 downwards.
TCACACGCACTCACCCACACACACACTCACACAACAGGTAGTCTTCATCTTTGTCTTCGTCGTCGTCCGTTGATGCAACAGCTGCTGCAGCTGCTGCGGCTACCAAACAACCCTTTTTTTAATTTCATTTTAATCGCATAGGACGACAGGTGGTGGTATGAAGGCATTTTATTCGTATTTTATTTTAACAGTATTTTCATTCTCTCGCAAATTCAAGATCGACAACACCATTAGGGCGTACGTCGATAATGTAAAATCCTTTGGTGGAGTCAATAAAATATGCTAAGGATAATGGGTTATTTTTGAAAATTTTACTAAGGCGATTTGGGAGGAAGGTTCTGAACTCTGCATTTTCACCAGGTAAAATTAAATTCACTATTAGGGCTCGATTATTGTAGCGTGTATCGATGGGGGAGTTTTTAATAATTTTATAATACGTCCCAATTTTTAAATCTTTTATTTTGTGGGTTTCTAAAAACATATTAAGCGGGATTTTTTGAATGTAGGAACGACAACGGCAGTAACAGGTGTAATAGGCTGTACATTTGACACACGCCATTCCATCGACTTGTTCGGAGGGCATTAAAAAAACAATGTTCGGCGCAACACCAATTCCGATCCAACAACTTTTTGGGTGGTTGCTTATTCAAAAAATCAAAGTCAAAGGTATGGTAGGCGTTGTCGGCAACACTTAATACACTAACACATGTTACCCCCACAGCAAATGAATTAACAGCCACATCGTCGGGCAACATTTTCGCTAAACGTGGCTGGGGAAAATGTATTGAATTTGCCATTACCATCGTCATCATCGTTACATTTTAATGTTGCTACCAGGGATTGGCTGTAAGGGGTGTCGGTAGCACAAATTTTTCTAACTTTGTACCACAGATTTATTTTCAAATCGCAGAATTTCCGCAACTCCAACGATACGGGCTCGGTTATGGCGTTGAAATTTCACACATAATTTTTATCCCCGTCGTCCCGACTAATAAATTCCAAATTAATAAAACCAGCAGCAGCCAACGACAATGCCGCCGCCGTTGATGGTGATGCTGATGCATCCTCACAGTTGAAAACACTAACGGACTTGTCATCTGGTAATTGTTCGACTATACAGCACTGTAGGAAAATATAAAATCCTTAATTGTCGCCATCAATATCGTCGCCACCGTACAAATGTGCGACCATAGATCGACCAAAACGGGTATTGAGAGCACGCACATTCAAAAGTTTGTACAGGTAGTTCGGTTTTAAGTTGGTCAACTTCCTGCATGCGTCTTATCCACTGGGACTGGTGCCACCTTTGACACCACCAACACCACCACCAATCAAACGGTTGACAGAATACAAGAATTTCAAATCCATTTTTTCTCGATCACAACAAAATCACAGTAAATCGTAATAATCAACAATAATTGTTGATTATTAAAGTAATTATTTTAGTAGAAATACACGTTTTACTCAAAACGTTTCAGTTTTGTTTTATCTTGATCCCTAATTCTTTGTTGTCAGAGAAAATTGTCTAACGTGGGGTTGTGGTTATACCTAGGGGTCAAGCCTAGTTGTGATTGTCGGGTATGCAAAATAGTCCGGGTTTATCTAAGTTAGATAAACGGACTTGTCTTATTTTGTCTTCATTCAATACTACAAACTTATAATATGTGTTGTCTTCACGTGGAATTTGTCTTACAAATTGGCTGTAAAACGGATTATCTAACGAAATATATTACAAGTAAGTAATAATTATATTACATTAGTGTTGTCTTTATATTATAATTACGTAAATTTACAATAATTACAATTAATTTGTGTCTGCAAAATATCTACGATGTATGGTAGATCTTCTTCTCCCATTTGTCAAAAGAAGCGTTTCCAATGTCGTCAACCATACATATTTTGCCTGTCTTAAATCCTGACTTCAACATCTGTTTGGTTATTACTTGTTTGTGAGGCTGGCTGTCTTGGATTGCCCACCAGACGTGTTGTCGAATAAAGTCTTAGCCTAAGATGATGTGTTTTACGTGGAATGTTAATGAGTCGACAATATGAATATCAAAATCAATTTTTGCGTTGTCATTATGTTCCAATTTAATTTTGATGTTAATGATTTTGTCAGTTTTGAAGTTCTTGAACATTCCATAGGGGATATGGAATGTGTATGGCTGCACCTTCATAATTCGTTTGTCGTCACGATTGAAGAATTCGGATCCGTAGACGGAATACTTCATGTGCCAATTGAAATGTGCGTTGACAGGTACTGGTATATTTTGTCTCATCATTGGTCTGCATGCTACTTTAATATGTGTTATGAAGACTATTGGCAAAACTTTTAGTAGATCGGTAATCTGCATATATGGGATCGAAATTGAACAACCAATTTGGCAATCCCAAATATGAGATGTTCTGACTTCAACTGAACGAGGATTGTCGTAAGATGATGATAATGATGATGGTGATGACTTCACAGGTTTTGTTGGCACTAGTGGAACTGGTTTCTTAATTTAACCTGAGGGGTTGAGATCGAATTGTCTTCAATGTCCATTTTATTGTTGTTGGCAATTGTAATTGTCTTCACTGGTTTTGTTAACACCTGTTTGTATGTTGCAGATATTGATGTTGGCAGTGACATATCGAAGGTCGAAGAAACTGCTGACTTCATTGCTTTTTTGGCCTGTTCAAATTTCTCGAGTTCCGGATCTTCACAAATTGTCTTTAAAAAACAAAGAGGAATTGGTGGCGGTGAAATGGTTGTCTTATGTAAGTTGTCTTCAATAATTTCCATTTTGTCGGTGACAATACTAAGACAGTCGTCAGTGTCTTCGATGTTGATGACTTCTTTAGCCTTAAGAGCCTTGTCTTTGACGTCGTTGAGATTTTCGATTGTCTTTATTATTGTCATTATTGTTTGTGTTGCAGTTGCGTTGTGGTGTAAAAAATTGCGAACAACCATCGCTTCTTCTAATGTCGTCACTTGGCTGTCGAGAAGTTTGCCATTTGCGTCAAGTTTGCCAAGAGTGATGTCAAGGAATTTGATCATCTCTTTCTCGAACTTGGTGCTATCAACACTAGTGCTGTTAAAAATCGATTAAATTTCTTATCAATTATAATTGATTATTTGTGGCCCATAATCGATTATAATTGATTACAATCAATTAAGTAAGTATTCCTCAAAAAATTTAAAAAAACAATCAAACATTTTTTTTTGTAACGAGTGTCTTTTCTGTTGATTTGATTTTGATTACTTTCTGTTTCTTTTACACTTGCCAGTTGCCATGTTCGATAAATATTAAATTGATGAGATAATTCGTATTTTCTATTTTCGTAATTTGTTTTTTATATTGTTTGGTAGGGCAAATAGGTAGTGGGCACTAGGTATTTAATACTCTAATAGTTTAATAGTGTAATAGAAAGAGGCAAATTGTTAATAATCGATTACACAATGTTTCTTATTGATAATCGATAAGAGCCCCGCTTATCAATTATAATCGATTACTAATCGATCTTTTAACAGCACTAATCAACACAAATGCAAATGTCTGTCTTCACAAGTGTCTTCATTTGGTCGGCATTGATTTTCAGAATTTTGGTGATGTCGATGGAGTTTGTCGTCAAATTAACTTGTAGGGAATCAACTGTCAATCGAAGTAAATCGATTTTGTCTGACAGATGATCCAGTGAATTGATGACTTCATCGACTTCATCTTGTTTTTGTTGCGAGGCGATGCCTTTCTTCAAGATGGAAGTTTTTTTGAAGGTATTGACTACAATGTCTTGAAATTTAGCGATGTTGGTGATGATGTTTTTCTGAACATCAGACCAGGATTTGGTCGGCATAGTTTGAGAGCTGTGAACATAATAAAGTGTAAAACAATTATTAGTTTGAATTAGAATTCGATCGTAATGTTCGAGGTTCTAATTCTGATGTTTCTTTTAAAATGAATTTGTCTTCATTTAATGAGGGTTTGTCATCATCACTAACATTAGTTACCGGATTTTTCCCTACTATTTTCAGATTTTTAATATTCTGAATGACTTCATAGCCGTTTCTACTTTTGAGTTTATAGGTAGATTTACCTATTTTATTTACAACGAAATAAGGTCCTCGCCATTTTGGATTGAGTTTGGCTGCAACACCTTGTTCCTTAGAGGATTGAGTATGGTTTTTGATAAAAACTTGTTTGCCTATTTCTAAGGTTGTGATGTAATTTGTCTTATTATGTCGCGATATACGTCTTTCATGTGTCTTTTTGATGTTTTCCCTAGCTTGTGAAATTATGTCTTCATATTTGGTGTTGGTGATTAAGACTGGGTCTCCATCTACATCGAATCTGACTTTACAGATCAAAGATAAAGGAGAAAACTTCGTGACTGAATGTTCAACTGAATTCAACCTGTGTTCAATGTTGTCAATGAAAAGGCACCAACTACTGTGTAATGTCAGACAGAAGATTCTCAAGCAGTCACCTATAATCTTCATAGATGTTTCCACAGGATTTGAGGATGGCGTATAAATGGAGGTAAACCTTGTCTCAATATTCTTCTTTCTCCAGTATTCAATCCAGTAATGTGACCTAAATTGAGTACCATTGTCTGATAAGATTGTCTTCACTATTTTTCTACTGCTTGTATACAGATGTTGGCACTTGCCTTTTTTGTCGGGTACAACTTTGTGAACTTAGTAAAAATGTCTATGATGACTACAATTTTTGTGAGTTTGTGTTTTCCTGCAGGTAAAGGACCAAAGATGTCGATAGCAATCATATCTAGAGGTTTGTCTGCAGTAACAGGAGTGAATTCTCCTTTTAATGTCTTATTATAATTTTTAGCTTGACTGCATTCTAGACATTTTGACACAAATTTTTTGACTTCTTCCTTACAATAAGGTCAGTCAAAATGTCTTCTGACTATGTCGAGTGTCTTTCTCATACCAGGGTGACAGTGATCGGTATGATAAAATTCAATGAGTCTTCTTTTCATAATTGTGGGTGCAAATACTCTAAGTCTGCCTATACGGTTTTTAAAGTATGTAATATCCTTATGAATGACTACATTAGGTGACATCTTCTGAATTAGTTTCCTAATTACAGGGCATCTTTTTTGCAGAGTAACTATGTTTCTCATGAGTTCAGTGACAGTGACTTCACCTTTGGGGTTACCTATCATGAAAAGCATAGACTTGTCTTCATCTTCATCTGCAATTAGATTTCCAATTGTCGTCAACTGATTTTGTATGTCTTCAATTTGTTGATTTGTTGTCAGTGTCATACATTCTTGTTTGTCTTTTACAGGCTGAGATCCACAGAATCTATTGAGAGCATCTGCAGCTACATTTTTGACTCCAGGGATATGTTCGATTGACTGGATGTCGAAACATTGTAAATATTCTCTCCAGCGATAGACTCGAGGTGAGACATCGGAGACTGTGAAGAGATGTTTCAACGCTTTGTGATCTGTCTTCACGTGAATTTCTCTGCCTACAAGAATATATTTGCACTTACGGATGACGTAGACAATTGCTAGCAGTTCCTTCTCAAAAGCATGGTAATTATGTTCTGATGTCTTAATGAGTCTGCTTACCATAGCTAATACTTTAGGTTTGTCTTCATCGTCATATTTTATTATCATCCCTGATATGGCAAATTCCGACGCATCAGTGATGATATAGAATTTCTTATTCCAATTTGGGTGTGCCTGCAATACACATTCTCCTATTTCTCTTTTAAATGTGTCGAAACTTTCTTGTTCAACTTGTGTCCATTTAAAAGTGGCATTGTCTTTAAGAAGATTGTAAAGTGGTGCACCAATTTCAGCACATTTCACTATGTGTGATCTGTAGTAGTTGACTACACCAAGAAATGGCTGCACTTCTTTTTTGTTTTTGGGTGTCTTAAATTAGTAAATGGCTTCAGCTCGTTCGGGGTCAGGTTTGACTCCATCTGCATTAATTATGTAGCCTAGGAACTTGACTTGGTAGAGACCAAATTCACATTTTTCAAATCTGAGTCTCATAAATGCATCGTCAACTCTTCCTAAAACCATGTCTAAATCTTTCATATGTTGTTCAGATGTCTTGGAAAATATTACTATGTCGTCAACATATATGGCTACACAGTAATCAAGGCCTCTGAAAACTTCTTGCATGGCTGCAATGAAAGCTGGCATTGAGTCTTTAAGCCCAAAAGCAATTCTGGTAAAGATGTATGTGTGTCCCTTATACCTGAATGCTACATATTGTTGTGAGTCTTCATCTAGTGGAATATGTAAAGATCCACTTGTGATGTCTAACTTTGTGAAAATTGTCGCTCCTAAAAATCTTGTTTTCATTACGTCGATAGGAGGTACAATGTCGCCACTCATATACATGTATTTGTTCAGTTTTTGACTGTCGATAAAAGGTCTTAGTTCTCCTGATGGTTTTTTGATGACTGTCAGAGGAGAAATGTATCTAGATCCTGAACTTTTAATAATGCCTTCATTTTCCCAACCTCGGATGATTTGTTCAACTTCCTCATGATAGGCTTGGGGAATTGGTTTATTTTAATTTTTATTTGAATTTTATTATTGGTGAAAATACAAAAAAATTTTTAATTTTGATTTTAGGGGATGGTCGCATCCTACACGCTCCCCCCAGACCACATCGCATTCTCGAGAGATGAGACAGGGACTAAAAGAAGGTAGATTATGGACAGATTTTACGTTAAATTTTTAAAAAAAGAAAAAAAAGAAGTTGTTCGAATGGGTCCTTCGGTTTTGTAAATCAAAAAAAAAAATTCATGACCTAATGAATGGCCAAATGTAACAATAAAAAATAGTAAAAGTTACCTTGAGGCAACAAAATAGGCCAAAAAACATACATAAAAATTTAAAGTCATAAAGATCAATAAAATAAAAATAAAATAAAAGCAACAGAAGAAAGGACATTTGCCTCCGAGGGGGCTGCCAAAAAACTTCGTGGAATTAATTAATAAAAAAAAAAATAAAATGAAAGTAATGATCTTGTAATGTTGCCTCGGCCAACAATTACGGAAAGTAGTTTACATTAATTAACCCATCTTGTATCTATTGAGAGAAAAATTTTACATTATCATTTCTATTTTTTGGACAAGATGGGATTAAAAGGCAAAATCTGGAATGAGTCAAAGTCAGGGAAGAAGGGAAACAGGAACATATTTTGAGACACCTCATCCCTGATGGTTAGGGGGATGTGAGGGTCAAGAACCAGAATTCTGAGAGGGTAGATCAGACAACTCCTCAAACACATAATGGCAAGGAAAACCCTCACTGTTAATGTACAGGATGCCTCTGTCCTCACCTGCGGAATCTGAACATCAACTTCGTGTAGGTCGGCGAAATCACTGCCCAAATTAACGTAATTTCCATGGCTCGAAACGAGCCCAGCCTTCACACCCGCATATTGTCCTGAAGGGAGGTGTAAGTTCAACAGGGCTGTGGAATCAAACCAATAAGGTTTAGATCCACGAATCTTCCACCTAATTCCAATGTACTGGGTGTCGCACAATTCGCGCTTTTGTGCCAGGACAGATGAAGAAAATGGCTCCTCCCCACATAAGGACACAGCCTGTTGGCTGTCATAATAAATCAGATGGCGCTGTACATCCCTCACAACTCGACAACGAAATACAATTGGTCTTGAGGGGGTAGTATCAACTCCCTGAGAAGTTGTGGACCAGGGAGGTTGGAGTGAAAGGAGGTGGATGGGGTCTTTCCTCTGGTCCTTTTTGTATCGAAAAATCGATACTACTTTAGGCTGGAGGGGCTTCTTCCTCAACTTCAACGTAGGGGGGGTCAAAACAGTCGGGATCAGCCGAGTGTAAAGTAGAGGGTCTGGAGACAAACAAGGGTTCACCTCTGCCTCTACCATTTACTAATCTATCTCATATCGACGAGGTAGCCATTGCCTGTAGGGGGAGTAGGTTTGAAAGTAGGGAACCAGACAATGGGGGACTCCACGTCAAGTAACTGGCGTTACTGGACCTTGGAGCTTCTTGGGATGCTCGTGTCAATGAGCGGTATTCTTCAGATCAAGAAGTGGTTTATGTTGTTGAGGAATTTGGATAGGGGGCAGTGACAATGGACAAGGGGATGGTGATCGGAATTGTCGTTGTCACCTGAGAAATTTTGGGAATGGTAAATTTTGGCAAGGCTACAGGGCCATAATAAAAAGGATCGGTTTTTGGGGGACAGGGACCCATGATAGGTGGGTCACCTGACCAACTAGTTTTAACGAAGTTATTGATTTGGTTGGGAGATAGTTTGCCATTCAGATATCTTATGTCCCCAATAAGTGCATCCTTCGCAGGTCGGGGTGTGAATCCAATTGATGACACAGGGATGGGAGCATGCCTCGATTTTGCCAAAGAGACATCCCTGGATGTCTTTGATTTGGCTAAGGTTGAACTTGATGAGCGAGAACCTCTGGCTTTGAGATTGGCCTAACCCAATCCACCTGAGTTGTTGAGGTCTTGGAAGACCTCGAGGCTGAATTAGAAATTGACGTTAGGGAATTTGGAGATGGGTTGGCGCATTCAGTGTTGGAACCAGCAAAACTTGCCATGGTTAACCCCCTTCCCCTAGGTTTTGAGGGTCTCTTGCGTTCCACTGACCCCTTCTTTTTTCTATTCTCAGTCTCAAGGACTGATATCTGAGGCTTGGAGGGGGTGGGTTTGTTCGGACCACTGTCAGCTTTGTTCGAAGTTACCACACCACCCTCACAAGGAGTTATTGCCAGGTCAAGACGTTGCAGCACCATGCGCAAATTGCCGGAGGTCGTGACAATGGTGGGGGCTTTTACGCTAGTAATGACCTGTGTCACCGACGTTACATTAGCCACCGAGGTGGTGACATTAATAAAATTACCGAGATGCGCAATGGGCGTGGAGATGGAAAATGCCTGGGAAATATGGGGCGGTATTTTTCACCTTGCCCGCATTTCCTCATCGTTGGAAACCGTCGTCACCTGGCTGGGGTGGTCGCTGTCATTGTCGGAGATGATGATGGACTCCTGTGGTGGTGGTTTTGGCAGTTGAGGGGGACTTCAGAAAATTGACGCCAAGTTTCTCAAGCGGAATGGAGACTTTTAAACTGAGTCTCTCCTTTCCCACTGAGGTTGTGATTGGGTCAATGATCTCAGTGATGGTGTCCACCATGGTGGGGTGCATGATGAAACTGGGTGAGTAAGGCTCCACGGGAGTGTCGTTGTCATTGGTGATGGCCATTATTGTTGTCCTGCTGGGGGATGAAATTGCATCGGTGAAAGCCACAAATTTTTCAGCCACAGCAGTTTCCTGGACTATGGCATCAAGGTGGCAAAAGGCGTCCCAAAAGCGCCCGAAGTCACAATGGAGCATGTGGTTGGTGATGGGGGTATGGCTGGTTTGTCCTGGCGTTGATCCGTTCCAATGACAACAACGTTGTTGTTGGCATCCCCTTCCTTGACAGTGGCTGTGTCGAGGATGAAAACAAGCAACGTCATTGGAGAGACCATGGCCTCCAGGGTGGTGGTTGACTGGAAGAGTGGAGAGGTACTGAGAGTGGTAGAAACAAACTCGGCACCCTCCAAAGCCGAGAGGTCCACCACGAGTGATGCCAATGTTGATTCCAAGTCCTTCAGCAGAGAAATGGACGCTGACATGGAGTCCTTCAGCGGCGATGAGGGTGAAATAGCCCTCACCAAATTGACAATTGAGGAGTCACTTAATGTAGGTTGAAGGTTGTTGCGGGGTGTCGAAAGCTTCGCCCCACATTTGGGCTGATTTGTAAACTTTGCCTTACACCTCTCCAGTGAAACCAAGTTTAGGCAGTCCACATGGCGCATCTCAGTTGCGTCTGAGATGGCTGAAGTTGGCGATGTTTCACTTGGGTTGGCGGTGTCGGGCAGGGGCAAATGGTACACCAACAGCATGGCCTCAATCGCCAGATTGGCCAGTACAAAAGTTTCCTCTAAAAGAAAACTCAACCGTTGGTGTGTGGTCAAAATTTCTGCACGGATAACCAAGAGCTTGTGCGCCATTATTTTGGCTACAACCCCGGGGTTGGCCAGTCGACATAATTTGTCCTGATATTTCATCGGGGACAAATTAATAACGTCGACGAATGGTTTGACCAACATGTTGTGGGAAAGTTTTTATAATAAAAAAAATTTTTAAATAATTATTTGCGACACGAAATATGCAAAAAATGACGTAAAAAACAACGACACAATACATGAGGCAAAGAAAAAAAAGGAATGCAGGTAAAAAAAAAATATGTTTAAAAAAAATAAAAAGATGAAGAAATCGAGAAAAATGAAAAATAAAAACAGGTAAAATGGGCACAGTTACTTACGTATTTTGTTGCTGGGTAAAACTCAAGGCAATCGAGGGCTCTGTATGCGGATTCTGACCACGAGGTCAGGGTGAAAAAAAAAGGTGAAGTGAAAAATGAAGAAAAGAAAAAAAAAGTGAAGTGTGACCATGAATTCAAAATTGAATTGCCTCGAGAGGTTAGGCTTCTCAAAAATGTATTTTTAAGAAGACCTAGACCTCGAATTTGTGAAAAAAAAAATTAATGAAAAGAATTTTCTCCTTTTTCCAGCGTTATCAAACTCAGCCCTCTAACTTTTAAATAGCTGCCGAAGAATCATCGAGAGAATAAGAAGAGGTTTCTAGATTTTAAAAATCTGTCAATTTTCCTTTAATTAGCATTTCTTAATTTTCTTTTTCAAGTAGCTAAAGATGATTGAAGAATTGTATGGAAATTTTTTTGATTGTATCTTCTTTCTAGCAACACCAATCCCAGTTCTTTAGCTTAAATGGAAGATGAGGAATCATTAAGTGATTTCTTATTTAAATTACACCCTTTTAATTAATTAATTTTCAAATATGAATCTGGGGACACAGGTATATGCGTTATTGTGCCTTGTTTACATTATCAGCTCTGTAGCCATGTGGTGCATTATTGTGTTTTATAACCTGTGGGTTGCCCAACAGCTCACAGAAGTGGTAACTCCCAATGTGAAATGTACATGCAACCATCTTCACATCCCTCTCCTTAGGGTTGCATTGAGCAATGATGATCTAATTCTGTGTTCATACAAAGTGGCCTAGCTGCCCCTCTAATGTCATGTTTGCATTGCAGCACTGGAGGGAGTGGTTGTGGGGACATGGCTATATGTGCTATCATGCCCCATTTACATCATTGGCATTATAGCCACATGGTGCGTTGTTGTGTTTTACTCAACCTGTGGATTGCTTGTTCAAATCCCAGCCAACAGCCCACAATGAATGTCAAGGGCACTCTCCCAGTTTATTATTACAAACCTTTTTAACCAACTTTCATTGTAATCCCCAAAGTGGTACACTTCAATAATGAAGATACAATCCAAGGCAATTTTGCAACATATATTCTTTATGATAAGTAAAAAATTAAGAGTTTTCTGGGATGAAAAGTGCACTTATTTGGACAACCTGTGTTATACCAACCAGGGTGGATACAAATTACAAACATAGACTAAGTTGGTAACCCATTTCTTACCATCAAATTTCACAAACTTACCTGAAACCAGACAAACTTGAAATCTTGAAACCACCAGAGTCCAATTTTAATCTAGTGATTTTAATTTGGCATACAAAATCAAGCCCAGATAGCATATCAAAGTTACAAATTTCAATACTCCTGGGTGTTTTAATCTATGAGTAACTTCAATTTTACAATACAAAACAGATTCCCCAACATTTTGTTAACTTGAAGCATAAAATTGTTAAATTTGAGAAGTTCAAGAATTACCATTCTTCATACCCACACAAAAACTGCCTAGCTAGACATGTTTGTAATTATAGGAAGAAAAATAAACATGTCACATGAATCCAATACATTAAACAAAAAGAACATACTAGTTGTAAAACAGCAACAAAATAACTTCCGATTCAACTAGGACAAAAACAATAATCTTCCTAAGAACATGAAAAATGGCAATATAAAATAATAAATTATAACTACAAACAAAATCAAAATGCTCACACTAAAAAATCTGGAGTAAAAATAAATGAGAAAGCTCTAACAATTATCTAACTTACAGCAAGCTATAAATCAGATGATTGTGGAACTTTCTGATTGGCTTGTATTTTTCACCCTTCTCTAATGGAACCAAGTCCAAAAGAAGGGAGAAAAATACAAGCTAATTGTCGAACCACTTGAAATTAGCTGAAAACTAGAAACACCAGAATTCTTGAAATGTACATGTAAAATCATATGTATATCTCAAATCAACCTTATTTCATGTAATATAGCTAGGGTCATGCCATCTGAGAAATTATGGCTTTATCAACCTTTAGTCTATTCTCTCTCATATGGTGTAAATCTCTAGATACCCAAGTACTGATCATCTGTCTCTTAGGTGGATCCTGCTGAAATGTCAATGTGGAGAATCTCACCTCTGTGTACTTGGAACTTACTTGGGATCGACTTAGTGGGTGTTTTAGTTGTGATGAGATATGTCCATACTTCCTTGTACTTGCATATCACAGTGTTAAGCCAGACCATCAACAGCAACCAACTTTTAATCTTCTATGATTTCAGAGAACCAACAAATATTATTTACTGTACCTACTGGTCTAACATTATTTTACATTAGTGAGTAAACTTTATTGGAAAGAGGTGTAATGAAAGTGAACTTAAAGAATTTGGAACATCCAAATTTTATAGTTTGTTGTTCTACGAATACTGGGTATTTCCCTATTTCTTTTTCACCAGATTCTACCTAATATCCATTCCGCATGTTCGATTAAGCCTATAAAACTTTATATCTTGACAGAATTACATTTATGTTTACTACAATTGCAGGCCATTCGAATCTTTGTGCCCTTTTGTTTCATTTGCTCAACAAATGGTTGTGTGAAAATACCAGGAAAAGTTTTAAGTTTGTTTTTTCAAATCAAAACCTTTGGCCTTCCACATTTAAAAAAAAAAAAAAAGTTTACATTATATATTTTATTTATTAAAAAATAAAGTGTGAAGGCTAAATAAAAAATTAAAAAAAAAAGATAACTCCTCGGGTGATTGGTCATTGGTCGGTTCGAGTATTTATTTTTGATGTGGTTTTGCATTTCGGTTCCCCTATTTCCACATTTAACTATTTGAAAAAAAATAAACTGCAAAGATGTCTATGAAAGTGTGTATGTGTGTATGTGAGAGAGAGAAAAAAAGTTTTAAATTTTATTAAGAAAGATCGATATTGGTTAATGAAATGTATTCAGCATATTAAACTTGGGAAAATGTAGAAGGTAATCTGGGCTATCATTGGAAAAGGCAACCCCCTTAAAAACGAGAAAAGATTTGAGATTTGTACAATTTTCATTTTCTTGAAGGATTACATATTATAGAGAACCAAGTTCGTAGATACTCTTATACATGAAAGGTGAAAGCTTTGATCCCGGATTATTTTCTTCTGTTAAATATGAAAAGGATTTTTATTTATGTGAATGATGGTGAAAATAAAATTCTCTTTGAGGTGGGTTTTGTAATAGAAATTTGGAACAGGTAAATTGTACTTCGAATACGCATGATGAGCTCTGCCATCAGTATCATGATACAAATATGAAGTCAGTTGCATTTATAATGTGTTACAAGTTAATCTGTTTATGAATAATTTATTAAGCTAGGTGTGGTCAGTGAAATTGAAAAATTTTGTTTTCCAAAAAGCCTTGTATTATAAGAGCCAAAATCATAGGCAGATACATACTACAATTCAATAATGACAATGTTTTACTATTAGGGAACTAGCAGTTAGGTTTTTTGATTTTGTGTGTAATATTCTGAAGGCCTTTTGGTCCTGCTGTTGACTAAGTACTGGTTTTTCCAACCACAGTCAAGCTCTCAGTTAGTTTGACTGACCAATCAAATGAAAAGTTAAGACAAGATTTTAGCACTAGCTGACTGTTAAATTTCTTACCTGGTGATTGAAATACCAGCCCTAAAAGATTGGCAGGAACACCTAGCTATGGAATTCATTATAGCATAGAAGTTTATCATAAGTTCTGCATCTTAAACTGATCTAAACATATTTTTTCAGTTATTAATTTTCTATGTTAGAAGTCTCCCAGATTGAAATTTTGTCAAAAGTTGAATATTAGTTGTGGAATACCTTGTCGTGAAAAGAATATTCTCACCAGAAGGTAATCAACAGATTATTGCTTGTTTTGCCACTTAATATGTACACACATATGGGTAAGCCAAAACCTGGGCAAACACTGGCAATTTTAGAGCCAGTTTGACGGTTTATATAGAGGCTTATTTACACGCACACATACGTATTAATTACGTACATCTGTGTAAGGGTTAGTTTGTCATTTCTTGTATAGATAAAAAATGGAGGACTGGTTTGTGTATCAGATTGTGACATCACCATCTTTGTTAGATTAGTTATGGTATGGTACTTGTATATTACTTGCACATACATACAAGTAATTACGATCAAAAGTAATTCGTGCATTTGTTTTACATCATAGAGACAAATATTTGCCTGCCTGTTGGCAGCAACTGTCATTGGCAATCCAAGCCCCTTCACCTTATACGGGTGATGTCCCCTCATTAGTTCTCAAGAAATTAGTTTTGTTTCATATAATGCAGTACTTAATTATATTTTAAAATAAATTCTCAATATTGCAATGAAGGTGGCTTTTTTAAATTTTATTTTGAGAAAACTGAAAATTTAAGGCATTTTTTCCTTAAAATTTTTACATTTTCAATAACTTTTTGTGTATAACTTTGTATGCACATAATCTCAATTGTATTTTCTAAATAATGGCGCAAACTGGATTTTTCAGTCACAGTTTTCCAGATACAAATTTTAAAATATTTGAGATTGGCCTAAAACAAAAATTAAATTCAGTTTTATTCTATGCCTGTCAATGTGAGAGTATATAAAGTGTCGTACATATGTGTAACTTATGTTGGTTTATCTACTGCTGCTAGGTGGTGATCTCTAGGTAGAGAAAGCTGTATAGTAAGGGGTCTGAAAATGCTTGCTTATGATGTTATGCAGAACAGTGTAAAGACTGGTGAAAGAATAATGAGGTAATGACAAGGTCTCTCCCCTTAAATATTGTTCTTTTTTTAGATGCACAAAGGCTGTAACCATTCTACAAAATCAAGGACCACAAAACTGAAACTTACTGAGAAGAAAACAAATTCAAGAAATGTCTAATTCTTAATAGAATTTGTCAAAATACGATATGCAACCCTGGGTGGCAAGATCCATCCCAAAACTAACCAACATAAATTCCTCAAAAAACAACACTCAATTAATTAACCAAAAGCATCTCCACCAGCTGAATCAGGTGAAGATCCAAGTTTTAATCCAGACATGCGCCGCTAGCCAGGCCATCATTTTAACTGCTTTATACTATATAAAAAAATGGGGATAGTTACCAAATTAGCCTTGTGTTTTCTGAGGTGTTTACATAAGAGGAACTCACCTGAGTGTAACTTGTTTTATTTCTGAGAGCAGGCTCGTTGCCTGTGTGTAAAAATTTATACATTTTGTAAAAATGGAATGTAGGGACCATTACAATTCGATATCAAAAAGTTAGATGAAGGGAGTAGCAAAAAATTATACAATTGAAAAAGTGTTTGAAATGCTACTCTGTAAAAACAAAATGGAAGGGGAAGCCATTGATGGGGGATTACAATTCATACCTGGTACGGATCACGAGTATGACCACCAATAGGAAGAGCTATGTGTTAGTGGTTTAGGAGGAAAACAGTTTTATTAAAAAGAGGAAAAATACAAGTTTAAAATGGAGGGAGAAGTTACGTTACATTTACATACCTAGACTAGATAGCTAGCCTAGCAGAGGATACCCACTGGGTTTGATTTATTATTTCTAGGAAATTTATTATTTTTGAAATTAAATTTAGATATTACATATTTTTATTACTGCTTCTTACAAGAACTTTCAGTGTACATCATATCCAACAATAAAAAAGTTGTGTTATAAAATTACCATTTGTTTGAGACAAAATATAATATTCATTTTATCATTAAATCAGTATGTTCCAGAAATAAGAATTTTTAAACCATGAAAATAAACAATTAAAGCAGAAATAAGCAGCCTATAAAGCAAAAGCGCATTATACAACCAAGCCTGAAAATTACAAACATTTAGTGTAAGAAATATTTATTACTGTTTAATATTTTTATAAATGACTGTAAGAGACTGATGAAGAGCAAAAATACATGCTACAAAAACTGAATAAAATTAAACATAATAAAAATCAGACATGAGAAAATTACAACTCTTACAAAAAACTAATATTAGAAATAAAAGTGTCTTCATCAATTATCATAGAGATGAATAAAGTATGAAATTTGAAAGTTCTTTGGAAAGTTTATTTTAATTTAAAAAATCCGGAAGTTTATTGTCTGATTTTGATGCGAAAACTTGAAAGAATTTAGAGTGTTTGGCTTTTGGTGGAGTGGTATGAAAATGCATAAAAAATAAATTATTTAATGAATACAAATGAAAATTTATCATAATCATATTTGAAATCTCTAGCTCTCCCTTACTGGTAATAATAATGTTTTCAGATAAATCACTGAAAAAGTGTCTTCACATTTTTGTTGTCTTAGACCACATCTGCATTTTTTATCTGATGTTGGGGTTGTCAATCGATTAAGAACATAACTAACCCGAAGGTTTTTTATAATGGTTGTCACCGAAGTGACTTTTTGTATGTAGTAGGCCTGTCATCATTACCAATCCTTCATGATATCGAGATAAACTCAATTAAAGGATCATTTTGATTTCAGAATTAAATAACCCCACTAATCCTTCAGATTGATTTAATTATTGCCATCCTAAACTATCTACACAGAGAAATTTTCACACAGTGTGCTTATTGCCTATCTTCAGGACTTAAATTACAACCAACAGTATCTGAAGCCAAGACTGTGGAGGGACCCCATAACACATAACTAAACCTAGTACTGGTTGTCATCAGTATATAAAAGTAAGTGATTCGATTGAAGAAAATCAGATATGAGATCAGTTTGTGTGAAGGTTTTGGAATATGTTGTTGTGAAGAAGTATTCACAACATGAAAGTAGCCAACAGCTATTGGCATGTTCTACCACTTTGTACTTACATAAAGGGAAGTCAAAACCTGGGCAAACAATGATGATTTTGCAGCTACTTTTTAGAGTTTATATAGGGGATTTGGCTCATGCACATAGACGCACATACATTCATACACATACATTATTTTATCACCTAATTATGTCGTGATAAGAAATTATATAAAAAGTTTGCTACCATTCTCTAAAATTTCCAAGATCTCTGTCTATCAATTAATCAAATAATGAATCATTTCCATTTTTCACTTGATTAATTTTTGATCTGTGAGAAAAATTTTTTTTTAAATATTGGAAAAATATTGATGTTTTTAAGAAAATATCGCAAAAATATCTATCTATTAATGTTTGAACTGGATTTGAAAAAATTTAAACATAAAAAAAATATTTTTTTGAATAGAAATGGAAACTGAATAAAAACTTTTGGTGAAACCAGGAAACCTAATGACAATGAAAACCAAAATAATGGAAATGGAAACAAAAAATAACTAACGTTATGGTAAATTTTATAAACTCAACCAAAGGATGGTTTATACTTGTTGATGTACTCTATGATCTAATATGTAAATAGTTTACTAAAGGGAAACACTATTTTCAGTTTATAGGTACTATTTCTTTTGATCTATTCTCTAAAAGTTGAAATTTCCCAATTTTACAGAATACAGATTAGATGTTAGAGAATTGAGTTTAAACCGCCTTTAATGGAAACAAAATGAAAAAACGGTTGTGTTTCCCAATCACTGATTTTGATTGTGAAAGTGGTGCCATTTTTCCTCTCACATGCGTAGAACAATATTACTTTAAAACTAACATTTTTTTATTATTTAAGGATGACTCCAAAACTACCTCATCGATTGTAAAAAAATCAAATGGGACCACCATGGGATCATTCTCATATCATTTAAAAAAAAGTTAATGAAAATCGTGCCTAGGTTGAGAAATTAAGCCTCAACAAATATAAAGAAAAAACAAAATATATGTACAGATCAAATTGATAACTTCCTCCTTTTTTTTCAAAGCACGTTAAAAATTTTGTTAAAACCCAGTTGTGGCAATTGCAACATAATTTTTTTCCCCTGAAAATATTAATGCATGCAGTATGTTCAAATAACCATTTTTGCTTCTCGCAAGCGATGTATCGATTATGTACCTTTTCACAACATCTTAGTTTACAATTTTTGAATCTTGTCAAAACTGTCACACCTTGTTTTTAACGTAATTTTTGTCAAAATTGTTACGCAGATCTTTAAAGAACTAATCATTCAGATTGACTAGATTAAAGTGCAATAAGTTGCATCTCGCGAGTCATTTTTATGAAAAACGGTATCGTAGTTAGGTGAATTATTTTCCCCTGAATGATCGATTTTGCGAGTACTTTAAGTACGAAATCGATACCAGTAATAATTCCAACAAATTCTCCAAAATAAATTTTATTTAAAAAAACAAAAAAATAAAAAAACAAAAAAACAAAAAAAAATCGACTAAGTTAATCTGAATGAGTGGCTCTTATAGGTGGATATACCCAAATTTATGACAATAATTTTTTCAATATTTAAATTCTCATTTTCTTCAATTACACTCTCAAGTTTTTAATTTTCAAATATGAATAGCCTCGGACTGGAACATTTTGATCCTACTTTCATTAATTAAAATTTATAAAGTAAGACACTTGTTCGGAGTGAATGAAAATCCGTTAATTCCGGAGATAGACATACCAAACATATAATCTCCTCCGTAGGTAGTCTGTAATAATGAAGAAGTGTCAATATTTTAATTTTCACCCCTTTTTTTCTCTCAACGTTGTCTTCGCCTCATCGAGTCGGTTTTTACTCATCCCCGCCCCACCCCTCAACTCGTTCCAACGTATTCACTCGTTGAAAACAATATTTTCCTCCTAAGTTCATATTTTAGTTCGCTCAAAAATAATAGAAAAAAAAAGAGAAAAAAAATGTGAAGCTCCTTTCGTTCGATTTCGCATTCGACGACGTCATAATGGTAACACTGGTAACGGCGTAAGCATAGCGCACACAGACATTTGCTTTTTTTTCTCCTCTTTTTTTTCCAACATTCGTTTTGCTTGCTCTCGCTCTGGCTGTTCGTCTCTCACTCTTTCGTCGGACGTACTTTCGTCGTCTATCTCTCAGCCGATTCTCATTTCGTTAGCCCAGCAGCGGAGATAGTCGATAGTGCCAGCGCGATATTCTCTCTTCTTGGTCGAGTGTTTGCAATTTGCTACGTACGTTATCTGTTTCGTTTCAGTTACTGACATTTTGCAATGTAGTTTATTTAGAATTTTTGTTGTATTTTGTAATTTTCTGTCGACGGTTTTTTGTTTTTTTTACTTTTTTTTTTTTTGCTTCTTGTCAACAGACGTAAAGGTGTTTTTTTTTTCCATTTCGGTGTTTTCATAGTTTTCTTTATCATTCAGTTAGTTTATTTTCTCCGTTTTTCTGCCCCCTTTTAATAATTAAAAAAAATTCTTTATTGACTAACAGTACTCGTGTATGTGTGTGTGTGTGTGTGTGTGTTTGTGACTTTTATTTTTATTTCATTTACCATCGAATATTGCCATCCATTTTGAAAATACAGGCAACAATAACTGAAGAGACCGATAGTGGTTATCTACATGGTACCTTAAAAACTTGGAAAAGCATGTTACGAAGAAAAGGTACTTTGAATACTGGCTTGCAATAATAATGTGAACGCGTTACGAAACTGCTTCTATACTTTTTATCAGGTAAAACACACCATTATATATTATGTTTTTGTCTTACGTAGTTGTATGTAGAATTGTTAATGCACACGTGTTGTTCTTGAGGACGCAATACCTTGGCTTGAATTTGATAGCAAGTCATAATGTTACGATAATTACTAGTATTTACCCTTTAGTGTACATTATTTGGTCTTTTGTTAACGATATGAATTTTAATGTTTTTGATTCGTAAATTCATTGTCATCCTATAGGCCTAATCAAATTCAATCGAATATGACGTGATTTTGGTACCTACTGATTAGATCTCCAAGTTTAAATTTTATTTTTTATGTATCTTTTCATCCACCCCTCCATTTCATCTCTGCCTCAGACCTCAGTTCTACAGCCACACTCTTGAATGACCGTCATAAAAGGGTTTGCTGTTGACTTTTCCGAAATGGATGATTTGTTGATTTATTTAGATGACTCCTGTGGGCCGTGGTTAAACTCATTCAGCATTTTCTGAAGCTAGAATGTTACTGCATGCTTGGGAGTTGGGGGATGGGTCGCATGTTTGTAATTGCTGCCAATGTTTCTGTTCCCATTTGACAATCTGCCATTTATTTAGAGTGCTATTTTCTGTTTTGGATGAAAAAAACGAGCTTCCAGCACATTTAAATAACGGACTACTTGATTTAGAAAAGTGTGGAACAAGTTATTTTCTTCTCTAATCCTCAGCGTTACCAACTTTGAAATTTCAAAATATGGATTGCTTGATGAGTAAAGCTGTGAATTGTAAGTTTTTATATGTTTTCCTGTATCGCACTTGAAAGGGTATATATTCGAGATATCTTCACTGGGTAATCATCAAATTATGAATAATATGAGGTCAATTTGAAATCGCATATGTCTAATATTTAGGGTATAACAGCATATTTTATGATATTATGGCTATTTATAGAGCATATTTGAGAATATTTTATTAAATTTCATCTTCCAGTGCATAAAAATCAAAATTTTCCCTTTTTTCACAAAGAAATAGAAAATTTTTTAAATACAATAAAAAGTCATTTCTTTGTAACACCTGCTGATAAACTACGTTTTTATAAACACCTTGAGAGTGTGTAAAACAGGAGATTTTAGAACCGTTTAGAACTGGTGTATAAAGTTCTTACCTTATAGTATATTGGTCTTCATTTTATTCATTGTCTTGGGAGTATGCGTCACTTTATACACGGTCCTTTTGAAGCATGCCCTTGTCTTCATTTCCTTTATTTTATTTTTATTTTTTATTATTTTTTTTTTTCATTAAATTTTCTTTTCTACGGGGATTCAAACCACTGATATCAGAGCTAGCTATCTAGCACTATATCCATTACACCATGAGAACTGGTTGAGTAGAAGGGGATAGTTTGAGTTTATATTATGTTTGCCAATTACAAACATATTTATTTATCTCAATTTTTTGTTTTTGTTTTTTAGGGGGAGGGGGTGTTGCAAAAATTAGTGTGTGACATATGTGTATGTAATAGGTGATAGATACTCATGTGATTTGCGGTAAGAGTCAGAGGCAGGTGATGCAAATCACACTCTGATCAAAATCACCCACTTTATACCCTTGTATCACAAATAACTATGTAGTATGCAACCTAAGGATATATCCCAAGGAAACAAATCACAACACCAACATATATTTTTCTCGACACATTCAATTTATATGAGTCTGAAGATGTCATATGTGAGTAGGTATAATCCAATAGAGATGTAAAAGTCTTGCCTAAACCTGCACAGAAAGGCTTTTAACCATGCATTGATTTTTAAAACCAAATAAGCGCGATCCAAGGAACATCTTGTTAAAAAGAATGTTAGCCGATATTTACTATGAATTTCACCGAGGACTAGCCCATTGCCAGTAAAAAAAATTAGTCCGTATTACAAAAATATAACATACTGTATTATGAAAAAATAAAAACAAGACAAAATGAAAACAGTGTTTGTCTCCAGAAAGCAAAATGTTGGATGATTTTCAGAGTGAATTATAACATAGCGTTAGCCTAAAAAAAATGGCTCCTGGGATGATAAACTTAAGAGAGAGAAATGAAAACCAGTTTTAGTGACAGGTATCAGATGGTACAAATTATTAAGCAAAGCTACATCCACCACCAGTGAGAACAACACGGCATGATGTAGTGGTAAAGTTGAAAAGAAAGAAAAAAGTTGTAAAATGTTTTGAATGAAGGAAGAATTTTTATTATTGAATGAACCAGCCTCCCTCACAGCGTATTATTATTAGTAGCTGAATTTTTAATTTCAAGAAAGATAAAATTATCTATTATTACTAGGCTGTGTCTGTCAACTATTTCTTGATTACACTAAAAAACATAATGGATGAGAAAAAAAGAATGCTTGAAAACTTTCACTTATAAGAAAGAAACTATTCCTGTGTCAGATTTTTGAATTTCATACAAAATAGTAGGTAAAAATCTTTTAAAATATTAAATTTCCATTCAGTTTTCAAGTTTGGTAATTTTTTATCTATAAAATCTGTGTTTTTCATTCAACAGATCAGAATGGTTTTTCTCTTCAATTTGACACCCATATTGTGGGAATATTTTGTCATACTGATGATTTTCAGTGAATTTGTTTTGAATATTTTCTGATTTTTTTTGGGCATACTTATTTTGCCTATTTTAAGAGCATATAATTCAAAGCCTCATTAATGAGTAAACAGAAGTAAGAAGTTCTAAAGTTATAAATGAAATAAATGTTATTATTGATGATTTGGTCATATACTTTGTGGTCTTTTGAATTTGTTTCAAAAGATGTAGTTATTTTATCATAAAATTATGAAACTTGTTGAAGTTCATATTGAAATTACTTTTCTAAAGTTAACTCTGTTATGACAATTAGAAATATTCAACTTTTTTTTTTTGTAGTACCAGACATTTCTATTGTCAGGCAGTAGTACATCTTGCTTCTTGCTGAACAAGATGAGAAACTGCCTAACAATCCAAAAAAATACTGATTGGTCTTGTTTTTGAATTTTCTTAATGTGGAATCGGACAACTCACAAAAATTAATTTTGAAGATATCATTTGCAGTAGTCTCTTCAAAAAAATCACTGAAACAGAAAAAAATGCATTATTTTTACATATCCAAGATTTTTTCTTTGACTAAGGGGGTTCTATACCCTCAGAACTCACTTTATTTACACTCTTAGATATCATCGTAAATAAATCTAAAAGATATCAACAGCATCCTGTTTTGACATCCCGAAATGATCGCCACATGATTGTTTGAAAATGAATTAGAAAATAGAAATAATCAAAAAGTTGAAATTTGAGAGAACAGCCAAAGATTGCAGATCGCAAGAAACACTAATGTCCTAGATCATAAAAGAAAACAACGTGAAACAATCTACCCTACATACTACATAAAACCATGAGATCTTGCCTCATGGTATCTCACACAACTCCCCATAATTATTGTTGAAAGGCCCTAATCCGAGTGAAACAATCTCTCTTAGGGTGCGTATACATTTGCGAGCAAAATGCTTGCGAACCATTCGCAAACCGTTCGTTAGATGCTCGAGAACCACTCGATAAAATATTATTTCAGTGAACAGTTCGCGAGCATCTAGCGAACCAGGGAAAAGAGACGAACTAACTGCGAACCATCCGCAGTTATCGCGAACCTATAGAATGGAAACCGCGAACACAAAAATGAATAAACTGCACACGAACGCCGTCCCAACTGAACTGCGAACATCCTTTGTGTTCGTTGAAAAAACCGACTTCCGGCGGTTCACAACGAGCGACGAATGAACAGTTCGCAAGCAGTTCGTGCGACGCAAAAATGTCGTATCAATTACGCGAACATGGTGCTTGCGAGTGGTTTGCGAACAGTTAGCAAGCATTTTGCTCGCAAATGTATACGCACCCTTACAGTTTGAATAATAATTAAACTTAGTTATCATAGTTACCGATGTTACAACCAAGTGTTGAAATCTTACTTTCGATGTTATGGATCCGTTGATGAACTGTTCATAGTTGCTATAATAATCTGATGTTAATTAAGAGGATGTTTTACCGCTTGATCTTTTGGTTCTATCGCGATTATAATAAATGATGATGAACACAAGAAAAAGAAAAGCGAATTCCCAAATCAAAGCACTTTTAATTATTTGTGTTTCATTTTATAACACTGGTGGTGACGTGAATGAAAAACGTACGGATTGCTTGGCTGGTAGAAAACGAAGTACTTACCTTGTGGTGTGTGAATTGCCATCACACCACCAGATCATTATCTATTAGATCTAGTTGGTTCCACATCATATTATTCAAAAATATTCACCATTGAGTTTTGTCTTATTATATTTTATAATCTGTAATTTTATTTGACATTTATGATCAAGTGTAGGAAAACATGGAAGTATTTTAAGGAATTGAATTTTAACTAATGATGAAACTCAACGTTTTGTTCATAAATGACAAATTTTTATTTATTTATTTATTTATATAATTAGTAATTGAAAATAGATCTCACACTGTATTACCAAAATCAGTTTCTCAGCTACATTTTATTTTGATCTTCAACTCTTGAAATGTAGTGCAGGTTTTGAAATTTATCTCCCATTTTCACCAACCAAGCAGAGTTTTCACCATTAGTTAAGTATTAGATGTTTAATTTGATTATACACATTCATTGTCATTAAATTTCATTCCTATGTCTTCTTGAAATCGCCAATTCTTGGATTTTCTTGTTAGTGAGATTTCCTATCCGTGGTTAAAAATTTGTTGGTTCATTTTCTGGATAAAGTTTGAAGAAAAAAAATGTTTCCCATTATAAGTGCCAAATTTTGTAATGCAATTTGGTGATTAAGTATGCCATTTGATTTGACAAATTAAAATGCTACCATTGCAACTTTTAGTGTCAAACCATGGTGGCTACTCCACTAACATTGAAGTTACTTACACTCTTTAAGCTATCAATAACTTGGTAAGTAGTTGAATAAGAAAAAAATAGCCTACTTGGTCCTGAATTAAAACTTCAGTATGACACACTTTTCTGGTAAAAAGTTCTCTTTTGATAATAATAGATGGTGATTGCATTGTGCTTGAAACAATAATTCCTTCTGTTTCAATTCTACTTTTTAGAAATTTGTTTTTGACCTCAATTAAATTAATTCCCCAGATACAGTGTGCAATTTTTTCAACCTGAGTCAATATGATTGATTTGAAATTTGGTAAATCGAACATAGATCTGTTATACTCCTGAAGGAATATCCTTCGATACAGTTAGAGCAGACCTGGTTTGTGAACTGTCATCTTGTTACTTTTAAAGGAACTAATGCTGAAAAAGAATCACTCAGTTCATCATTATGTCTGAGGTCATTCAGTTCTTTTATGCATTCTTTTTCTTCTTTCAGTTTGTTGCTAGATGATGAAATTCAGCATTAACTTATTAAAATTATTCTGTACCAAGTGGTTGAATAGTACATGGTTCCCCTTATTTTGTCTGAACAAAAAATCGAAGATTAGCATGAAAAAAAAGAACTGGAGAGTGAAAAACATATTAATTGTTCTAATTTATGAAAATAAAGAACACTTTTCTAAGAATTATTTGAAAAAAGAGTTCTTCATAATAAACAGGAATATGGAAGAACTAATATTATGGATTAATTCTTTCTGCCTATCTCTTTGATCCACTTGAATTTGATTTAATATTTTAAGGGAATATTAGTTTGTATTAAAGTAAAATAATCTGTAGAAATTTGAGTAAATGGTTTTGTTCCCTTTATTTTATATTATCGTCAGCAAATTCGTTTTTCAATGTTAATTGAACAAAAATATGAAAAAGTAACCAAGGTCGAAGATCGAATCTTTACAATTTTTTCTCACATGATTAAATCATTTTTCTGTCATTTGTTTCTATTTCAATTCCAATGATTCAATTTGACTTAGTAGTTGGAGCAAAATGAAATGATTCATTGGCTCTGGAATCACTCTTCAAAAAATAAATGGAATAACTCTATAATAGTTCATTGTGACTGAATGAAATATTGAAAAATCCTGTCACATTAATTATCTGTATATGTTTATATATGTTAATGTTATATTATGATTGTATTAAATTTGTTAGATGCTGACAAAATATTAGACAATGTGAAATTTAAAAGCATTATTTCTTGAAATGAAAAATTAATTATGATGATAAAGTACAGTAAATAATCAATTACAAATAAAACCAAAGAAATATAATAAAGTTATGAAATAAAAAAGAAAGAAAACATAAACATGGGTTAATGTTTGTAAAAAAAAAAAGTTCATGTAAATTAGAAAAAGAAAATGAAAAAAAAAATCTTTACCTGAAGTACCATCCCATCGATCCGCACCAATAAGTTGGGGGCTACATACCTGAGAGCTGAATAAAACCTTCCTTGGGATAACATAAATAATTCCTCAATTTTCAGAGATCTTAAATTAGTAATAAATGAACATTTACATTTTTATTTATATAGATATAAAAACACAAATAATGATACTCGAAGTATCATCCAGCTAAACCGCGCCAAAATTTGTAGCGTACTACAATGAATTAAAATTAATATTTATTCCAAATTTTGTGATTATTGGTGCAAAATTGAGCATTTTATACCTAAAATAAAAACA
The DNA here is from genome assembly GCA_011428145.1 of Ericerus pela. Taxonomy (NCBI): domain Eukaryota; kingdom Metazoa; phylum Arthropoda; class Insecta; order Hemiptera; family Coccidae; genus Ericerus; species Ericerus pela. The sequence goes on along the minus strand of WOFM01000267.1, from coordinate 87,638 downwards.
AAAATGGTGGTACAGGAAGTATGATGGTCTGGCCAATTCCCACTAAAATCAATATGTGTGGTCCTTGGCCTAGTACAAATGTTTGTAATAAATTTCTTGATTATTGGACAAACATTGCAACCTGGACCTTGGGAATAAGAAATAGACTATCTATCTATCTATCTATCTATCTATCTATCTATCTATCTATCTATCTATCTATCTATCTATCTATCTATCTATCTATCTATCTATCTATCTATCTATCTATCTATCTATCTATCTATCTATCTATCTATCTATCTATCTATCTATCTATCTATCTATCTATCTATCTATCTAATCTATCTAATCTATCTAATCTATCTAATCTATCTAATCTATCTAATCTATCTAATCTATCTAATCTATCTAATCTAATCTATCTAATCTATCTATCTATCTATCTATCTATCTATCTATCTATCATGATACAAAAAAAATATGATAGCTATCTCAAAATAGGAGCTTTTAAAGATGGCGGCAAATTCAAAATGGTGGCTATGTCTTTTGGAAAAACCTTAATACATTTCGTTCTGTTGGTCGGTATTCAAAACAATTTTTAAATGAAATATGAAATGTTATAAAATTTTTTATCAGTTTTTGCCTTCCTTTCAACTATAACCCATCAATATTAAATTTTCATTTTTTACAAATTTCTTAATGCGTATTTTCATTTATAGCTTCTTTTGAAAGTATTTAATCGATATTTTACTTATTATAAAAATTATTCTTTGAAGTTTTAGGTTTAAAATGATTTTTTGTGAAATAAAATCAGTTGAGTGTACATGGTGAAACATCAGCCTGAAAAAGAAATAGAATTGAATAGATCCAATCAAGGTACACATAAACTTTTGTAATACCTTAAAAAAAAATAATTAAAAAAGAAAAATCACAATCTCAAAAATTTCCTCAGCAGGACAACAAGATTTACTCCAATTACTTAAATGGCACTCTCTTCTTTCATTATATAGGTAGACTTTTGTCAATTCCCTAAAATATACTAATGAAGGAAGATTTCGGTAATTTAGTAGCACTTACAGGAGAAGTTTTTAATTTGTTTATTTCTTTTTTCGGCCCATTACTTTTTTTTTCTTCAAAATAACGTATCATTCTGAGTCTTAATTTGGTTGGCAATACTTCAAATTGTCCTTGATATGTTGACAAAATATTCAGAATAGAAGTGTTTTATTATATCAAGTATGTCATTGAAGGATACAATAAAAATTCTTATTTAGAAAACAAATATGGTAATAAAATAAAAACTCCAGCTCAGTGGCCTACTTCACTAGAAAATGTAGGTTTACAAAAACCAGCAAATTACAACCAAAATTAACTACAAGTTAGTTAGTAGACATAGATTAGAAATTTCAGAACAACGATTATGCTAAATTTTATGGCAATGGATTGAAAATCAGCATTTTAGAGTAAATAATAAGGATTATATATGGGACGTACCATTTAGCCAGCCTACGCTAAGATTTGTTCCATGTTAGAATAAATTATAGAGTGAAATATATGTATTATTTGAATTTGGTAGCCATTGTGGTATGCGACCCTGGGTGGCAGAATCCAGCCCAAAATAAACCAACATAATTTCCCCAAAAAATAAAAATACTCAATTAATGAACTGAGAGCATCTCCACCAACAGAATTCGGTGAAGATGCGAGTTAAGAGCCCAAGACCTGCCCGGCTAGCCAGGTGATCTTTGAACCACTTTATACCAAGCAACAGAAAAAAAGGTATATTGAAAAATATTTACCAAATAGCTGATATCCGAGAAGGCGTCTCTAGAAAAGAAGCCTGAGTTGACCCCAATTAATTTCCTCCAGCGAGCCCGATGGCCGCGGGTAAAAATTAAACCATGTTGAAAAAAATCATTATAATAAAAATTTAAAGTTTACAAAAAAAGAGACGAAAAAATAATCGACCAGTAATGGTCCGCGACGAAATAAAGGATGAAAAAACAGGAAAAATATGATATAATAGTATGCCCGACATAATAATTCGTGAGAGAGAAAAAAAAGGTAGGGAAGAATTAACAACCGAGGGGTTGTATTGTATCTACCATTTACCACCACTAATAAAAGATGGTGGTGTGAGAGATAGAGTGAAAAAAACTTAAAAAAGAAGGAAAAACGTTTGGGCTACGTAGCTAGGCTAAACACTTAGCCTAACCAAAAACGCTCGGCGTTTCAATGTACGTGTATATTTTATATTATTATTATTATTATTATTATTATTATTATTATTATTATTATTGCGGAAAAGAAAAAATTTTATTTTTTTTATTTTTAAGGGATGGTCGCATCCTACACTATTAGTTGAAAATTAAATCATTTTAGAATAATAAAAATTCTAGAACAGGAAGAAAAATAGTCATACCATAGGTATTATTGGCTTGTCCACACCACAATTTGTAGTAAGTCAGAACAGATTATAAAAGGTATAAATTTCAAATTTCGTAGCTATATGTATTTCAAAAATTCCAAATTTTATAGCCAAGATATAAAAAACATAGATGCGTATCCAAAGTATCATCCAACCAATCCATACCATCAGTAGATCTGGTTCGTGTATTAGTGTTAGGTAATGTTCCTATCAGATTTTTTGACTATTGAATAGAAATTTCAACCTTCACTTTGGTATATGTATATTTACCATATTTACTTACAAATGAATTTGAGCATTAATAATTCTAAAAGTTCCCCTGGGTCATGAAACAAAAAATGTAACCTCCCTAACCAATAAGTCATTTCATGAGATCAAAATTAATATGCAGATTTTTATTGTAAATGTACATAACTAGTCTATATTTTCATTAATGGATATTATGTTAATGTGTAAATACTAACTATTGCAATTAAATTAGTGAAATTCGCTATAAATGAAAATTTTTATAATAAAATCTATGAACCCGGTAAAGCAGTATGTTGCCTGTAAAATGGTATGCGGCAGGAAAAACGGTGTGTAGCATTTTTTAGGTTGTGCTACATACTTCTCACTCACATCAGGATATCTCACCTGTTATTTGAGCTACAAAGCTGGGATTGGTACTATTGGAAAGAGAATAAAATTTTCTCAAATTCTCTTCAAAAAATTATATTTTTATTGCCATTAGTTTCTGAAGTGAAACTTCTTTGCATGTACAGTAGTAAACTAAAAAATGGTCACAAAACGCATTACTGTGATTGAAAAAGCTCGGTCCACTCAACTCCAATTGATTCATTGAATGAAAATTATTCACTGATAAGTTGATGGAGAAAAAGTTAGGAAATGAACTATAAAGGTTGTGTGAATCAATTGTGAAGTGTTTCATTTTGTCCATTACTGAAAATATTATTTCATTTGACATGAACAGTTTATTATTATAAGCTTGCTTTTATTCTTGTCACTACTGTGATTCTTAAATATCCCAATCTCTCTATGTATTCTAATAGAGAGGTATTCTATACTTATGAAGAAGTTAATTACTCTTATCAGGTGGAATAATCAATTCTGGAATTGCCTGCATCATGTATCTAGAGCAAGCAGCTAGTTTTTTTAAAAAGTAATCTTTAGTTCCCTTTCACGAGATACTTAGAGGCACTCAGTTATTGTTTGGATTTTTTGCCAGTGTGCATGAGTGATCTCTTCCAGAATTTAATGATTTAAATAAAGGCAGCAAGTTATTCAGAAATATGTACATAAAGGAATTCTGGTAGCTTAGCTTTTTGTAAGAAATAATTTTTGACTATTGAATATCAGTAAGATTCTTGTAAAATTAGAATAACAGGAAAATTGGCTGCTTACGATTCAGAGATGGTTTTTCTCAGAGTGTGTTTATAAGTGTACAGAGGTAAACAAGCACAAACAATGCCTAGTAGCAGAACTCCTTATACTTTATACGAACTTGCTAGTTTTACAACGTGAGAATGAAAACATTCAAAAATTTATTTGCCCCCATTTGGAGGCATTTTTGCTTTTTGCTGGTGAATGAATGCTTCAATTTTAATGTATGCGACCCTCGAGTTTTATCATACAATATCGAGAAAGGGATAAACTTCGCTAGAAAAAGAGAATACTGAATTTTTATCATGCCATATTTTGCGAAAAGTTTCTTCTCGTAATCATTTCCCACGTGCCTAACTTTTTGCTCCCATTCTTCACGAATATAAGTTCTTTTGTGCTATCAGATTGTAGACGAACTTGCTGTTGACGTTAAATTCAATATTTTGTTCACATTAGTAGCGTTTCTCATCTTTGACTCAAGTTACATGCATTAAAAATGTAGGTGCCTATAGGTATAACCATTCTTTTGCCTTTTTGTGTTTTTTTTTTAGGGCATAAGTAAATATATGAGGTAGTAAATTACTATACCTCTTCGTTTGAGATTTCATCAATTATGGGTACTTTTTGCTTGTTTGCGCCACTTTTTTATATATTTATCATGTAATGAGGATTAGAAATGCCAGAAGAGTAGTGAGTGAAAGAACTGAGAGAATTGAATGAGGAAAAGAAAAGATAACTAAAAATTTGACAGTTTACATCCCTTCCAATCCTACAGGGAACAGATTTGGAAAAAAAACTAATTTTGGTTGTTTGGGATTATTTTTAAACTAATAGCAAGTGATATGTAATCAGAAATCATCTTTCTTTACCGGTCCAGTACTATGTAGTCAAAGATTGAGGTAAATCCGCCTCATTTGGTTTTCTGTTGTTTTTATATGGTGGAGGGATAAATAAGGTTTAATATTTTAACACAGAACAAATCCATCTTGACGAGTTGTATTTGATATGATAAACTCCTTGAAGTAAGGAAGATTTGTAATAACTCTATACCTATAAGTGGACACATGTGCAGTTTATTTCTCCTTTTTATCAATTTGGACCATTTTTGAGCCTGTGTTGCCTGATGTTCTTTTTGATCCTTTCATTAAAACTGAAGGAAGTGTTGAAGTTTTTGACATGTCCCACTGATTTGTGTTGAAAGTTTTGAAATTAATCCTACTGCTTCGAAGGAATAGGCATCAAAAGTTTTTTAAACTTTTTATGTCATACCAATAACATATATAAATTGAACAATTTTTGTCTGAAATTTTTATGTTTCTTTAGAGACCAGTAGGGACTGGTTGGGTATTGAGTTTGATCAGAATTGGTCAAACAGCGTTTGAAATGGCAATGAATACATTGTTGACACTTGACAACTTTGAAAATACACGTCCCATGATTGATATGTGGAAAATATATTTCATATTTTAGTTGGATGCGACAACTTTGAAAATACACATCCTATGGTTGATATGTGGAAAATATATTTCATATTTTAGTTGGCGTCCTCAGTCCCTCAATAATGCTATAGCCTTTAACAAGTTAAGTAAAATTGAAATGTTGAAAATTTGAATTGTTAAAAGGGTCTCCACTTTTGAAATTCCCAAAATTTTTATGATGAAAATTTTGTGAAGGACCTGTGGCAGTATGAACCTAGATTTGTCCTCATCTCACAATGCTATTGTGACGATGGTAGCAGCATAGCCATGCGATCTGTAGATTGCTGGTTGGATTCCTCACACTGATAACCTACAAACTTAATGCTTCAGATTGCAAGGAGTTGAGGCTTTGAAAATTTGTAATTTGTATTTGATGAAGATGTTGGCTGAGGTTATGTAATATCATCTTTGTTTTCAATCTACTTATGTTTGAAACATAGCATATTCAAGATTCACGCTAAAAAAGTATTGGAGAAATTACCGCATGCCTTGAAGAAAATGAATTCAAAATATCGAAAAGTTTTCAATGCTGGGATTGAGCCTGGATTTTTATTTCGTGACAAGAAACTGTCAGTTGAAACAATATTGCTCAGGCATTGATTAGAAAAATGGTAAATCTTAGTAAACTAGAATATAATTATAGCGGTCTTTATGAATAAAAGAGAAGAAAAAGAAAAAAAGAATGACATACAGAAAGCTTCTAAACCTACCAGTCAATCCAGAAATTTTAGTTTGAATTCAGTTCAGTCATGAGTTGCTGAAACTACAATATGCTGTGATGCTTGGAGGATATCAATCCACTTTTTCCTTTCAAACTCATCCGCATCGCTTTGAGAAGAATTTAATGTTGCTGATGATAGACACTATAACTGCATAACCTGGAAAGAACAATGAAAAAACGCCGGTTGTATTTGAGAAAAATGCTGCAATGAAATTTTCTAGATCTTTAGCACTTGTTGACCGGAATACGCTCCGTGAATTCGTTCTCAGAAATGAAATTGCCCTTTTTCATTTATTGAAAATGTGACCAATGAAAGTGACTTCAAGATTATGCATATCATAAATAATAACATTCTGGTAGGTCAATGATGTATGTAATGTCTGATGGTGTCGTGGATTAATTAATGAAAAAGTCAAGAATTGATTGAAGGTGTAAACAGAAAGAATACCCCAGTGACATTTATTTTCTTACAGACTTCGATACTGGATCGCCCAAGTACATGTTGTGCTTATACGTATGGGCTATTGAAAATCTGGGACGATAATATGCATTCTTCTAAAATGAACCAGTATAATATTATTTCTTTCAACTTTGTCTGACACATTCCAACTTTGTTTGCTGTTTGGATTTATTGCATAGGCCTCTCCTATTACATCAATTGAGTTATTGACTTCAACGTATGTATCTCCTGTTGTGAAATTTAAATAATGATGATTTAGTTAAACTGTTGCCACGTAATTTTCTTTCACATAAAGATTTAACAATAGCTGTTGATTGTTAACAACTGCTGATTGTTTGTACCTACTTCATGTCTCATTCCTTCGGAGAATGAATAAAGTGAATTTATTTCGATCATAATCGAAGTATCTATTTGGCCTAATCAAAACGTATGCTTTCAGTGTATTTTTTTTATCGTAGAGCGGGATAATCTGGCAACGCAGACTCTCCCAAGTAAAATTTTCTTTTGTACAAATTGACTTGTGTTCAGATCTTGTAAATTTTCCTAAAATTCGTAAAGTTTAGTTGTTTCTTTCTAAATGAGACTCTGGTAGTCTGGCTCTTTTGCTGGGCCCCTCTATCAATTTTTATTTGGCAAAACTGATGCGTCGCTTCTTACTTGCAATCATTAAAAGTAAAAAAGAAAATTTGTTTTAGTATACAGTATTTCTGCTACTCGCCCTTTTGTAGTGTGTGATGATGTTTTTCCAGCGCTATTTGACGGGTAATCGATCACGAGGGTTCCACAAAAGGAGTTTCTGTTGTGATATGCCTTTGTCACATACGTCTTATCCGTTTAGATAGGTATTCTAATCTTTCAAACCCTACCCTGTGTAGGATTTGTTGATATTCTCGCTTAAATATTGAAATGGAGCTGTTCGAAACGATTATTTTATAACAAAATTGACCTCAAACTGTGGAAACTATTTCCCCTGGTTTAGCAGCGTTTGACATTCCTGTCATGCTGTGAATAATTAGCCTGTGTTAATTGGCACGATAAGCCTAACCTTAAAGTTTTTTCCTAGCAAATTGGTAATTGTTTTAATGGTACCAAATTGGTTAGCTAGCAATATTTTGGCTGTTCTAATTGGCTTAATATATATAAAGATTAAAAAAAAAAAAAAAATAAAAATAACGAATTGATTTTCACCTCTAGTTTAAACTAGCCTGTACTGGAAGTTAAAATATAATGTAATCTATAGGTACATGGCTTTTAATATCTTATTTTCGATTCATTAAAATGTGTTTGTGGCGTAGGGTGACTTTCATTTCTGATTTCAAGTGAATATATATTTTAAAAGTAATTTATATATTCAAAACCACCTAAAAATTCAAAAACAGTTAGAATGAACTTTGTTCCCTTGAATTCTGGTCCATAACGGAGGCTTTAATTTTCTTAGAATGTCGCAAGTGTTTTCCATCTTATTTCGATAAAATCTTCAAATTTGTCATTCATTGCTGTTAGTAGTTACCTACTTATAGTAGTTAAAAAGTGAACTCTTAACGCTGTAGTGGCCATTTTGAAATTACAGTTGTTTAACGAAGTACGTGCTTCCCAAGCGGTTCGAAATACGTTAAATTACTGTGTGGTTTATTTAGAGGAAATTGTTAATTCATGAAAACCAACTTCGATACTTCGAAAGAAGAATCGTTTATTTTTGGGATTAATTTGAAATAATTTTTGAAAATAGTTTTCATTGAAATTTGAATTCTCAAGTAATTTTGTGGAGGTTGTACTGTACCGCTTTTTGTAAACTTGAAAATCAATTGTGTTGTGCATAAAATTATTTTCAAAAGTTTCACCTTTCCACGGGGCTGGTGGTAACCGTTCTGGTATTTACAAATTTTCAGTTTTTGTGGCCTACTGGACTTGGATTTGGTAAAACGACGTAGAAGGTTGAAATGGAACCCAAAAAAGAATCACTCCTAAGTTTTTTTCCCATGGAGAGAACGTACAGAATAAGGGGAGTCAAAGCTGTTTGTGAAAGAGAGTGAAACTTCACGATGAAGTTTTTGGTTACTGTGTCAATCAGCTTAGAAAAGTTTGAGTGCGTTCAAAGCGTCAAATGTGGAAAGTAAACTCGTACTTATTCGTTTATTTTAAAGTTGTGATGCGAAAATTAAGTGAGTGATGAGATATTGTCTAATGGAAAACGTCAGAAGTACCTTACCTTTAAACCCAGTGACAATTCTACGTAACGAAACTGAGAATGTGTTTGTTCTTTTTTTAGAAGTGCGTGAATGAAAGGTTTGCAGTTTACTTATCAGGGCCGTAGTGAGTCGAAAATTTTTGAGGGAGCTAAATTTCAAAATTTTTCTTTTGTTCGTCAAAAATATTGAAAAATCATAAATTTTCCAACTTTTCGTTCAGTTTTAATTTTTCTTACTTGAATAATCACCCCTTTATGCTCCCCCTAAGGTCACGGCTCTGACACTTATATGAATTGATTATTTGTGCGTGAAAATTGTTTTATGCGTTGTATACTCTAGTCTCCAAGTGCATTCAGTCGTAATTGTTGGTTAAAAAACTAATTTTCATACAATAATATAACACTCGGAGGTTCTGCATGCCAAATCACCACCGAGAATTTTGATCGAGTACAATGAGATGCATTTTCTGAAGAAATTTTTGAGAAACTGTCTGCAGGAAAACCAAATAAAGTACCTGTTCGTTTTTCATTTCATTACCGACCCAATGAAACCTTTGAGACAAAATTCTCAAATGCGTATGCACAGGTCTTGTTCATATCGATAGCATTGTTTTAATTCGATAGTCGAGAAATTTGGTATAGATATTTTTGTACCGTTATAAGGATGAGGCCCTTTGATTCTGGTCTCACGGTACTTCCAATAGGTTCGATTTTATGGTACGTTATATTTTGAATAGTTGGCACTAAAATACGTAATTTTACAGCAATAGCTGCGAAATTCATGAGAAATATTCATTATGGTGTATTTTAACGTGCCACAAATTTAGGTTTGGATCGATTTGATGGCTTTTTTTATGTACCTACATATAAGATATGTATTTGATGTGAGGTTTTGTTTCAATCGAGATATTATAGCGCTAAAATTCTTAATTTTTGATTGATGCCATAAAATTCAGAAAAAAATATTTACTATAATCAATTCCAAGTTACTACCAACTTTGGTGGGGATTGGCCGGAAGATACTTTCGGTATCTCCAATTTTGTTTTCATTTCGTGTTCTATAAATTGCCTAATTTTCGATCAACTCTAATAAATTTTCACTTTGAACATTAAAATGTTTTGTTGCCCAATTGATAAAATAGGGTGCTGAAAAACAGCCATCGTGTGGCTTTTGTCCACAGCAAATCACCTCATAAAATTTCTTTGTCCAGTGGAATTTTTCGTTTTTAAGGTGAATAAACATTCAATGAGTAGAAAAAGCCAGTTAAAGAAAATTTCCTTGCAAAAGGAGTTAAAGCCTTCCGGTTCAAAAACGAGTGAATTTATGGTAAAACTGAGTGATAAAAACATCTATCGACTTCAAGCATCACCTAACTCATTGTATCACAAACACACCTACGAACTGTTAATGAACTTTCTTCGTTTGCGTGGTTTTCATAAATTCTTTGAATTCTTGCAAGAAAACTGATCGCTTGGTAGATTTATTCGAAACTACTCTCAAGTTCACCTTAATTTAAAAGAAAAAGAGATAATAGAGAAAGCATATGCGTGTATAAGGTCATTGGGAGATAGTTGGTGAAAGTTACTACCGAACTGTTTTTCGAAGAAAATTTCATGTAAAACTTTTTCTAAAATCGATTACCGATTCGCTTGATAATGACCCAGCCAGGAAATTATTTTCCGATCATGATAGCACTATGTAGCACTTGCTACCTCATACTAATACTATGAAAATGCCTTCTGTAAATACGTGAAAATTGTTTTTGTGTTAGTAGATCGGACTACCGGATGTTCATAATATGCTGCAATGAAGGTAGCAGGGGCCAAATAACTTTCGCTACATAGCGCCATATAGCCTTATGCAGCTTACCTCTACTTCATACTACTACTAAAAAAAGGGTGTTTTGTTATTACCTGAAATTTTGTTTTGTGTTGGTAGTCCAAGTTCTTAGTACATGCTACATGAAATGTAGTACACATTATGTAGCGCCAGTTACAATAAATGTAGCCTCAGGGATTTAGCCCATGCTGTAATAAATGTAGTCTTAGTAACGTAGGATGGGCTTCATAGGAAAAATGTAGTGCTATACAGCAAAGGCTACTTTTGACTAATACCAAGAAAGTTTTCTCCTAAATATATGAAAATTTTTATGTGTTGATGGATTAAATTTCTAGTATGTGTGCTATATTTGATGTAGCAAATATAATGTAGTGTGGGTTACTTAGAAAGTAGCCTATGTGATGTAGTATGTGATGTAATGAAAGCATGTATTAAGTGGGTTGGCTTACCTAGGGCAAACATTGCACTTATGTGGAAGAATACCGATGGGAATTTTAATTTACATTAGACAAATTTTTGTTATTTTGAAAATGGTGCGAAAATTATTTTTTTCCAAATAATAAGATATTATTTGCCGCCTGAAAATTCAATAAAAATAAATTTGGTTTCACAAGTCGATTTTTTGTCTTAAAAAAAAAAGAAAAAAATGAGCAAATAACAACACCTATTAAAAATTATTTGTTTGAATAATAAAAGATAGTGTACTTTTACCTAGCTTAACAAAAGGAGAAAGTTCATGTTCATCAGTAGGCTATACATCATACATACCTATAAATTATGTTTTTCACATTTGTACACTGATTTATAATTAATCAGCAATAGTGAACTGATTTTGATGATTCAGGATTCATTTCAAAGAAGATAGTCTAGAAGTGGTCTCATAAAATTTTTGTTAAGAGGGGATCAATATCAAATCTGAAATTATAAACCTAAAATTTAAAATTGAACAGATTTCTGTGACAGCTGGTACTAATCTTGAAATTTCTTTGGTTCTGATTATGAATTTAGATTTTCTAAATTTAAAATTGCAGATCCATTATTGTAGATTTGGAATTCTGAATTAAATCAGTTTGAGTGAAAATTAGTATGTATAAGCGTAGAATGACGGAATTTATATTGGGCTCCTTTTTGTTTTCATATTTAGAAAATTGATACTAAAAATTTAAAAATAAAACTTTTTTCAAAAAAATAAAACTAACTTCAAGAAATATGTGCCTACATTCAAAAATGAATTAAAAAAGCACTAAAAAGGAAAAAATAATATCTATTTTTAATCAAAGATGTTTGCTTCTTTTCATTGAAAAAAAAATTGTCAATGAAACATAATGTAGGTACATTATAACAAATAGGCTATTAATTTGCCACCATGCCCTTGAAAATGAAAGAGCAAAAGTTGCAAATAAGCTTCTCCATGCTGCCATGAGATGTTTAGAAGATATGTTCTCTTACTCGAAAAATACATTTTTATTCTACATATTTTCATGGTGTATCAATTGAGAATTACCAATAAATATCAAAAAGGTATGATTGAATTACTGGATTACATCTCCATTCTTTGTCAGAAAGAAAATAAAATCCTGGATGTGTTCCAAATGCGAAATTGTACACAAAAGAGCATTTAAAACATTGACATGGTGAAAAAAAAAGAAATGAATGAGATGAAATGAAAGAGAGAAGAAGAAAAAAGTGAGTGTCAGGAATAATGAAGAGTTGCAGTAAGATGTATACATAGTCCAAAGTAGTGTGTATATGTGTATGTTTGTGAGAGTGTGTGTATGGGTGGACTAAAAACCTTCATGCTTTTAATACCTACTATCTATATCTCTTTAACAGTTTGTTTGAGAAGAGAAATTTCATCAATAAATACACACAGAAATGTATATAAGAAGTTACCAACTCATTAGACATTTCTATACAATAGGTACATAGCTATGCATACCAACGTAGATACCAACTAAAATCCTTTGATTTTATGATTCCTGTACACCATAGGCTAAATGTATGACATTTTCATATATCATAATGCATTAGTAGGAAATCATCAACCAAGTAGGACTTTATAAACAGCCGTGATACTACAGCCCACTCACAGAGAACCTATGAAGAGTACTTGAATGCTCTGGAGCTATTACCATTTCCAAAATTTGACTTATCCCATGTTCGAATATAAAAAATACGCGTTTTTTCCAACAAGCAAGGATATAATTGATTTGATTTCAGAACCAATGAAAATTAATTAATGAATTACGAAAATTATTTGAGTTGCACTGATCAATGTTTGTCTTCTGAGAGCATTGTGATGCCTTGAAATTATTATTTCCACAGTTTGAGTTTTCTCGTGTTAAGCTACAAAAAATACATTTTTTTGTACAAGCCAGGCTACAAATCATATTTTAAATTTGGAAGAATTCGGAAATTATTGAATTATGAAAAAAGTATAAATATACCTGATCAATGCCCATCCTCCAAGAGAATTTTGATCTCCCAAAATAATTAGAATTTCCTATATTTTAATTTCTCCATGTTGTGTGTAGGCCATAAAAAATGCATATTTTCCTTTACAAACAAGGCTAAAAATGGTTTAAATTTATAACCTATTGGAAATTCATGAATTATGAAAGATGTGCAAATAGCTCTGACTACTGCCTATCCTCTGCTAGGATTTTAATCCCCAGAAATAATTACAATTTCCATAATTTCAGTATCCCCAAGTTGTATGTTGGCTATAAAAAATGCACATTTTCAGTTAGTTCACTCATCATTTCTGTTTGTTTTTCCTATTTCTATAATATTGAAAAAGACCGTCGCATGTTATCTTCATTATCAGGTAAGTATGGATTTTTTAATTTTATCTATTATAATGCATACCTATATCTTTTTAATTCATCTAAAGAGATAGAGATTTTTTTCTGACTATTCATGAAAACCCCGTTAAATATTTTTATGTTAGGTAGGGCAGACGGATATGATGATTCAAGGATAATCATCTGTTAATGGAGAGTATGAATTACATTGGGGATATTGATTCACTGATGCAGGCAGTCTATAGTGCGTAATCCCATAAGTCTAAGTGATTAGTTGACACTAAGCCTGAGCTAAGTGTTCATTAAAACCTAATCAGTTTAAAACTTACAGAAAAGTTATATTTTTCAGCTAAACTCAATAATTTCAATTTTTACAAAAAAATTTGAAGAAAATATCAAAACAACTTTTTCCAAGGGAGTGTCACAACTCCTGCTCTATCATGCAGCTCTTGTCAATTATCACATAAATCTGCCTGTGGCACCCCCTACTTTTAAAGTCTTAAAAGTCATACTTTGTTCACATTTTCAGTTTTTTTTTTAGTCATGTATGATTTTACCTGGCCAATAACAGCTTATTCTCTCAAATTAGAGTAACTATTTGCAGAATTTACCATTTTTTCAATTAAATACCTACTGTATAGCCAGTTTTTGATCCTCATTATTTTTCTTTCTTCTTTTTACATACTGTGGAATACCTTGTCGTGAGAGATATTCTCACCAGAAGGAAATTCTACAGAATTTAAGCGTGTTCAGCCACTTCATACGAATGTATGGGCAAGCCAAAACCAAACCGAACACTGGCGATTTTAGAGCCGGTTCTGTGAGTTTTTATACAGGTTTTGGCGGGTGCACACAAACACACGTACGTAGTAAAATACGTACGTTGTTTAAGTACGGCCAGGTCACATCATCCCCTACTATCGTAGGTGGCGGCTGGCCGGTTCGTGTACGAATCGTGACATTGATTGATGGATGACGTCACGATTCGTACTCGTATTTTATCTGCAAGTATTCGCAGGTAATTACGATCGAACGTAATTCTGTGTGTGTTGGTTTAACGTCGCAAGGACAATAAGTTGCCTGCCCTATGGGGCGGCGACTGTCGTTGGGGGGTCCAAGCCCCTATACCTCATACCGATGAGTCCCCACAGCTACTCCCCCCCCAGTTTTTGCGCCGCAAGAACGATCGAAATTGCGCAAGGCCTGGGGGACGTGCGGGTTTACTTTTGCCTCTGGTCGGCCTCCCACTTCGCCAGAGCACTGCCTACCGCGGCCCCAACGCACTCGTAGGATTCCCTACGGGCGTTTGCTCGGGCCAGGTAATTTGCCCGGCTGCCTTCACCCCTATGCCTCGGTTTCGTGTTTTTTGTTTGGGCATAGGGGTGTTGACGGGAGTGAGGGGGTAGCGGACGTCTGAATGTCGGCTTCCTGTACATCGGGGAGTTTGAGTTCCCCGCTGTCCAGGTGGCCATCTTTGCTCGTTCGTTCGCGGCCCTCTCTGCCGTGAACAGAAATCCCATGCCTTCCTTTTTCTCCTCGGGTTTCGGCTCCGGCTTCGGGGGTTCCGGAGTCGGAGTTGTCTCCTTCGGGGATCGGGGAGGTGAGATGACCAGAGGCAGCGGAGTCGTCATCTCCGCTAGGACATCGTTAACCGGAGGAGCCGTGTCCATTAGCAGCTCCTCTTCGATCCTCTCCAACTCCATCTTTGTTTCGGTCTTCTGCTGAGTTTTCGTGTTCTCAGCAGTTTTCCTAGCGAATTGGAAGTTGGCGGACATCGGGATCGGGATTGGTAATTGTGACATAGAATGGGTTGTTTAGGAGAAGGCACCAAAAATATCTCAAGAAACACGACCAAGTAATTTGGTGGTTCTGAAACGGATGATTTTACTTCATTTTTCGATTTACCATTACAGTTATTTTTCTTTATTTTCGGATCTTCTTATCTACACGTAGAGGGGATAGCGCTTAAAATTCTCGGCCATATACAAGTTTTCCGGTTAAGTTCTGATCAGTTTAAGCAGAGTTATGCCTGAAATAAGCTCAGTGAATATAATTTTTCGAATTTTCAGTACAAAGGAATCTCCGTTTGTGATGTCACGCCGTAGAGATTATCTTTGTGTTAAACGGTACTCGCACGTTGCAATGTTTTGTTTCCGTATTGCACGTGGATTTGTTTATTCCTGTCTTCTTCTTTTTGTTGGCATTCCTCGTTTGCTTATCTCCGGAGTTTCTTTTTGTCTCACGGAGTTCCGATATTCCCCGTATGTTTTTAGCGGGTTTTAACTTTTACTACGGATATTACTTTTCGGGAGTAAATTTTATTTTCTTCGCATTAACCTCTCGGACGTGCGAGAAGGATGTGAATTTTTACGTTTTTTAGTGCCAAGGGGCCTGCCTCTTTTACGTGGGCATAAGGGGGCCTCGGGATCAAATGTTTTGGTGATCACATCGTCCGAAAATTTTACTGTTTTCTTGGTTTTTTCTTGATGTGAGGTATTTTTCTCACATTTTTCGACGGATTCTTCCGTTTTTGTTTCGGAATTCGTCTGTATATTTTCTGGGTTCTCCTGTTGTAACCTTTTTATTCTTTTGTCGTCACTTACCAAGTACGCAGGCTTCAATCTGTCGATTGAAATTGTTCGGGGTTCGCCTGCAATGAGTATCACAAAGTTTTTCTCATCTCGTGATACTACTTTGTAAGGACCGGCGTATGGTTTCTCCAGCGCAGATCTCATTTTTTCGTCTCTAACAAATACGTGTGACGTATTAGCCAAGTGTTTTGAGACGTAAATCTTAGGCTGGCCATGACGAGCTGCCTGTTTTAGGAAGTTATTGGCATCATTTCTTATGTTCTGTACCATTGTTTCGGGGCTAACTTCTTTCGATTTTGTGAAGAAGTCCCCTGGAAGGCGTAGCTCTTCGCCGAACGCTAATTGTGCTGCAGAGTGACCTGTATCGGTTTGTAGGGCAGATCGAAGGCCTAAGAGGATGGTAGGGAGTATTTCTACCCATCTCTTAGTATCATGAGACATGATGGAGGCTTTGAGAGCTCTATGCCATCTCTCTATTTTGCCATTGGCTTGAGGATGGTAAGCTGTGGTATGACTGTGTTGAACACCAAGCTTATTTGCCAGCTCTTTAAAGAGCGAGCTCTCGAATTGGCGACCTTGGTCTGTGATTATGACTTCTGGTACGCCATACCTCGCAATCCAGGTATCGTATAACCTTGCAGCTACTGTTGGAGCTGACATCTCGTGTAGAGGGATTGCTTCCGGCCATTGTGTTGCCCTGTCTATTATCGTCAACAGGTATCTGTGTCCTTGAGATGGTGGCAATGGGCCTACCAGATCCATGTGAACCGTTTTAAACCGCTGTGTTTGTTTGAATGATTTGAGGGGCGAGCGAGTGTGTCTTCCTACTTTGGATTCTTGACAGTTCAGGCAACTGCGAGCCCATTTGTTGCAGTCAGACTTCATTCGTGGCCATACAAATCTTTCTGAAATTAGTTTAGCACTACATTTTGGCCCAGCATGTGACAGATTATGTACACTGTTGAAAGCCAACCTGCGATATTTTACCGGTAGAAATGGCCTGTTCTTACCTGTACTGATGTCACATGTTAATAAAACATCAGTACCGGGAATTTTTCGCTGTCTCAATTTGAGGGTAGTATCATCGTTCGATAACAGCCCTTGCAATTCTGCATCCTTAAGCTGTGCTTTAGCTATTTCAGCGTAAGGCAATTGGACAGGAACCGAGATAGCTTCGATTCTACTCAGAGCATCAGCTGGAGTGTTAAGTTCTCCACTTATATACTGAATTTCGGTAGTCAGTTGACCAATATAGTCTAACTGTCGTGCTCTTCTCGGGGATGCCGGTTCTGCTTTTTGTGTGAAGGCATATGTTAGGGGTTTATGGTCAGTATACACAGAAAAACATCTACCCTCTAACTGGTGCCTGAAATGCTTCAACGCAGCAAAAATTCCGAGCAATTCCCTATCGTATGTGCTGTAATTCTTTTCTGTTTTTGAGAGCTTCCTCGAGAAGAAAGCTAGCGGTAATTTGATGTTGTTTGAGTCCAGTTGGTACAGGGTTGCACCAATAGCAAAATCTGATGCATCGGTACTTACGCATAACGGCAGACTTTCGTCTGGATGAGCCAATAGAGTTGCATTTGCCAGTGTTTCTTTGATATTTTCAAAGGCCTGTTCGGCTTCTTCGTTCCATTCGAGTGGAGTTTTATCTTTCTTTTTGCTTGTCTTTATTAATGCAAACAGCTTACTTTGTTCGGCTGCTGCATTCTTCATGCAACGTCTATAGAAATTCACCATCCCCAAGAAACGCCTGAGTTCTGCGACATTTGAGGGCTTCGGGAAGTTCAATATTGGCTCTACCTTGGTCTTCAAGGGGGAAATGCCTTCGGTTGAGACTTTGTAGCCGAGGAAGTCAATTTGGGTCTGTGCGTATAAGCTTTTGCCTACGTTGATAGTGAGTCCGGCTGCGTGTATACGCTGTACCACGGCTCTCACATTCTCCTCGTGCTGATGCTCACCGCCTTCTGAGCAAATGCAAATGTCATCCAGGTATGCATATGCAAACGGCTGTTCCCTAAACAGTCCATTGATGAATCGTTGGAAAGTTTGTGCTGAGTTGCGTAGTCCAAACGGCATTCGAAGGTATTCGAAAAGTCCAAAGGGGGTTATGACCGCTGTCTTTGGAACGTCCTGGTCGGCCATAGGAATTTGGTGGAATGCCCAGTTGATGTCTATTTTTGTGAACATCGTTTTACCCTTCATATTCGCGTTGCAGTCCATTATGTTGGGGACTGGGTAGCGATCAGGAACTGTTATGGCGTTTAAGGCCCTGTAGTCGCCAACAATTCGCCACTCTCCACTTGCTTTCTTAGTCATGTGGATAGGGGAGCTCCATGAGCTTTTTGAGGGGCGACATACGCCCTCCTCAATAATGCGATGGAAGTACTCTCGTGCTGCTTTGAGTTTGTCAGGTAATAACCTTCGTGCTCTAGCATGGCAAGGCTGTCCTTTGGTTTCGATGTAGTGAACCGTGTCGTGTTTGTACGTAGGATGCCTGCGAATTGAGGGTTGAGTGACTCCAGGATAGTCTGACAGGATCCGTAGGAGTTGTCCGTCGACTTTAGTACAGCTGGATATATTTGTGTCCAGTCTGTATGCTAGCGTTTTGCCTTCCACACTTTTGTTTTCACTATTGATCAGTTTGCCATGTTTGAGGTCAATGATCAGGCCATTGTGTGCGAGAAAATCTGCACCCAGGATCGGGTTTGGAACGTCTGCAACCGTGAAGGACCACGTCATATTTTTGCTGAGTCCGATGTCTACTTTGCTTGTTTCAAGTCTGTAAGCTGGAAGGTTCTGACCATTCACAGTACGGAGATAGTATTTCGGAGGAAGTACTTTTTGGGTTCTATTTACTGGCAGTATGCTCAGGTCTGCTCCCGAGTCAATTAAGTAACGTCTCCTGTTTATCCTGTCCTTTATGAACAGGCGGCGTGAGTATTTTTCCGAGGGGTCTTCGGCCGCACAGATGGCCCCTCGTTCTAGTTTGACGCCTCCTTATTGAAAGTTTTACCCCACCATCTGCATCGGTTGTTGCATTTGGTGGCCTCTGCGCCAAACCGGTTGTGGAAAAAACAACTTTTATCATCCCAATTTCGAGACTGGGTTTTGGGAGATGATGTTCTAGGGGGAGTTGAACTCTGACCCCTGGTTCCAGAACTAGATCTGCGGTCTCTTGACCGGGACTGTCGTCCTCTGCTGCTGTTGTTGTTGTTGTTTCTGCTTTTCGATCTTTGTCGCCAGCTACTGTTGGGCTTCGTCGAGCTTTGGCTTTTGTTCCTTTTCACTTCTTCGGTCAACTGAGCTATTTGAGCTCGAAGTTGCGCGAGTTCTCCAGTCTCTGCAGATACTGCACTGACCACCGGCTTTGACTTGGTGTACTCGAGCGCATTGTCTGCGGATTTCGCAAGGAAGTCAAGATCCGCGGATGTATTGATTACCGTGGAACCGACGGCGGCTAGACACTGCACAACACTTTGTGGAAGTTGTTTGCAGAATTGGTTGCCTATGACAGAAGGGGCTACGATATTGTCCGCCTTCTGTCTTAACTTTGCCATGAAGATTGAGGGTTTGTCGTCCCCCATCTTCATACCACCCATTACATCATCTATAATTTCATTTTTTGTTTTGCCGAATACTTTCTTTATTTTTCTGACGAACCAGGCAAATTTGTCCTCTTCTGTCGAAGGGCGTTCCATAATGTTCGGAATGTGGCGGATTATCTGTGGAGGCATGCCTCCACAGATGTGTGTATACCGCTGGTTCAGTGTTATGTTTTCTGTCCTGAACCTGCCTTCCAATAGTGTCAACCATAATTCTACCTCGTTTGGCAGAAATTCCGGGATATCTATCCTTCGTCTATAGAAGTTAGGGTTTTGTCCTGGCTGCATTTGCAAAAGTTGCAAGATCTGTGCCAAAACTTCGGGTGTCAGCTGCGGCTGACTACTACCTCCCTGTGGTGGTTGTGGGTTTTCAGTCGGTGGTGGAACCATTGCTATGTCTTTCTGTTGACAAGCGTATTCCACAGTACTATTTCCTTCCTTACTGGTTGAAAACACTGGCTCCTGTGTTTGTAGGACAGGTGTTTTCGGGTCAGAACTTTGGCTTAAAGTTCGACCACTTCTCAACGTTCTAACTGCAAGTTCTTCTTTGTTTATAGCAGTTCCCAGTCGTGCTAATTCTGGGTGTTGAGGGCCTTCTTCTATATTTGCTAAATTCAATGAGTGTCGAGTCAAAGTCGGGGGAGTTGGGGGATGAGTCCAACCTTCTTCCTCCAGGTCTACTGTCTTGTTTCTCTTTATTTATTTATTTTAAAGAGAGGGGTATAAATTCCCACTTCAGTGAACTCTTACTTCGACAACCAAAGGTGTCTTAGTCTAGGTAAAAAATATTTTTTAATTTGCCGAGCAAGCGAGAATCTCGCCAGCGCTACTGCGCCAGGTTGTAATAGCGCCGAAGCGCCTAAGACTCCTCACGACGTGGCCGAAATCACGTCGGGGTCACCACTGTGGAATACCTTGTCGTGAGAGATATTCTCACCAGAAGGAAATTCTACAGAATTTAAGCGTGTTCAGCCACTATATACGAATGTATGGGCAAGCCAAAACCAAACCGAACACTGGCGATTTTAGAGCCGGTTCTGTGAGTTTTTATACAGGTTTTGGCGGGTGCACACAAACACACGTACGTAGTAAAATACGTACGATGTTTAAGTACGCCCAGGTCGCATCATCCCCTACTATCGTAGGTGGCGGCTGGCCGGTTCGTGTACGAATCGTGACATTGATTGATGGATGACGTCACAATTCGTACTCGTATTTTATCTGCAAGTATTCGCAGGTAATTACAATCGAACGTAATTCTGTGTGTGTTGGTTTAAACTCGCAAGGACGATAAGTTGCCTGCCCTATGGGGCGGCGACTGTCGTCGGGGGGTCCGAGCCCCTATACCTCATACCGATGAGTCCCCACACATACATATAAAGGTAGGCATGTCATCTACCCCCTCTTCATTTAAAAATAATATAATTGCCAAAATATTATTTCTTTTAAGGTTCAAAGTCTTTTTCTCACTCAACCGTTTAATTTTGCTTCAAATACATTATATTCTCTGTCCAAATAAAAATTTTATGATTCAAACCAGATTGGTTCTTATATGGTTGATAAAATCTGTGATGAGACGATTTTGCTTTATTTTAAAAACAACACGTGCAACAAAATAATAGCCAAGCCTAAAGAACCTTTTTTTCATTGTATTTTTTTTGTCATTTTTTCCAGACATTAATAGGACAATGAAGGAGAGTAGGCCTACAAATCTTCAGTGCTTTTTCAAGAGATGAGAAGTAAAACACCGCTAAAAAGAATCATCTAAAAAGGAAGTTTGATCGGAATTGAAATTTTTCAAAACTATGTTTGAAATGAACCAGGTACCTAGGAATAGAGTGAAAGGCATTGTACGTGGTGAACCGATTCTATTTTCAATAGTCATTTGATGTTCGATCCTTTAAAGAAATTGAAAGTATTTATTTTCATTCCTCGTTTCTCCTGCTGCAATATGTACTTGTAGTATTAATTTTGTCTAATTTTTCTCAGCAGTTTTAAAAATTTTATTGCATTTTAATTTTTATAAGTACCTACGTTTTTGAAACTTTTAAATTGTGTATCCCAGGTATGTAAAATTAATATTAGTCTGAGCTAGAAGTGTTATCATGTTTTTTTCATGTAAAGACATTGGCATTAAATACAAATACCTATACTCTTGATAGTCAAGTCAAATGAAAACTAATAATTGTTTTATTTGGCAAATTGAAAATTACACTCTTCCCCATTGTATGAGAATATATAGTGTGATTCAGATTAACACGCACCATAGGAAATTCCCTTTTGGTGCGAGTTAATTTGAATCAATGTGGAAAAAAGGGATGATGCTTGTTAACTCGCACTGTACTGCGTAACTATATATAGTTAGTATAATTTTGATCCACAGTTTTGAGAAAACTACGAAAGAAATTGGGCTGTAATTTTTGCAACAGATTGTCATTACGCGAGTGTATAAGTTAGGTAGAAGTTTGCTGCCTATTGGTTCAGTAGTTCCTGATAAAAATGTAAAATAAAGTTCAGTTAAAAACAAGTTTTTTAAATATAAGCTTTTGTTTTTTATTTTTTGGCTTTAGCTTCATGTGAGATAATTATTATTTCATTGCAGAAGGTTGGCTGCAGTATTAATATATTTTAAAATTGCAGTTATAAGTAGAATAAAAGCATATAATAAAAAGGAAAAATTGCTGGAAAAAAGTAAGTTGGCTGTGTTGCTTGAAGTATTTTTTTCTTATTTATGGCGCAAAGGGTTACAAGCGTCTTTTTGGCATTGCATTAATTCAGGATTTATTAATTTTTCGGTTTTTTCATTTTTTTTGTTTTAATATTGTCAATGAAAATTAGGAAATTAGGTTTTCCAGTGAAGTATTGTGGAATACCTTGTCGTGAGAGATATTCTCACCAGAAGGAAATTCTACAGAATTTAAGCGTGTTCAGCCACTTCATACAAATGTATGGGCAAGCCAAAACCAAACCGAACACTGGCGATTTTAGAGCCGGTTCTGTGAGTTTTTATACCGGTTTTGGCGGGTGCACACAAACACACGTACGTAGTAAAATACGTACGTTGTTTAAGTACGGCCAGGTCGCATCATCCCCTACTATCGTAGGTGGCGGCTGGCCGGTTCGTGTACGAATCGTGACATTGATTGATGGATGACGTCACGATTCGTACTCGTACATTATCTGCAAGTATTCGCAGGTAATTACGATCGAACGTAATTCTGTGTGTTCGTTTAACGTCGCAAGGACGATAAGTTGCCTGCCCTATGGGGCAGCGACTGTCGTCGAGGGGTCCGAGCCCCTACACCTCATACCGATGAGTCCCCACAGCTACTCCCCCCCAGTTTTTGCGCCGCAAGAACGACCAAAAATGCGCAAGGCCTGGGGGACGTGCGGGTTTACTTACGTCTTTGATCGGCCTCCCATTTCGCCAGAGCACTGCCCACCGCGGCCCCAACGCACTCGTAGGATTCCCTACGGGCGTTTGCTCGGACCAGGTAGTTCGTCCGGCTGGTTTCACCCCTATGCCTCGGTTTCGCGGTTTTCGCATGGGCGTAGGGATGTCGACGGGAGTGAGGGGGCAGCGGACGTTTGAATATTGGCTTTCTGTGCATCGGGGAGTTTGTGTTCCCCGATGCCCAGGTGGCCATCTTAGCCCGTTCATTCGCGGCCCTCTCTGCCGTGAATAGGAAGCCCATTGCTTCCTTCTTCTCCTCGGGTTTCGGCTCCGGCTTCGGGGGTTCCGGAGTCGGAGTCGTCTCCTTCGGGGATCGGGGAGGTGAGATGACCGGTGGTAGCGGAGTCGTCATTTCCGCCAGGACATCAGCAACCGGAGGAGCCGTGTCCATTAACAGCTCCTCCTCTATCCTATCCAGCTCCGTTTTCGTTTTCGTCATCTGCTGAGTTTTTGCTTTCTCAGCAGATGTCTTGGCGAACTGGAAACTGGCGGACATCGGGATAGGTATTCGTGACATGGAATAGAATGGGTTATTATTAGGAGAAGGCACCAAAAATAGCTCAAGAAACGACCAAGTAAATCGGTGGTTCTGAAACTGATGATTTTACCTCATTTTTCGATTTACCTTTACAGTTATTTTTCTTTATTTTCGGATCTTCTTATCTGCACGTAGAGGGGATAGCGCTTAAAATTCTCGGCCGTATACAAGTTTTCCGGTTAAGTTCTGATCGGTTTAAGCAGAGTTATGCCTGAAATAACTTAGTGAATATTATTTTTCGAATTTTAAGTACAAAGGAATCTCCGTTTGTGACGTCACGTCGTAGAGATTATCTTTGTGGTTAACGGTATTCGCACGTTGCAATGTTTTGTTTCCGTATTGCACGTGGATTTGTTTATTCCTGTCTTTTTCTTTTTGTTGGCATTCCTCATTTGCTTATCTCCGGAGTTTCTTCGTCTCACGGAGTTCCGATATTCCCCGTGTGTTTTTAGCGGTTTTCGACTTTTACTACGGATATTACTTTTCGGGAGTAAATTTTTATTTTCGTCGCATTAACCTCTCGGACGTGCGAGAAGGATGTGAGTTTTTGCGTTTTTTAGTGCCTGGAGGTCTACCTCTTTTACGTGGTTGTAAGGGGGCCTCAGGATCAAATGTTTTGGTGATCACATCGTCCGAAAATTTCACTGTTTTCTTGAGTTTTTCTTGATGTGAGGTGTTTTTCTCACTTTTTTCGACGAATTCTTCCGTTTTTGTTTCGGAATTCGTCTGTATATTTTCTGGGTTCTCCTTTTGTACCCTCTTTATTCTTTTATCGTCACTTACCAAGTACGCAGGCTTCAATCTGTCGATTGAAATTGTTCTTGGTTCGCCTGCGATGAGTATCACAAAGTTTTTCTCATCTCGTGATACTACTTTGAAAGGACCGGCGTATGGTTTCTCCAGCGCAGATCTCATTTTTTCGTCTCTAACAAATACGTGTGATGTATTAGCCAAGTGTTTCGAGACGTAAATCTTGGGCTGGCCATGACGAGCTGCCTGATTTAGGAAGTTATTGGCATCGTTTCTTATATTTTGTACCATTGTTTCGGGGCTAACTTCTTTCAATTTTGTGAAGAAGTCCCCTGGAAGGCGTAGCTCTTCGCCGAACGCTAGTTGCGCTGCAGAGTGACCTGTATCAGTTTGTAGGGCGGATTGAAGGCCTAAGAGGATGGTAGGGAGTACTTCTACTCATCTCTTTGTATCATGAGACATGATGGAGGCTTTGAGAGCTCTATGCCATCTCTCTATTTTGCCATTGGCTTGAGGATGGTAAGCTGTGGTATGACTGTGTTGAACACCAAGCTTATTTGCCAGCTCTTTAAAGAGCGAGCTCTCGAATTGGCGACCTTGGTCCGTAATTATGACTTCTGGTACGCCATACCTCGCAATCCAGGTATCGTATAACCTTGCAGCTACTGTTGGAGCTGACATCTCGTGAAGAGGGATTGCTTCCGGCCATCGTGTTGCCCTGTCTATTATCGTCAACAGGTATCTGTGTCCTTGGGATGGTGGCAATGGGCCTACCAGATCCATGTGAACCGTTTTAAACCACTGTGTTTGTTTGAATGATTTGAGGGGCGAGCGAGTGTGTCTTCCTACTTTGGATTCTTGACAGTTCAGGCAACTGCGAGCCCATTTGTTGCAGTCAGACTTCATTCGTGGCCATACAAATCTTTCTGAAATTAGTTTAGCACTACATTTTGGCCCAGCATGTGACAGATTATGTACACTGTTGAAAGCCAACCTGCGATATTTTACCGGTAGAAATGGCCTGTTCTTACCTGTACTGATGTCACATGTTAATAAAACATCAGTACCGGGAATTTTTCGCTGTCTCAATTTGAGGGTAGTATCATCGTTCGATAACAGCCCCTGCAATTCTGCATCCTTAAGCTGTGCTTTAGCTATTTCAGCATAAGGCAATTGGACAGGAACCGAGATAGCTTCGATTCTACTCAAGGCATCAGCTGGAGTGTTAAGTTCTCCACTTATATACTGAATGTCGGTAGTCAGTTGACCAATATAGTCTAACTGTCGTGCTCTTCTCGGAGATGCCGGTTCTGCTTTTTGTGTGAAGGCATATGTTAGGGGTTTATGGTCAGTATACACAGAAAAACATCTACCCTCTAACTGGTGCCTGAAATGCTTCAACGCAGCAAAAATTCCGAGCAATTCCCTATCGTATGTGCTGTAATTCTTTTCTGTTTTTGAGAGCTTCCTCGAGAAGAAAGCTAGCGGTAATTTGATGTTGTTCGAGTCCAGTTGGTACAATGTTGCACCAATAGCAAAATCCGATGCATCGGTACTTACGCATAACGGCAGACTTTCGTCTGGATGAGCCAACAGAGTTGCATTTGCCAGTGTTTCTTTGATATTTTCAAAGGCCTGTTCGGCTTCTTCGTTCCATTCGAGTGGAGTTTTATCTTTCTTTTTACTTGTCTTTATTAGTGCAAACAGCTTACTTTGTTCGGCTGCTGCATTCTTCATGCAACGTCTGTAGAAATTCACCATCCCCAAGAAACGCCTAAGTTCTGCGACATTTGAGGGCTTCGGGAAGTTCAATATTGGCTCTACCTTGGTCTTCAAGGGGGAAATGCCTTCGGTCGAGACTTTGTAGCCGAGGAAGTCAATTTTGGTCTGTGCATATAAGCTTTTGCCTACGTTGATAGTGAGTCCGGCTGCGTGTATACGCTGTACCACGGCTCTCACATTCTCCTCGTGCTGATGCTCACCGCCTTCTGAGCAAATGCAGATATCATCCAGGTATGCATATGCAAACGGCAATTCCCTAAACAGTCCGTTGATAAATCGTTGGAAAGTTTGTGCTGAGTTGCGTAGTCCAAACGGCATTCGAAGGTATTCGAATAATCCAAAGGGGGTTATAACCGCTGTCTTTGGAACGTCCTGGTCGGCCATAGGAATTTGGTGGAATGCCCAGTTGATGTCTATTTTTGTGAACATCGTTTTACCCTTCATATTCGCGTTGAAGTCCATTATGTTGGGGACTGGGTAGCGATCAGGAACTGTTATGGCGTTTAAGGCCCTGTAGTCACCGACAATTCGCCACTCTCCACTTGCTTTCTTTGTCATGTGGATAGGAGAGCTCCATGAGCTTTTTGAGGGGCGACATACGCCCTCCTCGACTATGCGATGGAAGTACTTTCGTGCCGCTTTGAGTTTGTCGGGTAATAACCGTCGTGCTCTAGCATGGCAAGGCTGTCCTTTGGTTTCTATGTAGTGAACCGTGTCGTGTTTGTACGTAGGATGCCTGCGAATTGAGGGTTGTGTGACTCCAGGATAGTCTGACAGGATCCGTAAGAGTTGTCCGTCGACTTTAGTACAGCTGGATATGTTTGTGTCCAGTTTGTATGCTAGCGTTTTGCCTTCCACTCTTTTATTTTCACTATTGATCAGTTTACCGTGTTTGAGGTCGATGATCAGGCCATAGTGTGCGAGAAAATCTGCACCCAGGATCGGGTTTGGAACGTCTGCAACCGTGAAGGACCACGTCATATTTTTGCTGAGTCCGATGTCTACTTTGCTTGTTTCAAGTCCGTATGCTGGAAGGTTTTGACCGTTCACAGTACGGAGATAGTATTTCGGAGGAAGTACTTTTTGGGTTCTGTTTACTGGCAATATGCTCAGGTCTGCTCCCGAGTCAATTAAGTAACGTCTCCTGTTTGTCCTGTCCTTGATGAACAGGCGGCGTGAGTATTTTTCCGAGGGGTCTTCGGCCGCACAGATGGCCCCTCGTTCTAGTTTGACGCTTCCTTATTGAAGGTTTTACCCCACCATCTGCACCTGTTGTTGCGTTTGGTGGCCTCCGCGCCAAACCTGTTGTGAAAGAAGCAACTCTTATCATCCCAATTTCGAGACTGGGTTTTGGGAGATGATGTTCTAGGGGGAGTTGAACTCTGACCCCTTTTTCCGGAACTAGATCTGCGGTCTCTTGACCGGGACTGACGTCCTCTGCTGCTATTGCTATTGTTGTTGCTTCTGCTTTTCGATCTTTGTCGCCAGCTGCTGTTGGGCTTCGTCGAGCTTTGGCTTTTGTTCCTTTTTACTTCTTCGGTCAACTGAGCTATTTGAGCTCTAAGTTGAGCGAGTTCCCCAGTCTCTGCAGATACTGCAC
This sequence comes from Ericerus pela, assembly GCA_011428145.1. Lineage (NCBI taxonomy): Eukaryota > Metazoa > Arthropoda > Insecta > Hemiptera > Coccidae > Ericerus > Ericerus pela. The sequence continues at coordinate 60,037 of WOFM01000267.1, read as the reverse complement.
TGACCACCGGCTTTGACCTTGTGTATTCGAGCGCATTATCTGCGGATTTCGCAAGGAAGTCAAGATCCGCGGATGTATTGATTACCGTGGAACCAACAGCGGCTAGGCACTGCACAACACTTTGTGGAAGTTGTTTGCAGAACTGATTGCCTATGACAGAAGGGGCTACGATATTGTCCGCCTTCTGTCTTAACTTCGCCATGAAGATTGAGGGTTTGTCGTCCCCCATCTTCATACCGCCCATCACATCGTCTATTATTTCATTTTTCGTTTTTCCAAATACTTTCTTTATTTTTCTGACGAACCAGGCATACTTGTTGTAACGGTATAGTTGTTACAAATAAACACAATAGTAGTTTAAGAGTATATTATTATAAAAAGGTGAACAGATTATTACAAAGTAAAATGAATTAATAATTGAGGTAAGATTCTAAGTTTCTAAAGATTAATTATATACAGAACATTAGACTATTTATAAGGGTGAAGTTCGAGTGATTTGAATTGGGTATTGTAGGAGATATGAATATGATTGGTTGTTTGAGGAAAACGTGTTTTAGGTAAAACCAATGAAATTAAAAGGAAGTGACAAAAGTAGGAGTGTTTAAGAAATTAATAAGAATTGGAATTATTGCAAGGTATCGAAATATATTCGTAGAAAAGATGACATCATGGAATATAGACGAAAACAGTTTATGGTGTACAAGAGGTGATGTCATCAGACAAGTCAAGACTTGAAAGACAAGTTTGAACTAGTCTTATATGACGTGAATGAAAGGAAGTGTAATTAGACAAAAATATGAAGAATAATGTGGGAAAATATACGAATTAATAAAGTACGAGAATATTTGAAATAATATGTATGAAAATATCATTACATAAATATCGGGGTAGTTTGAAATTCAAAGTTGGAAAAGTTTGAATTTGAGGAAAAATTAAAAAATGAAAGGGAATTGGAAAAAATTTTTTATTTTAGGATGGATAGTGTTAGTAGGATTAAGTTTTAAGAATATATAAGTATCCGGGGTGGTTTGAATTTTAAACTTTGAGAAAATTTAAAATTGGATAATAATTTGTGAATGGATAAATATTGGGGGTGGTTTGAATTTTAAAGTTTGGAAAAGTTTGAAATTGGAAAAATGTCTTTTAATTGGATAGATAGTTTGTATATGGATAAGTATTGGGGGTGGTTTGAGTTTTAAAGTTTGGAAAAATTTAAAATTAAAGAAATATAGGAAGATAATTTATTGGATAATTGGATCTTTTTTAGGAAAATAAAGAACATAATACATTCATATTATCATCGATTGAAAAATCTACGACTGACATTCTGTCTCTGAGAGTTACATGACAGAAGGATAATACGTAGGTATATGTTTTAAGAAAAAACATACATGGAAAATATATAGATTTGTTACGATAAATAATTTAAAAATAATAAATTTTCATAATATTCATTGATATATAATAATAATTGACATAATAAATTTGATTAATAAAAACATTCATATATATTAAATTAAACACATTCAGTAATTTCATCTGATAATTCATTAATATTTTCAATAGAATTATTTTTTTCAATAGGTTTCATTAATTCATTTAATAATTGTTTGACATGTCGACTTTCAAGTGGTTTTTTAATTTTAATAGTTAAAAAATATATAATGATACAAATAATAAGAGTAATAATAAATAACCATACGATGATAATAATATTTATAATAGAAATTGAATTGTTTTCTCCAAAGTTATGAATTTTAATTTTGATATTGTCGAGTTTTTCTTTAATATCTTGAGTTGATGACATAGGAGAGAAGTTTGGAACAAAATTAGTCCAGTTTGGATTGTAAGCATGAATGCTTGGAAGTGAAATAGTTTTTTTGATATCAGAATCAATAATTACATTGTAATCGGTCCATAGTAAGGGTAAGTGATGTTCGATGAGAACGTCATCGGACATATCTCGGGGCAAGGAAATCCTATAGGGATGATGGTTTCAGAAAAACCATCATGTTCAGTATTGATGATCTGAACATGACATGGTACTGTTAAAAGAACAGTCCCAGGGAAGGATGTATTCGCAGAAATATCGAATGATTTTTTGGAAATAGTGTCGAAAGCACTAAGATTTGCTGGGTTAGTAACTGCAAATCTGTTTTCTGAAAATTGATATACAAGGGTTTTTCCGTGGTTTGTTTCACAACGAAATGCACATGATTTGATGAGTTCATCATAAGGTTTTTTTAGGAATAGAGTTTTAGCACAGGACGAAACTTTATCCGATCCTCGATTATCGGGTAGAAAACATAAAGGTTTTTCAGGATTACAATAATGTAAGTCAGTTCCTGTAATGTAACGTACTGAGTCATCATCAGAATTATGAATGATAATTGAAGGTTCTTGATCCCAAGTGCAAAGTTGATTGTTATGGGATTTGAATGTTAAAGGAATGAATTTATAGATAGAGAATTGAGAGTTTATTTGTTTGACAGGAATTTTGAGTTCGATTTCTAGGTTATCGTCATATAAATTGCAGTTTATTAGGTCTAAGTGGTAATAGGTAAGGTAGTCATATTGATGGATGGTTAATTCAAGATTGTTTTTCAACAATAATGGGGTTAGTTTTGAAAGGTCTTCTTTGAGTGTATTTATAGATACAATGCTTGAAGGGAGGTTGTGATCTTTACAAGCGTTTAGAACATATTGAATATTCATCGAGTGAATAAGATAAGCATCGTAATATGTTCGAATAGAATTGTCAAAGTTCGAGATTTCTCCGACAATAAGAGCTTCATTAGAATATTTTTCAAGAGTTTCGTCTAAAGCGATTTTAGCTTGAAAGAAATCATCATAGAAATTTTGGAAATTTTGGGAAAATGATTTGAAATTTTCGGTCACATTTAATAATGAAGAGTGATCAGAAATGACAGTTTCTTTTAAAACGTCGTATTGGTCTTTGAGGGATAATTCATTTTCCATAAGGGATTGTCCATCTCTATACGTGAGTACACGACAGCAAATGGATAGAAGATCTCCAAAAAAGTCTCTGACTTTGTCAATTGCAGTGTCACGTTTACTGCGAAGGGGATGTGGTTTTGGAGCAAAATCTTGAATTAGGGCAAGATTATTTTTTATAAGTGATTCGAAAAGTTTTTTGTAACGTATGCTGATTCTGTGAAATCGGCATTTAATTTCGTCCCAATTACAATTGTCATTGTAGTTGGTATATATATTAGATCTAATGAAATCTGCTGAATCAGTGAGATTAAGCTTAATGGTATATAGGATGGGAATTGTCTGTTGATAGACACGAATTCGATCGTATTCTTCGAAATAGGCTCCTGTCGAAGCTGTTACAATTGGAGTTTCGGATTTATGAAAATGTTTCAATTTTACGGCGAACGTAATATGAGACGTTGCTACGATGAACATAAAAATGACAGTTGTCCATCTGTAACATAGATAAATTGCAATGTATGACAATTATGACGAAAATGTTTTTCGAATAAAGAATATGGGAATATGAAATATGATATTTATTTAATGAAGTTCGTGAGAACAGAAATGGAAAATTGGTGTGAAAATTAAGAAAATTTGTTTCCCAGAGTGGTGTCATGTTTAGGAAGTATGAGAGTTAGGGAAAAAGATGGTCAAGAAATGACTATAAATTCTAAAGAAATTTTAGTTGATCTTCAGAATTCGTTCGTGTTCGGTTAATTGTGTTCAAGCTGTCGAAAGTCGTTATTAATACGTACTTTGTTTTTTACATTATATTCGTGTATCCGAAATTATATAAAAATTTTTAAATATTTCGTTTACAAAAATATTATTTTCAAAAACGGTGTTCGATATTAATTGTAAAAGTTATTTCGTCGTATTTGTTTGTGTTCCTTAGTTCGTATTTCGTAAAAGTAATTTTCGAAGTGTTTCGAGTTTTTTGTTATATATTCGTACGTAAGTATGTCGTCGCGTAAATTCAATAACCAAAACGAAAAAATAAATTTTCCGTCGGTCGCGAAAAAAATGGAAAATAGTAATCATTCTAGACAGATGGATGATATTCGAAGATCTTTTAAGAAAATGAGGGTAACGAGAAGGGAAAGGGCTATAAGGAAACCTAGCTGTGCTGAATATTCACGGGATTGGGAGGGAGATGTCAAAAGGTTTGTAAATTTACGTGGTTCGGGGGGTTTTTTGGATGGTCGAATATTTCCTTGGGGTGGTACAGCGCTTGCAGATGAGTCTGTAACATTCGATGAATTAACCCTAGACTTAATTTCAGCATGGGTTGGTTGTCGATGTTACAGGCGATCTATTGCAATCGTTCATCGGCAAATATGGACATTGGTCCAGTATTTGACATGTGGGAACCAGAGAAATTGGCAAGATGGTATTCGTCGTCGATGGGGTTGGTATGATCATATGAACTTCCAATCCAGAGGATGGCAACATACAAGTGATCTTATAATATGCGAAAAATCCGCTAGTTTCGTAAGGGGTCTGTTATCATCAATGAGCAATTATATCCCTGATGGGTATAAATTAACAGTCGGTATGTCGTACATGACCACAAATGCAAATGAGGTCAAGTACGAGCATGCAATACCGTTATCATTTATGGTAGGGGTATTAGCATCATTGCTGATGATACAGCACGAAACAAACGAAGCTGTTGAGTGCAGGTTTCTCCATATGAGGTCAATCGACGTAGTGCATATGAGCTCAATGGGGAAATTTGGTCGTTTCAAGAAATTCATTAAAGAACGTTGGGGTTCTCATGTTAACATAACAGTCAAAAATGAGACAACTATTCTTTTCAGAAGGGTTTTGAGACCTGAATTGAGGGTAGCACTCGCTAGCATGCGAAATCGGGTGATTACAAGTCACATGGATAAACGTTATCCTTACGTCTTTCGTAATGGTGTCAAACTTCTTGACGAAATTGATGCATTACGACTTAGAGATTTGGATACTGTTCCTTCAGTTTTGAAGCAAACTGAGGAGAAAGGTATTCAAGTCGATTTAGATAAGGACGAAAAGGAAATTGTTGGTTCATCAGAACAATTCATAGTTAAGACCATGGTTCCGTATGGTCCTCCAGAGCCGAAATGGGTATGGAATCACTCTCAGAAGGAGGGTAAATCCACAACATTTGAGTTGGAGAAACACGGGGATGTCTCCAACACGGGAATACACAGAGCTGTGACACCTGAAAATCCTCCTCCATCTCCGAAAAGATGCGAAGAATGTGCCAAGGATGATGATTCGTTAGATGAGGGAATGTTGGATTTTATAAAACAAGAAATTCAGGAGCGGTTCAACATGGTGACACGTCCAGCTTTAAATTTTTACAACAGTTCGGGTGAATATGGTGAGAAAAATCTACCATCATTACAAAGAGGGGCTATATTCCGTTTCGGGTCAAAAAATACAGCGGGAACATCGGGTTTTGGTCGAATAATAGAAGTGTCGAGTGTTCAACAACGAGGGAGAAATCATGGAAGAGATCCTAGAGCGGCAGCATCCACCAGACCTCCGATGGCCAAACGGGGTCGAGGAGCTACACCGACTTGGAATTTCCAAGTGGAATAGTTTCCACGGGCGTTTTGGTGAAACAATTCAATGCGGTTTAACAGTAATAAAGGTAAGAAATAAAATATAATAAATTTAAAATAATTATTAAATATTTAAATTTGGGAAAATAACATTTGCGAAAGAGATTAATTATAAATGTTGGTAACAATTTAAATAATATTTTGATTCGATCCAATAAAATAACAAAGTTTTTCGTAGTTGTATGTCCATGGAATGAGGATAATTTCGTAATAATTTTTTATTAATGGATTGAGAGGAATGAGATGAATAGGATTTTTAGTAATTATAGAATAAAGGAATATATTTTATTTATAAAATTTACAAGGTAAGGAAAAGGATGTGCTTTTAAGCCTTATTGATGTTTCTATGTACATTTGTTTTACAACGAAGATTTTCTTTAATGTCGGAAATAATGTCTTCTTCGTTTTCACTTTCGGTAGCATCTTCAATAGTAGGTTTGTTTTCACAATCAGATTTGAATCCTGATTCCTTATTTGTTTTAAGATTTACAAATTTTCTTGTATCTTTAACAGATGGTGGAATATAGGTTTCGTTGTTCTTATGTGAACGTTGTATATAAGGTATTAAACGTCTTACATGAACATTTTCTTCATGAATTGAGTTTTCGTTGTCATTTTCATTATAAATTTGGATGGTGTAATTAAGATCTGAATTTTTTCGTATTATTCTGAAAGGTCCACGAAATTTCATCTTGTTTTTCGCAACGTTTTTGCTTTGACGTAATAAAACAAGGTCGTTAGACGCGAAGTCTTTCACAACTTTATTTTTATTGTAGTGGTGTGCATTTTTTTCTGCAGCAATACGTTTTAGTTGAGGTAGTTGATCTTTTGTTTCATCGAGGTTTTTTAGAATAGATTCACGATGTAACAGTGTTTTTTGCGTTGGTATGTTGTATTTGTCTTCGATAGGTGTACGAGGTTGATAACCATGAAGAAAGAAAAATGGTGACGTGTTGTTTAAGTAGTTAATGGGTGAAGTATTATACGCAAATACTACGTTAAATAGAGTATCGATCCATTCTTCTTCATTCTTGGGAATGTACTTAGATAAGCATTTTTTAATAATGCCGTTAGTTCTTTCAACGAGTCCTTGAGTTTGCGGACTGTATGTCGACGAGTGTTTGATTTGAATAAATTTTTCTTCGCAAAATTTATGAACGAGATCATTTTTAAAGTGTGTTCCATTATCACACGTAATAATTTTTGGTGGTCCATATGTTGTAATAATTTTTTTAAGAAATTTTACAACACTTTGAGCATTTGGATGTTTGACTGGTTCAACAATACAGAAGTTTGTACATTTGTCAACTCCGACAATAACATATTGATGTTTATAATTATTATCAAATTTACCAATAAAATCAATTTCGATATGGTTAAAGGGGTCGAAATTGTCTACGGGTATAGGTTTCATAAGACCTATTTCTTTTGGTTTTCTTTGTTGCATTTGGCATTGATGACATGAGTTTATGTATTCGTTGACTTTTTGAGTTAAATTTGGAATATAAAATTTTGTTTTTATTTTTTCTTGAGTTTTTTTACGTCCGAAATGTCCTCCGTGAAGGGGATCATCATGCATTGCTTTCAATACATCTGGAATTAAAGCTTTAGGGATGACAGGTACTGCAAAATATCCTTTTGATTTGCTGTTAATTTTTTTATAGATAATGTCATCTTCTCCTAAAAAATATTTGTAAGCATGACGTTCTATCTGTTTGACTAAAGCACGATCTTCGATGAAATCTTTGACGATAAATTTATAAACTTGTCCCCAATAATCGTCTGTCTGTTGATGATCTGCTAAAGTTTCAACAGGTATATCTTTTTTATATGATAATGTTTTTATTGGTTCTCCATTTATATGAAATTTAGGGATTTCATTTTCTTTGATTCCATTTTTATCCTTTTTTGTAACGGGGTCAAAATTATGATCTGAAATTAATTTAATGTTGTCTTTTTTGGGAGGTTCATTTTTTTGAAGTTCTTTTTCTTGTTCAGCTTTTTTTGTTGCTGATCTTGTAACAACATTAACAGATTGTTTTGGTTTTGTTATGAATTGTCCATTTTCAAAACGTATGAAGTCTGTATCTTCTTTGAAAGGTCTTGAAAGAAAATCTGCCATGACATTTTCTTTTCCTGTGATATGTTTTATATCGAAAGTAAATTCACTTAGTTTTGACACTAATCTGGCTAATCTTGGTGATGGAGTTTTGAATCGGTGTTGATAAGTTAAGGGTTGATGGTCTGTATAGATAATAAAATCTGTTCCAAGTAGGAAGTCTCTGAAATGTTGACATGCTTTTGTGATGGCAAGCATTTCAAGGTCAAAGGAGCATAAATGTTGTTGATTTTTGTTCAATTTTTCGGAGAAATATCCAATGGTATATTTTTTATTTGTGTCTGGGTCAATTTGACGACAAACAGCTCCAAGGGCGTCTTTGGATGCGTCAACTTCAACAAATGTCGAAGCTTCGGGATTATTAATTTGTAATACAGGTTCTGAAAGAAGTATTTTTTTCATGTTATCGAAACATTCTTGGTGTTCAGGTAACCATATAATTTTTTCATTTGATCTTGAATCTTTTCCTTCTAAGATTTTCATAAGAGGTAACATTTTTTTGGTAAAATTGGGTATCATTTTGCGATTGTATCCAGCCATGCCAATGAATCTTCTTACTTCTTTTAAAGTTCTGGGTGGTTTCATGTCACGAATAGCTTCTATATTTTTTGATAAAGGTTCTAATTTGCCATGACCAATTTTATGTCCTAAAAGTTCTATCGAATCTTGCATAAAGAAACTTTTCTTTGTTTTGACTCGAAAATTATATTTTTTTAGTCTTTTTAAAATTTCGATTGTGTTTGATAGACATTCTTGGAATGTTTCTCCAAAAACACAGATATCATCTATGTAGACAATAACTTTTTTCCAAAGGATGTCATGAAAAATATCAACCATAGCTTTTTGGAAAACTGAAGGACTAAGACTGAGTCCTTGAGGCATGCTATTAAAAACATAGCCAACTCCTTCAATATTTATTCCTGTGATTGGTTTTGATTCTTCATCGAGAGGTAATTGGAAATATCCTGAATTGAGATCTATGATCGAAAAATATTTTTTTGTTCGTAAGTGTGGCCATATAGAGTCTATACGTGGTACTCTAGTTCTGTCTTTTTTGATTTTGCTATTTACAGCTCTATAATCGACTAATGGTCTGAATGAACCATCAGGTTTCTTTTTAAGAAACATGGGTGATTCGTATGTTGAAGGTTGTCTTTTTAATACTCCTGCAGTTTCTAATTCATTAATTTTTTTGAGCCATTCCATTCTTTCTCTCAGTGAACCGTATTGTTTTTTGCGATCAATTTTTTATGAAAATTTTTACTTTATTCCGCATGAATTCTATTTTTTTAACTGCACGTTAACACGATGTTGAAAAAATTCTCCGAATAAAAAAATTTTTTTTTTTGAAAAAATTATTTCACTTTTATTATTTTTTATACTTTAAAAATCACTGGTTCGGGCGCCAATTTTACTTGTAACGGTATAGTTGTTACAAATAAACACAATAGTAGTTTAAGAGTATATTATTATAAAAAGGTGAACAGATTATTACAAAGTAAAATGAATTAATAATTGAGGTAAGATTCTAAGTTTCTAAAGATTAATTATATACAGAACATTAGACTATTTATAAGGGTGAAGTTCGAGTGATTTGAATTGGGTATTGTAGGAGATATGAATATGATTGGTTGTTTGAGGAAAACGTGTTTTAGGTAAAACCAATGAAATTAAAAGGAAGTGACAAAAGTAGGAGTGTTTAAGAAATTAATAAGAATTGGAATTATTGCAAGGTATCGAAATATATTCGTAGAAAAGATGACATCATGGAATATAGACGAAAACAGTTTATGGTGTACAAGAGGTGATGTCATCAGACAAGTCAAGACTTGAAAGACAAGTTTGAACTAGTCTTATATGACGTGAATGAAAGGAAGTGTAATTAGACAAAAATATGAAGAATAATGTGGGAAAATATACGAATTAATAAAGTACGAGAATATTTGAAATAATATGTATGAAAATATCATTACACTTGTCCTCGTCTGTCGAAGGGCATTCCATGACGTCCGGAATGTGGCGGATTATCTGTGGGGGCATGCCTCCACAGATGTGTGTATACCGCTGGTTCAGTGTTATGTTCTCTGTTCTGAACCTGCCTTCCAATAGAGTCAACCATAATTCTACCTCATTCGGCAGAAATTCCGGGATATCTATCCTTCGTCTATAGAGGTTGGGGTTCTGTCCTGGTTGCATTTGCAAGAGTTGCAAGATTTGGGCCAGAACTTCGGGTGTCAGCTGTGGCTGACTACTGCCTCCCTGTGATGGTTGTGGGTTTTCAGTTGGTGGTGGAACCATTGCTATGTCTTTTTGTTGACAAGCGTATTCCACAGTACTTCTGCCTTCCTTGCTAGTCGAAAACACTGGCTCCTGTGTTTGTAGGGCAGGTGTTTTCGGGTCGGAACTTTGGCTTAAAATCCGACCACTTCTCAACGTTTTAACTGCAAGATCTTCTTTATTTATTGCAGTTCCCAGTCGTGCTAATTCTGGGTGTTGAGGGCCTTCTTCTATGTTTGCTAAATTCAATGAGTGTCGAGTCGAAGTCGGGGGAGTTGGGGGATGAGTCCAACCTTCTTCCTCCAGGTCTACTGTCTTGTTTCTCTTTATTTATTTATTTTAAAGAGAGGGGTATAAATTCCCACTTCAGCAGATTCTTACTTCGACGACCAAAAGGTGTCTTAGTCTGGGTAAAAAAATATTTTTAATTTGCCGAGCAAGCGAGAATCTCGCCAGCGCTACTGCGCCAAGTTGAAATAGCGCCGAAGCGCCTAAGACTCCTCACGAAGTGGCCGAAATCACGTCGGGGTCACCACTGTGGAATACCTTGTCGTGAGAGATATTCTCACCAGAAGGAAATTCTACAGAATTTAAGCGTGTTCAGCCACTTCATACAAATGTATGGGCAAGCCAAAACCAAACCGAACACTGGCGATTTTAGAGCCGGTTCTGTGAGTTTTTATACCGGTTTTGGCTGGTGCACACAAACACACGTACGTAGTAAAATACGTACGTTGTTTAAGTACGGCCAGGTTGCATCATCCCCTACTATCGTAGGTGGCGGCTGGCCGGTTTGTGTACGAATCGTGACATTGATTGATGGATGACGTCACAATTCGTACTCGTACATTATCTGCAAGTATTCGCAGGTAATTACGATCGAACGTAATTCTGTGTGTTCGTTTAACGTCGCAAGGACGATAAGTTGCCTGCCCTATGGGGCGGCGACTGTCGTCGAGAGGTCCGAGCCCCTACACCTCATACCGATGAGTCCCCACAAGTATTATTATGAGTTAGTTTTTTTTTTCCATGTATTCCAATCAGTCTTGTGATTTTATAACTTAACAAAATATGCCGTGTTCATTGCATTATGAATTTTCTGAAAGATTAATTTGTACAGTACAGGGGACACTAGTTCTTTTTAAAGTTTAAATTATCTGATTTTCAGGATATTTAACTACTAATTATTTTAATTTATCGTGAGTTCCTGATCTAAAGTATTGTTTTTATTTTTGAAAATGTAGGGAGATGGTGTGAGTTATCTTGAATTAGCTGGTCCCTTTTGCACATTAATTCAAATTAACTCGCACCACATAGGAATTTCCTATGGTTCTCGTTAATCTGAATTACACTATATATAAACTAGGGTTGGCTGATTTACATATCAAATTCTCATAGTAAAGAAAATAAGTTTTATGCTGTAAAAAGCCAAAAAAAGTACTCACTTTGTGAAACTCTAGGTATTCCTTACATTCTCTACAAATATATAGGCAGAGAAATAAAAATTCTCTATGTATAAAATTTGCATGTAGAGAAATGTAATTATGTCAATTTACATCTGTACGTGCTAACCCTAATATAACTAGGGGACCATGATCAGAAAAAATATAGTGAGATTTTCTCAAAGTTGTACATGTCACCCTCCTCCATTAGTAGATGATCTGCGGAAACTACCTAAATACATCTTGTGAAATTTCAGGCCTGTACCAGCGCCCTTTATTTTAAGATTTTGTTAGTTTTCTGGTGTTGTGAACAATTTGCTCTCATGTTATTCAAACTCCCATTATTCATATTACATTTTTAGTTTATATTGTTTCAAAAGCATGTGTAGGGAGAAAAATAACATTTCTTGGAGATTTTTAAAATATTATACCCATAGGTCCACCGGTAGCTATAATTAACAAATGAATTTGCTGCTTCCTTTCAATTTTATAGGCAAACTTAAAGATATTTTTCAATAGAGATTATCTTGGGGCCTTCTGAATTTTGCTAAAAGTAAGATTAATTATTTATTGTTTTCCTACAAATGTTTAAGATACAAATTTTGAATAGAGAGGACTTGAAAACCTTATTATTATTGTGTCAGTTATTCAGAATGTTGTATAATTCTAAAACAAAGAGTGGTATGGAAAATGTTTATGATGTTTTGCTGATACATTATTATAATCAAAACAGTTTTATAAATTCATAATAATTATATATTTTCATTGGTATTTATGATCCTATTAGCCATGTCATATCTTTTGAATGAGTGGAAAGTATCCAAAGCATCATATTACCAATGGCTGGCACAAAATCCCTCACATCAAGAACCTGAACATTTGTCACCTATTGTAAATAATATGGTACGTGTTTCATAATTTGCCTTGAATATACAAAGGACCTACCAGGCACTCATCCTTTATTTAAAAATTAAGATTACTTTTTAAAAATAATGGGAGTGTACTTCTTTCATTGCTTATAAATTATTACAAGCTCAAAAGAATGTCCGTTCAATTCTTATAACTAGCTTGATTCTCTCTAACACTAGACAAAAATTGCCTGGTGTGGCAGATAAGACCTGTATAGTATGTAATGTGGATAATTTCATCATGCAATGCACTTAATTGTAGACAAATAATGCCTCAAAGGAAAGTGAAACAACAGCATCGATAATTTTTCCTCAATTACAAGAAGAACATAATATTCCAATAAATGCTGTGGTAGAAAATGCAGACATCTTGTCTGAGGACTGTCATGAGGTAGAGGGCTCTTCTACAAATAGTAACCATTCATCAGATGATGAGGCTTTTGTTGATAATCTTTCAGAAGATTTTTCTTTACCTGAGACTGTTGGAATATCCAATACAATAATCTCAGATGGCAGTAAGAATAAATTATTGTTCTGCTTATAGAGCTTACCTTAATTAAACTATTTCAAAAGGCACTGTAGGTCTGTATGACTTTTTGAAATCTTTAAATTTATATTTTAATTGTTTTAATAATGAGAACATATGTCTGGGTACTTCTATGAGTTAAAATGAACTCACCAGATGAATTCCAAAAATCACCAGCAATTAAACTACACAGGCACGACATCTAGTAATATAAAATATTGTGAGGCGTCCGAAATCGATTCCTGCCACAGTCGCCATATTTTATGAGGCATACGAAATCAATTCCTGTCACGTGTCATAAAGTCAACCTTTAATGTATAGTGGTGTTTAAATGCTAATGACGTCACAATGTCCTAAAACTAGGGCATCATGCAGCCGAAACACTGAATCGAGGGGTCTTGAAATGTATTTTCAAGACATTTTATTTTTTGAATTTGACTATGTCCTACGGCTGAATTCTTCTTGACTTGAATTAAACTTCTTCGGACATGGCAAAACGCAGCTTACATTTGTCTTCATACCTCAGCAAATTAATATGACAAATCAGCAATAAGCTAAGTTGTGTGGAAAGAAGAGCCTAACAAAGTTTTGATCCATACAAGGTTCAAAACTTACAAAAATGAACAGCAGAATTATTTTGTCAAAGACTATAATTACAAAAGAACTATAGTGTCGACAAAGCGGAACAAAGCAAAGTGTGTAGCGGAAAAAATAAAAAGTTAAAAAAAAGCTATGGCAGACAACAAGTAGGAGAAACCATCAGAAAGTTGTTGTGTCTTCACCTAATTGTGTGTCTTCATGAATAATGGTTTTGTTGTGTAAAAGACTCCTAATATGAAACTTTAGGTCTCGGAGCTTTTGGTTGAAAGTGAGGGTGAGGTGAGAAAGTTACTAACATAGATGGAATCAAATCCACTATGCAAAAAAGAAGGCTCGACGCGGCCTTTAAATGACAGAGCAAGGCAGTTATCTCAAACCAAGCTTGTCTTAAGGTTGTCTTCAACACACCAAATTTCCCTCCTAGCAGGTGCCAGGAACTCCATCTGATCGTATTGTCGACTGATACTTCACCTCGTAGGTGTTTTCAAAAGATCGCCGTGAAGTGCGATATGCAACTGGCGAAATTAGAAATGTCTTGTGTGTCATCACTACTGATCCTTCATGACGAAAGAACATCCTTAATTTGCCTTTGTCTTCAACTGAACCTATCTGGAATACCAACTACCGTCCTAGTTGTCTTCAAGGTAGATCAGATTGAATCCTATTCTGCATCTCGAAGATGGTATACACATTAAATTGCCTGACGTGAGGACTTAAACGTACGACTTGTGACTTGGACCTGCTACTATCCGCCTACACAAGAAGGACTCATTTGCAAAGACGAACCTAGTACCAGGTGTCGTCAGCGCAAAGCAGAGAGCGAAAGAGTGAGTTAAAAATTAGAATTCGTCTTCACAAATCAGTTCTTCTTGTTAATGAAATTTCCCCACTTATTGTCTGCTAATTACCTTCAAACATGCGATGTCGATAATAAAAAGCGAGAGGAATTACCAAATGTCTACAGCCAATAGAATTACAGATATCAGAAATTAATATACGTCGACATATAATAGGTGAAAAATCCACGTGGATGACTGATAAAACAAAATATAATAAAATATATTAAATGACTGCAAACCACAAGCAAAGCATGGAAAGAACGGAGATAAAAAAGGTTGGCTGCATTCATGTCCGTCAATGGGTTTTTACTTTCATTCAATTCGTCTTCATTTAATATATGTTTCATGGCGCCAGTCTGTCGGATCGAACCAAATTACTGTCTGAAATTGTCTGGATTTGGAAAAGTCGTTACTGAAATAAAATTCACTATAATTGCCTGAAAGAGAATCAGATTTTATTTCTGTCTTCACGTCTTCATCTGAATACGAGTTCGAATTCGGATAATATAATGTCCGAATTCGAATTCTGTCTCTTAAAAATTTGTCTTCAATTGTGACGTCATTTTTTTGTCTTGTGTTTGTCGAAAATAATTTTTATTTTAAGGTCCAGATCTCGGACTTCTCAATTGATATAAACATTTTTTACCTGATTAAAAACAAATTCTTAAATTTCTGATTCTGTTATCAAAAACTTGGGATAATTTGTAATATTGTGGCATCATCAAAGGAATGTTTCACAGAACTTCAATTTTGTAACTAAAACAAAGTAAACACGTATTCAGCACTTTTAATTTTCATGATGACAGTTTTAAATGAAGGGCCGCAATTATTTTGTAACATCTATTCATTTATTAATAACAGCATAACCATACTCGGGGTAGTATGACAAAATTTGAAAGGGGCAAGTTATTGAACTAACCCCCATTGTTTTTCTATCATTACTCAAATTATTCAACGCGTAAAGGTGAGAAATTATGGAAAAAAACTCAATAGTCAAGATTTTTCAAAACCGAATTTATAGAGAGGATTATCCCTAATTCTAAAATGTGAATGCTTGCCACAATGCAAGTAACATACACTTTACATAGAAAAATTTCAAAAAATCTGTTTTCATTCTCCTACAAAATGTCTAATTTTTCTTTACTTTGTTTAATCAACAAAATGATAACCTACAATGTCCTGATAGAGAACTAACAATTTTTGATATCTCCCTGGTAGTATATATAGAGCCTATAATTAATACACTTACATACTTACTATACACAATAATCCAACAAAAAACATTCTTGTTATTTTCTGTTGTTAGAGTGCTCCAATGATTCATCTGGCCCTGTTTGGTAATATGAATTTATGTCAAATACTGACTTCAAGTTTTGTACAAATTACAATAATTAATCGAATTTTTTCAACCTTGAGGCGCTACACAAATCCATCTGATATCCACTGCTTGCCAGCTGACTTACGTACTTTTATCACCCAACAATTACTTTTTCTTTTAAATGTTAATCACTCATTACTTTCTTATAATCACTTTAATATTTCATAATTCTTATAATCTCTAGGAAAAATATTTAACGCGATTAAAAATGAGTTGCCCATTCACAAAGCAGCCAAGGCAGGTAATCAAACATGCAATGAATAGGTTATTTTCAGAAGAAATATCTCTTCTCTGTAGCTGGGCAGGAACAAAGGTGGAGAAACTGAGTTTTCAAAGGTTGGAAATGTTTCCAATTATCACAGGTAGGCCAAATAATTATGATTGATAAATATGAAAATTTCTTTAATATTATATAAACACCATACTAATTTTTCTTTTTTCTCCTGTAATTATAATTCTTCTATATTATTTCTACAGGCGTTTTGAAATCATCTTTCAATGATATGGAAGATTTAATCATTCAGAGCATTAGCAAATGTTTCCACTCATTCAACCAAGTGAGAAAATGGCACCACCAAATGCATATGCCAATCAAAAATTACTAAACACCAAGGCCAGGAATTGATTTGCAAACTCCAGTTTCTCCTCCTGAGAAGATTACTTTGCCAGAGCTAAGTCAAGTTCCTTCCTATGTTGAGATTAATTTGTTTAAGGCAATTCCAACAGCCAACTGCAGTTTTCAATACAGAAGTTACATCAACTAATATTTCATCAACTGGAACTGGTTCATTTGCTCATGAAATTTTGTATGATAATTATTAAGATTATTCATAATTCAATATAGTTTTTAAACATCTAATTAATGATATTTGATTTTTATAGTTTACTACAGTGCACCTCAAAGAACATATTGGAAAATTTTTAACTCAACCATAATATAAAAAAATTTGCTTTAATTTTATTTTTCAGATCACAAATGGTCCAAAAAATAGAAAAAAACAAGAACTCAACACCTTAAGAGGGCTGTAGCGAGAAAATTTGGGCATGGGAAAAAAAAATTTATGAACCCCTAAAAAATATAAAATTGTATCTATGTTCAGGTGAAGTATCTAGAATTTATCTGTAGGAGAGGTTTTACAATACTAGAGAAGCTTATTTTGCAAGTGGAACAACCAAAACAAATTTTTCAAGAGTATTTCAGTTTACTTTTCTCTTTTTATTAAAAATGCCTAGCTCCCAAAAATTCTATGCCTGGGTGGAATCTCCCTTCCCCCTCTCATCGGACCTACACCTAAAGAAACATATCTGACAATGTCTCACAAAATAGTCAATTTTTATGAATTTTTATGAAAAATTATTCTTATTTCGATTATGGGCTACAGTGAGGGTAATGAGTAGTTCAATCCTAAAATGGACGTTAAATTTAACTAAGGACCTCAAAAAACATATACAGCAATGAACCACTCAATGTAATATACTTACATAGGTATACAATTAATAAAGAACTTAATATTTCATAATGTCATTTCAATAAAAACATTTTTTGATTGAGGTTGAATTATTTTTTTGTATGCATTAAAACCACTTGATAAAATTAGGGGGTTTAATTTTCCTTATTCTTTATGAAGAATACACAATGAAATTTGAATGCAACATAAATTACTTACATTTACGTAAAATGAGCTACATTCTACTATGAAGCTGGAGCCCTATTCAGAAAGGTAGTGTGAACTACATTCTATTACATATCAGGAACTACATTCATATAAGTAGCAGAAGCTACATTCTTGTAAGTGGCAGGAGCTACATTCATGAAGGTAGCAGGTGCTACATTCATGTAGGTAGCATAAGACACAATTACCTATAAAGCAGAGTATGTTACTTGCTACATAGAGCTACATATAACACGCCTAAAATAATGAACTAGCGTGAGACACAATTTACTACTAAGCAAAATATATCTATACTTTCATAACCCTACATTACAGACGCTACAAATGAAATTCACACTTATAGCATCCACTACACAATGTAACATAAGGCTACACAGCAAGCATTAGGTAGCGAATAGTGGAGCACGGAGTCTCTGAAACCACATTTTGCTATATAGCACTCTTTAGTTAGGAATGGAACGGACTGAGTCAGTGCTATGTATCGTGGGGATATCCCTACAAGTCCTTTGCGCCTGGCATGCGCAAAGGACACATGCCTACTGAAAAAATGTAGGTAGGCATGTGACCGGGCTGAGGCGGTCGCTTCATTCCATTGTCGCACAGGAGAGAGAAAAGGTGTGTGTCAACGTTTATATTTTGTTGTCTCTGGACATTAAATCACATTATATTTAAGTATATAAATGGCTAGTGGTTAGTTACCACTACTCTATGTAGCAATTTCCTGGCATTAAAAAAAAAAATTATAAACTTGTCTTTTGAAACAAATATCGGTGCGGGTAATAATGAAATATTTTCGTTGGTATATCTTATCATGAAACGGCCAAGAAAATGTAGGTTTTGTGTGTATAATAAATCTGAGTTTTTTCTTGATGCTCCAGTCATTATCATTAGTTTTCAATGGCGGTTTTCTATCTCCTTTCACTCTGGCCTTCACTCTCCCTCTCTTTTTCGCATGTGCCAAGTACCTTTTTGGCATTATAATATTCAGCACTTAAAAAGTTCGAAATAACAAACTTTTGGCAACAATTTTTTTTATCTTCACCGCCGTTAGCATGTAATTATTCCTCATCTTTGTTGTCCATTGTAAAAACAGTCTAGCCATCACAATTTTTCTTTCTAAAAAAAACTTTTCTGCTTCCACAGCTGCGTTTGATTTGAGTGGCTGTATACCAGGTTTTTCCCATCTGCTTTATAGTAGGTAGTTATTCATATTTTTAAGGTGACTATAATGAAGTTTGAACCTATTCGATAATTTGAACTATTATTTTATCGATGTGGTGCAGATATAGAATAAAATCAGATTTTTTTGCCTTTTAGGCCTTCTTTGTAAATTTCTGATTGCTCAAAAATAAACAGATTACCGATTACGAATCCGTTTATCAGATGTTTTAAATTCAAAATTGCAGGTTCAATGTGGTATATTTTAAGTTCTGAACTGAAACAGTTAGAGTGAAAGTTAGTGGGTATGTAGGCAACATGGCGGATTTTATGTTGGACTCTTTTTGCAACTATTGTATTCATTGTAACTGCGAGACCTGAGGGGGACTTGTGGAAGAGCACCGATCCTGAGTCGTAGATCACAAATATACTGATTGATTAAGTTCTTCTTTACACGAATATATACAGTGTACAAAAGTCGTCTAGCAAGCCAAATATGGTTCTTGTAGAACTCATCCAGAGAAGCAAAAAAGTTCGTAGCAGTATCCTTTTGTTTTTTATCATTGTTATTGTTTCTGAGATACAGGGTTTCATATGCGCCTGTCGAATACATTGCATTTTGATTCATTTGGAGGCAAAATTTACAAAAGTTGGCGGTACACGTCATGCAAAAGTTGCAGATTCGAATCCAGGCAGTGGAACATTTTATTTTTCAGAATTTAAAAACAATGAAAATTAAACGTCCTAAAATTTCAACAAATTTCTTCCGATTTCAAATAAATTAAACTTTGTAAGCATTGATGATTGGGACCTGGTCAAAAGAACGTTATGTAAGGTACGCGATCAGTACATTAAGATGTACTTATCCAAAATCAAATTTGAAGAATTTTTTGAATTTTCTCATTTGATTTAACTATGAAAATTTTGAAAATGTGAGAGCCTTGTATCTCTGAAACGACTAATTTCAAAACCTGTTAATAGAAACGTTTTTCCTTCTCTCGATGAGTTCTTAAAGACCAGTTCGGCTTGGAAGACGACTTTTGGACACGTATACTATATAGATATTATAAAGTGGCGGTTTTTTCTCTTAACAAAAGGTAATATAGTGTATTTTTTGCTATGTGGTGACTTAACCACTCCGTTTTTCTCAGTAAAAATGAAGATAATTGTGGAAAACCTTGTCGTGAGAGATATTCTCATTAGAAGGAAATTCAACAGAATTTAAGCGTGTTCAGCCACTTTGTACGTAAGTACGGGTAAGCCAGAACCAGACCGAACACTGGCGATTTTAAAGCCTGTTCTAAGAGTTTATATACTGGTTTTGGCACACGCACACAAACACACGTACGTAAGGTAATACGTACATTAGTGAGAACAGCCAGGTCATATCATCCCCTACCGAGATAAGATATGTCTGGCCGGTTTGTGTACGAATCGTGACATCATCGTACTGTGTCACGATTCAGTACTCATACATTACCTGCAAGTACATGCAGGTAATTACGATCGAACGAGTTTTGTGTATTTAACGTCATATAGATGAATAATTGGCCTGCCCTTTGGGGTGGCGACTGTCGTCGAAGGGTCCGATCCCCTTTACCTCATACCAGTGAGTCCCCACAGCTACTCCCCCCCAGTTTTTGCGCCGCAAAAATGATCAAAATGCGCAAGGCCTGGTCTGCCTCCCACTTGGCTAGCGCACTCCCAACTGCCGCACCGACGCATTCATATGACTGCCTTCTCGCGTCAGTGTGCCCCTGGTACTGGGCGCGGCTGCCTTCTCCCCTATGCCTCAGTGGACGAGTTTTTATATAGGCATAGGGGTGGTGGCGGGAGTGAGGGGGCAGCGGTTGCTTAAAGATTAGATTCCTCAGCATCGGGGAGTTTGATGTCTCCGATGCCAAGGCAACCATCTTAGCCTTCTTGTTTGCTGCCCGCTCAGCCGTGAAAAGGAACTTCATCGGCTCCCTGGTCTCCGTAGGTTTTGGCATCGATCTCAGGGTTTCCGGTTCCGGGGCCAATTCTGGTGGTGACCAGGGAAGAGAGATGATTGGTGGGAGCGGAGTTGTCATCTCCGCCAAGACTTGATCAACTGGAGGAGCTGTATCCATGAGGAGCTCCTCCTCTATCCAATCCAACTCCGTTCTTTGCTCGGTCTTCTGCTGAGTCTGTGAGGGCTCAGCAGTTTTCCGGGCAAATTGCAAGGTGGTGGACTTTGGGATGGTTGTTGGAAGCGACATGGGAATATATTAGCTAGGAAAAGGAACCAAAAATATATCAGAAAAACACGTCCAAGTATTCTTGCGTGAAATGGGTGATTTTACTTCGTTTTTCAATTTACCATTACAGTTATTTTTCATTATTTCTGAATCTTCTTATCAACACGTAGAGAGGATAGCGCTTAAAATTCTCGGCCGTATGCAAGTTTTCCGGTTAAGTTATGATCGGTTTAAGCAAAGTTATGCCTGAAATAAACTCAGTGAATATAATTTTCGAATTTATTATTACAAAGGAATCTCCGCTTGTGACGTCACAACGTTGAGATAATCTTTGTGTTTAACGGTAAACGCACGTTGCAATGTTTTGTTTCCGTATTGCACGTGGATTTGTTTATTCCTGTCATTTTCTTTTTGTTGGCATTCCTCGTTCGCTTATCTCCGGAGTTTCTTTTGTCTCGCGGAGTTCCGATATTCCTCGCATATTTTTTAGCGGGTTTTAACTTACGTAGTGGATATTACTTTTTCGGGAGTAAATTTTATTTTCTTCGCATCAACCTCTCGGACATGCAAGAAGGGCGGGAATATTTACGTTTTTTACTGCCAGGGGCCTGCTTCTTTTACGTGGACATAAGGGGGCCTCAGGATCAAATGTTTTGGTTGTAACATTGTCCGAAAATCTTACTGACTTCTTTTGTGTTTTCTGTTGTGAGGTATTTTTCTCACTTTTTTTGATGGATTCGTCTGTGTTTATTAATGAATCCGTCTGTATATTTTCTACATTTTCTTTCTGCAACCTTTTTATTCTTTTATCGTCACTTACCATGTATGCAGGCTTCAATCTGTCGATTGAAATTGTTCGAGGTTCGCCTGCAATGAGTATCACAAAGTTTTTCTCATCTCGTGATACTACTTTATAAGGAACGGCGTATGGTTTTTCCAGCGCAGATCTCATTTTTTCGTCTCTAACAAATACGTGTGAGGTATTGGCCAAGTGTTTTGAGACGTAAATCTTGGGCTGGCCATGGCGAGCTGCCTGTTTTAGAAAGTTGTTGGCATCATTTCTTATGTTTTGTACCATAATTTCGGGGCTAACTTCTTTCAATTCTGTGAAGAAGTCCCCTGGGAGGCGTAGCTCTTCGCCGAATGCTAATTGCGCTGCAGAGTGACCTGTATCGGTTTGTAGGGCAGATTGAAGGCCTAAGAGGATGGTAGGGAGTATTTCTACCCATCTCTTGGTATCATGAGACATGATGGAGGCTTTGGGAGCTCTATGCCACCTCTCGATTTTGCCATTGGCTTGAGGATGGTAAGCTGTGGTATGACTGTGTTGAACACCAAG
Source organism: Ericerus pela (assembly GCA_011428145.1). Classification (NCBI taxonomy): domain Eukaryota; kingdom Metazoa; phylum Arthropoda; class Insecta; order Hemiptera; family Coccidae; genus Ericerus; species Ericerus pela. The sequence continues at coordinate 37,944 of WOFM01000267.1, read as the reverse complement.
GTTATTGGACAGATCTTTAAAGAGCGAGCTCTCGAATTGGCAACCTTGGTCTGTAACTATGACTTCCGGTACACCATACCTCGTAATCCAGGTATTGTATAACCTTGCAGCTACTGTGGGAGCTGACATCTCGTGTAGAGGGATTGTTTCTGGCCATCGTGTTGCCCTGTCTATTATCGTCAACAGGTATCTGTGTCCTTGAAATGGTGGCAATGGGCCTACCAAGTCCATATGTACAGTTTTAAACCGCTCCGTTTGTTTGAAGGATTTGAGGAGCGAGCAAGTGTGTCCTCCTACTTTGGATTCTTGACAGTTCAGGCAACTGCAAGCCCATTTGTTGGAGTCAGACTTCATTCGTGGCCATACAAATTAATTTAGCACTACATTTTGGCCAGCATGTGACAGATTATGTACACTGTTGAAAGCCAGCCTGCGATATTTTACCGGTAGAAATGGCCTATTCTTACCTGTACTGATGTCACATGTTAATAAAACATCAGTACCGGGAATTTTTTGCTGTCTCAATTTGAGAGTAGTATCATCGTTCGATAACAACTCTTGCAATTCTGCATCCTTAAGCTGTGCTTTAGCTATTTCAGCATAAGGGCCGAGATAGCTTCGATTCTACTCAGAGCATCAGCTGGAGTGTTAAGTTCTCCACTTATATACTGGATGTCTGTAGTCAATTGACCAATGTAGTCTAATTGTCGTGCTCTTCTCAGCGATGCCGGTTCTGCTTTTTGTGAGAAGGCATATGTTAGGGGTTTATGGTCAGTATACACAGAAAAACATATACCCTCTAATAGGTGCCTGAAATGCTTCAACGCAGCAAAAATTCTAAGCAATTCCCTATCGTATGTGCTATATTTCTTTTCTGTATTTGAGAGCTTCCTCGAGAAGAAAGCTAGCAGTAACTTTTTGTTGTCTTTATCCAGTTGGTACAAGGTTGCACCAATAGCAAAATCAGATGCATCAGTACTTACACGTAACGGCAGGCTTTTGTCTGGATGAGCCAATAGAGTTGCATTTGCCAGTATATCTTTGATTTTCTCAAAGGCCTTTCCGGGTTCTTCATTCCATTCGAGTGGAGTTTTTTCTATCTTTTTATTTGTCTTAATTAGTGCAAACAGCTTACTTTGTTCAGCTGCTGCGTTCTTCATGCAACGTCTATAGAAGTTCACCATCCCCAAGAAACACCTGAGTTCAGTGACATTTGAGGGTTTTGGGAAGTTCAGTATTGGCTCTACTTCGGTCTTCAGGGGGGAAATGCCTTTGGCCGAGACTTTGTAGCCGAGGAAGTCAATTTCAGTTTGTGCCTATAAGCTTTTACCTACGTTGATAGTGAGTCCGGCGGCATGTATACGCTGTACCACGGCTCTCACATTCTCCTCCTGCTGTTGCTCACCACCTTCAGAGCAAATGCAGATATCATTCAAGTATGCATATGCAAAAGGCAATTCCCTAAACAGTCCATTGATAAATCTCTGGAAAGTTTGTGCTGAGTTGCAAAGTCCAAACGGCATTCGAAGGTATTTGAATAGTCCAAAGGGGGTTATAACCGCTGTCTTTGGTACGTCCTGGTTGGCCATAGGAATTTGGTGGAATGCCCAGTTGATGTCAATTTTGGTGAACATCGTTTTACCCTTCATGTTCGCGTTGAAGTCCATTATATTGGGGACTGGGTAGCGATCAGGAACTGTTATCGCATTTAAGGCTCTGTAGTCTCCAACAATTTGCCACTCTCCACTTGCATTTTTGGTCATGTGGATAGGGGAGCTCCATGAGCTTTTTGAGGGGCGACATACGCCCTCTTCAATGATGCGATGAAAGTACTCCCGTGCCGCTTTGAGTTTGTAAGGCAGTAACCTTCGTGCTCTTGCATGGCAAGGCTGTCCTTTCGTTTCTATGTAATGAACCGTATCGTGTTTGTATGTAGGATGCCTGCGAATTGATGGTTGAGTGACTCCAGAATAGTCAGACAGGATCCGTAAGAGTTGTCCGTCGACTTTGGTACAGCTGGATATGTTTGTGTCCAGTCTGTAAGCATGCGTTTTGCCATCCACACAATTTTTAGTTTCACTATTGATCAGTTTGCCGTGTTTGAGGTCAATGATCATGCCATAATGTGCAAGAAAATTTGCACCCAGGATCGGGTTTGGAACATCAGCAACCGTGAAGGACCACGTCATTTTTTCCTTAAGTCCGATGTCAACTTTGCTGGTCTCGAGTCAGTAAGCTGGAAGGTTTTGACCATTCACAGTACGGAGATAGTATTTCGGAGAAAGTACTTTCTTGTTTTTATTTACTGGCAATATACTCAAGTCTGCTCCTGAGTATATTAAGTACCATCTCCTATTAGTCCTGTCTTTGACGAACAGGCTGAATGAGTGTTTTTCCGAGGGGTCTTCAGCCGCATAAATGGCCCCTCGTTCTAGTTTGACGCTTCCTTATTGTAAGATTTACCCCACCAATTGCACCTGTTGTTGCATTTGGTGGCCTCTGCGCTAAACCTGTTGTGGAAGAAACAACTTTTATCATCCCAATTTTGAGACTGGGTTTTGGGAGATGACGTTCTAGGGGGAGTTGAACTCTGACCCCTGGTACTGGAACTAGATCTGCAGTCTCTGGACCAGGACTGTCGTCCTCTGCTATTGCTGTTGTTGTTGTTGTTTCTTGATTTTGATCTTTGTTGCCAGCTACTGTTGGGTTTCGTTGAGCCTTGGCTTTTGTTCCGTTTAACTTCTTCAGTCAACTGAGCTATTTGGGCTCGAAGTTGAGCGAGTTCTCCAGTATCTGCAGATACTGCACTGACCACAGGCTTTGAACTGGTGTATTCGAGCGCATTATCTGCTGATTTTGGAAGGAAGTCCAAGTGTGCTGATGTATTGATCACAGTCGAACCAACGGTGGCTAGGCATTGCATAACACTTTGTGGAAGTTGCTTGCAAAATTGATTGCCTATGACAGAAGAGGTACAATATTGTCCGCCGTCTGCCTTAACTTCGCCATGAAGATCGAGGGTTTGTCATCCCCTATCTTCATACCACCCATACATCATCAATTATTTCATTCTTTGTTTTTCCAAAAACGTTCTTGATCTTCTTGACGAACCAGGCATATTTGTCCTCTTCTGTCGAAGGGCATTCCATGATGTCCGGAATGTGGTGGATTATATGCGGGGGCATGCCTCCACAGATGTGTAAGTACCGCTGGTTCAGTATTATGTTTTCTGTCTTGAACCTGCCTTCCAAGAATGTCAACCACAAATCTACCTCATTGGGCAGAAATTCTGGGATCTCTATCCTCTGTCTATAGAAGTTGGGGTTTTGACCTGGCCGCAATTGCAAAAGTTGCATAATCTGCGCCAAGACTTCGGGTGTCAACTGTGGCTGACTACTACCTCCCTGCGATGGTTGTGGGTTTTCAGTTGGTGGTGGAACCATTGCTATGTCTTTCTGATGACAAGCGTATTCCACAGAACTACTTCCTTCCTTGCTGGTTGAAAACACTGGCTCCTGTGTTTGTAGGACAGGTGTTTTTGGGTCAGAACTTTGGCTTAAAGTTCGACCACTTCTCAACGTTTTAACTGCGAGTTCTTCTTTATTTATTGCAGTTCCCAGTCGTGCTAATTCTGGGTGTTGATGGCCTTCTTCAGTTTTTGGTAAATTTGTAGAGTGTCGAGCCGAAGTCGGGGGAGTTGGGGGATGAGTCCAACCTTCTTCCTCCAGGTCTACTGTCTTGTTTCTCCTTGTTTATATATTTTAAGGAGAGGGGTATAAATTCCCACTTCAGCAGACTCTACTTCGACGACCTAAAAGGTGTCTTAGTCTGCAAAAAAATATTTTTATTTGCCGATCAAGCGAGTACCTGGCCAGCGCACCTCGCCAAATTTTTGTAATAGCGCAACGCGCCTCCAGACACCTCAAGACATAGCTAAAAATCACGTCGGGGTTACCACTGTGGAATACCATGTTGTGAGAGATATTCTCACCAGAAGGAAATTCAATAGAATTTAAGCGTGTTCAGCCACTTCGTACGTAAGTACGGGTAAGCCAGAACCAGACCAAACACTGGCGATTTTAAAGCCTGTTCTGAGAGTTTATATACTGGTTTTGGCACACGCACACAAACACACGTACGTAAGATAATACGTACGTTAGTGAGAACGGCCAGGTCATATCATCCCCTACCGAGATAAGATATGTCTGGCCGGTTTGTGTACGAATCGTGACGTTATCGTACCGTGTCACGATTCAGTACTCATACATTACCTGCAAGTACATGCAGGTAATTACGATCGAACGAGTTTTGTGTATTTAACGTCATATAGATGAATAATTGGCCTGCCCTTTGGGGCGGCGACTGTCGTCAAGGGGTCCAAGCTTCTTTACCTCATACCAGTGAGTCCCCACAATAATGTTTTGCCCTTAATACTTCTATTGTATTAGGAGAACTATACAAAATGGAATATACTTATTACTTCTCAAATTGATAACCCTTAGCATCATAATGTTTTAAATCATACTGTAAAGTTGGTTTCGTTATTTTCCCGCCTGAGGATCAATCTTGCAGAAAATTTTGTCCTTACTAAAAATTTTCTCGTAAAATTTCCCACAAATTAGGTAATACACATATTTTTCATCATCTCAACAATTTTGAAAATGAAAGGAGTTCAACATTTTATTATGTGGAATACCTTGTCGTGAGAGATATTCACACTAGAAGGTCTTCAACAGTATTTGCGTGTTCTGCCACTTCATACGAATAAGTATGGGAGAGCCAAATCCTCGGCGAACACTGGCGATTTTTGAGCCGGTTCTGAGAGTTTATATACCGAATTTGGCACACGCACACGGACACACATACGTACGTATGTATACGTAATTATGTCATACGTTGCGTCGTTTCCTGTCTCCGTCGAGATGATAAGAAACGACGCAGTGCGTTTGGTACCGAGTCGTGACATTACAGAGATCATTATCAGGTAATTGATCTCGACTCGTACGATGTATCTTACCTGTATGTACGTACAGGTACGAACATACAAACGCATTCGTGTGTATTAGTTTAACGTCACAGAGACGAATATTGCCAGCCTTTGGGCGGCGACTGTCGTCGAGGGGTGCGAGCCCCTAAAACCTCATATGAGTAATGTCCCCACAGCTACTCCCCCCCAGTTTTCGCGCCGCGAAAATGATAAGTCGCGTCCCTTAATGGACTTATCGAGTCTACTGTCGTTGATCCTTCTCCCACTTTGCGAGGGCTGACCCTACCGCGGCCCCGACGCATTTGTAGGACTGTTTCCTAGCGTCTAACCGGGCCTGGTAGGCGTCCCTGCTGTTTTGCCCCCTTCTTCTCGGCGGTCGTTGTTGTGGGGCCGGATAGTAGGGATGGGAGCGGTGAGACAGGCGGGGATCGGTCAAAGTCAAGGGCCTTGGTCTTCTGTACATCGGGGAGTTAGAACTCCCAGATGGTTTGTAGGCCAGGCTAGTGGTGAGGGGAGGGCGTGGAGTTCGCACCTCTTCCACCTGGGGTTGTCTCGTCTCCATCCTCGCTAAGGCTAAGGGCCCCCCGAGGTGGGTTTGCCACTTCCGGTGCTCTTTCTGGCGATTTTGGCGGCGAAATCAACGGAGGAAGGGGGGCGGACATTATTTTAACTATGTCCTCCGCCGACGTCGTGTCCATCAGTAACTCGTTTTCCAATCTTTCAGCTTCCTTTTCGTGTTCCAACTGCTCCTTTGTCTTTACAGGCTGAGGGGCAGGTGGTACTACGAATTGGAACGGTTGAGCCGAAAACGGGGTACCGGTTGAGGACGACATGAGGAAGGAATATCACAAGGTTTATAAAAAGAAAGAAAAAAGAAGAAAAATGGTAGAAATTGTTTTCGGCTTGTTTAGTTCGACAGTCGAAAAGCGAATGAAAAACTTTGCGAGAATAATTTCGATCGCAGCTTTATTCCAAGTCGTTATCTTTTTTCGGACTTGTTCGGAGGGGATAGTGCATTCAATATTCTTTAGCTTAAAAGTTTTCCGGTTAAATTTGGTTAAGTACAAGCAGAGTTAAGCGTGTTTGAATTTTCGTACTTCGAATTTTGTATTTCACAAAGGAATGCACTCTTCGTTTGTGACGTCACGATCTATTGACTATTTTGTTATCGGTATTGTTTGTCAATAGAAACACGTTGCAATGTTTTTCTTCCGTATTGCACGTGGATTTGTTTATTCGTGTCGTATTTTTATTGTACGCACTTTTTCTCTGCTTATCTGAAGAATTTCTATTGTTGCGAATATTCCCAGATTCTCGTACGTCTTTTTGTGCGGGTTTGTATTTTCCGCTACGGATATTAACTTTCGTGAATATTTTCAGTTTCTCCGTGCCAATCTCTCGGATTTTCGAGTTGGAATTTGGTTTTTCTGTTTTCTGCTGCCAAGGGGCCTGCCTCTTTTTCGTGGGCACAAGGGGGCCAACGGATCGTATTGTATTTTGACGATCTCGTCATTGAACTTCACCGTTTTCTTTATTTTTATTTTTTCTTCTGGTGATTTTTGTGATTTATCACCTTTTTCGACTGGGTTGTCCTCAACTTTTCGTGGTTGTGTTGTTTCGGACTGTTCAGTCTGTTCTTCCTCTATTATTTCCTTGTGTGTCGTCTTCCTTGTTGCTCTTTGGAGCATTTTCTTGTCGTCGTTTATAAGGTACGCAGGTTTCAATCTGTCAATTGAAATCGTTTTTTGTTCACCTGCGATTAGTATCACGAAGTTCTTGTCATCTCGTGATACAACCTTATAAGGACCGGCGTATGGTTTCTCCAACGATGATCTTATTTTTTCGTCTCTAACAAACACATGAGATGTTGTGGCCAAGTGTTTGGAGACATAAATCTTTGGTTGGCCATGACGAGCTGCCTGGTTTAGAAAGTTGTTGGCGTCAGTCCGTATGTCTTGGACGAGCGTTTCGGGGCTAATTTCTTTCGAATGGGTGAAAAAGTCCCCTGGTAGGCGTAGCTCTTCGCCGAGCGCTAACTGTGCTGCAGAGTGACCCGTATCCGTTTGAAGAGCAGATCGAAGGCCCAAGAGGATGGTTGGTAGTATGTCAACCCATCTCTTGGTGTCGCAAGCCATAATGGAGGCTTTCAAAGCTCTGTGCCATCGCTCAACTTTTCCGTTTGCTTGAGGATGGTAAGCTGTGGTGTGATTGTGTTGTACACCAAGCTTCTTAGACAGCTCTTGAAAGAGCGAGCTTTCGAATTGACGACCCTGGTCTGTGATGATGACTTCAGGTACGCCATAGCGGGCAATCCAGGTGTCGTATAACCTGGCAGCTACCGTGGGAGCTGTCATCTCATGGAGAGGAACTGCCTCTGGCCATCGAGTTGCTCTATCGATCATCGTTAACAGGTATCTGTGTCCTTGGGATGGGGGTAATGGACCCACCAAATCTATATGTATTGTTTTGAACCGCTCCGTTTGTTTAAAAGATTTGAGAGGGGACCTAGTATGTCTTCCTACTTTGGACTCTTGGCAATTCAGGCAACTGCGAGCCCATTTGTTGGAGTCAGACTTCATCCAAGGCCAAACAAATCTTGATGATACTAGTCCAGCAGTGCATCTTGGTCCAGGGTGCGATAGATTGTGCACGCTACTGAATGCCAATTTGCGATACTTTGTCGGCAGGAATGGCCTATTCTTGCCTGTACTAATGTCGCATGTGAGTAAAACATTAGTACCAGGGATTTTCCTTTGTCTCAATTTGAGAGCTGTGTCATCGTTCGACAACAGTTCCTGCAATTCTGCATCCCTTAACTGTTCTTTAGCTATTTCAGCGTAAGGTAATTGAGACGGTGCCGAGATAGCTTCGATCCTACTAAGAGCATCAGCTGGAGTGTTGAGTTCTCCACTTATATACTGGATGTCCGTAGTCAACTGTCCTATGTAGTCCAATTGTCGAGCTCTTCTCGGGGAAGCTGGTTCTGTCTTTTGCGTGAAGGCATGTGTTAGGGGTTTATGATCTGTATACACAGTGAAACATCTACCCTCTAATTGGTGCCTGAAATGCTTCAGCGCAGCAAATATTCCCAGTAACTCCCTGTCGTATGTGCTGTAGTTCTTCTCGGTTTTTGATAGCTTTCTGGAGAAGAAAGCGAGCGGTAACTTCTTGTCATTGTCCTTTTGGTACAGTGTTGCACCAATAGCAAAGTCGGACGCATCAGTTGCGACACATAACGGCAGACTTTTGTCTGGGTGAGCTAGTAGAGTTGCATTTGCCAGTGTTTCTTTTATGTTTTCGAAGGCTTTTTCAGCTTCTTCAGTCCAGTCGAGTGGAGTTTTATCTTTCTTTTTGTTTGTTTTTATTAATGCAAACAGCTTACTTTGTTCGGCTGCAGCATTCTTAATGCAACGTCTGTAGAAATTCACCATCCCCAAGAAGCGTCTGAGTTCTGCTACGTTGGAGGGTTTCGGGAATTTCAATATGGGCTCTACCTTGGTCTTCAGAGGGGAAATGCCTTCGGTCCAGACTTGATAGCCGAGAAAGTCAATCCTGGATTGTTTGTATAAACTTTTTCCAACATTGATAGTAAGTCCAGCAGCGTGTATACGTTGTACGATGGTTCTTACATTCTTCTCGTGCTGTTGCTCACCGCCTTCTGAGCAAATACATATATCATCCAAATATGCATAGGCAAACGGCAAATCCATAAACAGTCCATTGATGAATCTTTGGAAAGTTTGTGCAGAATTACGGAGTCCAAACGGCATTCGAAGGTATTCGAATAGCCCAAAGGGGGTTATGACCGCTGTCCTTGGGATGTCCTGTTCGGCCATTGGAATTTGGTGGAATGCCCAGTTGATGTCGATTTTTGTGAACATCGTTTTACCCTTCATATTCGCGTTGAAGTCCATTATGTTTGGGACTGGATAGCGATCAGGAACTGTTTTGGCATTTAAGGCCCTGTAGTCTCCAACGATTCGCCACTCTCCACTGGCTTTTTTGGTCATGTGGATCGGGGAACTCCAAGAACTTTTTGAGGGGCGGCATATGCCTTCTCCTATTATGCGATCATAGTATTCCCATGCTACTTTGAGTTTATCAGGCAGTAACCTGCGGGCTCTAGCATGGCAAGGCGGTCCTTTAGTTTCTATATAATGAATGGTATCATGTTTATAGGTCGGATGCCTGCGAATCGATGGTTGTGTAACTCCAGGATAGTCTGACAGAATCCGTAGGAATTGTTCGTCGACTTTTGTGCAACTGGATATATTGGTGTCCAGTTGGTACGCTAGCGTTTTGCCTTCCACCCATAGACCAGTATTGTTGTCTATGATTTTTCCATTTTTGAGGTCGATGACCAGACCGTAGTGCGCGAGGAAATCTGCACCCAGGATCGGAGTTGGAACGTCCGCAATTGTGAAGGACCACGTCATGTCTCTTCGCAAACCGATGCTTACTTTGCTGGATTCTATTCCGTAAGCTGGAAGGTTTTGACCATTCACAGTTCGGAGGTAGTGTTTCGGAGGAAATGCCTTTTGGTTTTTATCTACTGGCAAAATGCTCAAGTCAGCACCTGAGTCAATTAGGTAACGTCTCCTGTTTGTCCTGTCCTTGATGAACAGGCGGCGTGAGTACTTTTTCGAGGGATCTTCAGCCGCATAGACGACCCCTCTTTCTAGTTTGACGACTTATTGTATGATTTACCCCACCATTGGCATCTGTTGTTGCACTTGGTGGCCTCTGCGCCAAACCGATTATGAAAGAAGCAGGATTTATCGTCCCAGTTTTGAGACTGGGGTTTGGGGGACGATGTTCTTCTTGGGGGAGTTGGACTCTGACCCCTGGTAGAATTGCTCTTGTGGTCTCTAGACCTGGATTTTCTGTCGTTACTTCTATTGTTGCTCCTGCTTTTCGAGCGGTTGTTGTTTCTACCATTTCTTGGATTATTATTACTTTTCTTCTTGATTTCACTAGTCAGCTGAGCTATCTGGGCTCGAAGCTGAGCTAGTTCTCCGGTCTCGGTTGATACTGCACTGATCGAGGGTGTTGATCTCGAATGTTCCAGTGCACTATCTGCACTCTTCGCTAGGAAGTCTAGGTCCTCGGAATTGTTGATTACCGTGGTACCTATGGCTGCCAGACACTGCACAACATGTTGGGGAAGTTGCTTGCAGAACTGGTTTCCAATAACTGACGGTGACACTATGTTATCGGCCTTTTGTCTAAGTTTGGCCATGAAGGTGGAGGGTTTGTCGTCTCCAATCTTCATTCCGCCCATTACATCATCAATGATTTGGTTCTGAGTCTTACCAAACACATTTCTTATTTTTCTGCAGAACCAACTGTATTTATCTGCTTCTGCCGGAGGGCATTCCATGATATCCGGAATGCGGCGTATAATTTCTGCGGGCATGCCGCTGCAAATGTGTGAGTATTTCTGGTCGTTTTGCAGATTCTCTGTCTTAAAACGACCCTCGAGGAGAGTTAACTATAATTCAACTTCATTTGGTAGGAACTCCGGAATCTCTATCCTCCGTCTTTGGATGGCAGTGTTCTGCAGTGTTTGCAGTTGCAACAGCTGTAAGAGCTGTGCAAGTACTTCGGGGTCAGCTGTGGCTGACCACTTCCACCTGCTCCTGGTTGGTTTGATGATGGGTTCGGGTTCGTGTTTCCATTGGGCATCGTGTGCTGGACTTCTTTACTTGTGTTTTCTGCGAAGAGTCTTCCAGGCTCCGTGGTTTGTCGGTCTGGGGTTGAAGGGTCGGAGTCTTGGCTCAATAGACGACCGCTTCTTAGTGTCCGAGCTGTAGTTTCGTTTGGGTTTACTACAGCTCCCAAACGCAAGGCTTCTGGCCTCCGGATTCGTTTTTGTTTTTCCGGAGTCTCAAAGACTTCTGAGTCTCTGGTCGAAGCTGGAGGAGTTGGCGGATGAGGGCAACTTTGTTCCTCCAGGTCTACTCGTCTTGGTTCCCTTCCGGCAAATATATTTGGAAGGGGGGGTGTAATTTCCCACTTTCAAAGTCAAGACCTCTGCTTCGACAGCCAAAGGTGCCTAGATCTTGTAAAAATTATTTGTATTACAAGCGAGTAACTCGCCAGCGCACCGCGCCTCTTTTTAGTTATAGCGCAACGCGCCTCTAGACACCCACGACGTAGCCAAAAAATCACGTCGGGGTCACCACTGTGGAATACCTTGTCGTGAGAGATATTCACACTAGAAGGTCTTCAACAGTATTTGCGTGTTCTGCCACTTCATACGAATAAGTATGGGAGAGCCAAATCCTCGGCGAACACTGGCGATTTTTGAGCCTGTTCTGAGAGTTTATATACCGAATTTGGCACACGCACACGGACACACATACGTACGTATGTATACGTAATTATGTCATACGTTGCGTCGTTTCCTGTCTCCGTCGAGATGATAAGAAACGACGCAGTGCGTTTGGTACCGAGTCGTGACATTACCGAGATCGTTATCAGGTAATTGATCTCGACTCGTACGATGTATCTTACCTGTACGTACGTACAGGTACGAACATACAAACGCATTCGTGTGTATTAGTTTAACGTCATAGAGACGAATATTGCCAGCCTTTGGGCGGCGACTGTCGTCGAGGGGTGCGAGCCCCTAAAACCTCATATGAGTAATGTCCCCACATATTATATAAAGTTTTGTTTTTTTGGGGTTGTTGAAGGAGATAGCATCGGCTTGAAGGGCGGAATCGTTTGTATTTCATGATGTCCACTACTCAACACACAAAATGCCTTATACTTTCCAAACATTTTTTTGAAATTAGCAGGTGTTATGCTGACCCAAAAATGAAAAAGCAAGCTCTTTTCAATGAAAAAATATCAAGGTTAACAAAAAATGGAGCAAGATATTCCCCACTCTGACATAGACACAATGAAGAAATATCTCTTCCACTCGTAGTAAATGCATATTTTCCAAAAGTATCTGATTTTGTAATGGTTGCCATTCGAAAATCAACTGATCAATTTCGTTCAAATTCAATACCAAATCAGTCTTGAATTGTTTCTAATAACTAAAGAAATTTCAGGCAAAAGTCTTTTAATTTATAGGAGTTATCAGTATGACAACAAGGTGGGTTTTCAGTACTTTTAATGCTCCACTCTCCAAAATTACTGAATGAATTTCTAAAATTTCAACACAAATGTGCAGCCTATGAAAGTTTCTAACGCTGTTCTAAGTTTCGTTTTCATGGGTCAAAACACGGAGGCTACAGACTTCTAAAAATTGACAACATTAAAAAAAATGAACTAAAAAAAGCACTAAAAAGAAACAAGTAATTGAGAAATTAATTTGGCAAGTTCACTTCTAGCTTGACATTTGCCGCCAACTTGAAAAGTTTGTTTAAAAAAAAAAAGAAAAAAAATATGGCGTTATAATATCGTTGCTCGAAAAGAGATGGTGTAGCATCCTGAAAAATTATGTTTTACTTTTTAGTGCCTTTTTCAGTTTATTATCACTATTGTCTGAATCTTTTCAATAATATGAGGCTTTATCCTTTCTGGAAGGTTAGGTTTGATATATCGATAAACGAAGCAATGAAAATAAGATAAGAAAGAATTCTTGGGATCATTGGAATTGAGTTTGGATCAAAAGTGTGACATAATTATATCTTTAGCTGCGTAGAAACTGACGAATGATCCAGAATGGACGCTTTGGCCCAGGAATTAACTTCAATTCGGTGGATGGGAAAAAGATTGTATTCGTGTGCATGTCGAGCAGAACTCTGCGTACCTACTTTGTTCGCAAATTAAGCTACGTTTTCACTAGGCTTTTTCACAAACTACAATCGAGCTGCTAAAAAATCGAGATTGCACAATTTGAAGTTGAAACAGTTTAAACTTTTTCTTTGTAAAATCTCGATTATAAACAAGCTAGCATTTGTTTGTTTATACATTACACGCAGCTTCTGAAGAAACGAGATTATAGCTTGTAAAAAAGTCGAGTGAAAGGACGAAAAATTACGTGGATGACGTGGGTGAGAAGCGGTAGTTTAGGTTGGTAGATACTTGAAGTGAAAAAAAAAAAATGGGCCTGAAAGTGAGCTGTTTTGCTACGTATTGACTGTTCGCGGCCTTTAAAATGAGAGTCAAAAATTGGGGAGAATAAAAGAAAAACGGTGCTTGAAAGTCTGATAATATGAATTCGAGCGGAGTATGCTTCCGTTTTATTTTATTTATCTTATGCTCGCGTATCGCTAAGCATGTTTTTCAGTTGGAGGGTGGTTTTAGAAAAGTGCTAAAATTTCGTAAAAGGACAACGACAAGGACGATATTAATCACCAGAGAAGATCCTTATTCATCCGTGTAACCTTCTCCTGCTTTCTTTTTACCGTTCTGATTCCAGCATGCGAATTATACGCTATTTTTCCTCTTCATTTTTCCTGTATGCCAATTAAAAAAGGGGAAGTGGGATAAAAATAATAACACAGAATTCGGTCGAGCTTTGAAGAAATGAAATCAAGAGGAGACAGCCAGTTGTAATTTTGCCAATTTCGAAATTTTTTTCCTCGACGACGACGTTTGCCCATCATCGTCTGATGACCCTGTTACGTCAATAACGTGGTAGAAATTTTTATTAAAAGGAAAAAAAGGTCGTCCAGTCTTCGTGTTCGGCGAACGTTAATTTTTTTTTGTCTGTGTAGTCAAAAGAAAGAGAAAGAGAGAGAGAGAGCGAGAGAGTGAGACAGTGGTAGGAGTCTTAACGTAAACGTTTTTATTTATGAATGAGGTTCGTGTTGAACTGGCGCGTTTATTATAATACATATATTATTTTATTATTTGCCTGTTGTATAAGCCTGGTACGACACGACGAGAACACTGTGCTGACAGCATGTGCCTAGAAATAGTGTGTATTTTTATGACGAAGGAAAATGAGGAAATTCTGTGCGGAGGGTGGGTTTTTCGACTTGTTCCATTTTGCCATGGGTGGCGCTCACTGACAGTCTAATAATATGTTTACAAATTTTATCGTCTTCTCTTCTTTTCTCTTCTCTTCTCCCCTCCCTAAGTGGGTTATTTTTTGTCAAAGAGGAGCCATAAAATTGTTTTGGGCTCGATAAAATGCGTTCAGTGAAGGAGGGCTGAAAAACTGACATACGTGGGTAACGATGCGTACCAATAAACTTACAAGTTTCCATTTCGACGACATAGATGTATCGGGTGTGAGGGGTGGAGAATGACTTCTAGACATTTATCTCCAGTAATTAGTTTTAATTTTATCCACCTTGATCGTGAATCTATCGTCAGTCATGGCCCGACGCGTGTTTATCAGTCAATTTTATTTTGCTGCCAAAAAAAAATAAAAATAAAAATAAAAACAAAAAACATCCCTATAATGAGTGTGTATTTCAGCGTCGATAACGTGACTTGCCGCACAACAGTTTTTCGACGAATGAATCATAAAAAGTTCAGGAACGATGGATGCGAGTGAAATGCATTTCCGGATTTTGATTGTGGTCTCGTCAAAGACGAGGCGTTGATAATTGGCGGACAAGAAGGTTTCTATTTTGAAAAACGAAAATTCTTTACGCGAATCATTAAAGCCAGATGCATCATTGTGTCTATCTCGAAAACATGATATTTTGATGCTCGCAATTTGAAGATGTAATAGCGTTCAATGATTGTCAATTCTTCTCTATTTGCGATGAGGTATTAAATACAGTTGTTTAATGTCCAAAATATTCGCTTATTATTGTTTCCGCTGGTTTTAGGTGGATGTATTGCTGCAATTTGTATGAATTTTTGGCGCAATGTGATCTAACCCTTTTGCAAGATTCACTTGAAGAAGCATTTTTTGAGAATTTTTTTGGATGTTCAGACATGTTACTTGTAGTGCCTTCCATTTTCGTTGCACCATTTTGCCATTTTTCTGTCTCCCTATATTTCCAATACCGCATGTGAGTTGGAAAATACAACAATTGTATTCAGTGCAGTGGCGGGATCTGGGGGAAAAACCTGTGGAAAAGCGCTGGTCATAAGTTGTAGATCACGAATATATAGGTCACTCAAGTTCTTCTGTCCACAATATATATATATATTGAGGGTTAGAAATCAAACTGCTCATCTTGTCCGACCTTTTCATGTATGTTGGTATTTAAATGATAATGACATCATAATGCCCTAAAAGTAAGACATCATGCAGCCGAAACACTGATATCGAATTGTCTTGAAATTCTCTATGATTCAAGATGTTTTTATTTTCTACTTTAAATTTTCTTTCGGCTGAATTCTTGAATGCAGTTAAGTTTCTCAAATATGAGGGAATATAGTATACCTTGTCTTCATATTTAATCAGCAAATTTGTCTGCTTTGAATAAGTCAGTAATAAGAGTAAAGTGTCAACAGAAGAACCTAACAAAGTTTTGATCCATGCAGGGGTCAAAAATTACCAGAATGAACAGTAGAATTATTTTGTCAGACATATAATTTTGAAAGAAATATAGTGTTTGTGGAATACCTTGTCGTGAGAGATATTTTCACCAGAAGGAAATTCAACAGAATTTAAGCGTGTTCAGCCACTTTGTATAAACGTACGGGTAAGCCAGAACCAGACCGAACACTGGCGATTTTAGAGCCAGTTCGGACGGTTTATATACGGCTTATTCACACGCACACAAGCACACGTACGTAAGGTAATACGTACGTTGGTGAGGGCAGCCAGGTCGCATCATCCCCTATTGTGATAAGAGATGGCTGGCCGGTTCGTGTACGGATTGTGACATTGTTTGGTGATGTCACGATTCGGTACTCGTACATTACCTGCAAGTACATACAGGTAATTACGATCGAACGTACTTCGTGTGATTTAATGTCATTGAGACGAATAATTGCCCTGCCCTTTGGGGCGGTGACTGTTGTTGAGGGGTCTGAGCCCCTTCACCTCATACCGTTGAGTCCCCACAGTGTTGATAGAGCAGAAAAATAAAGTGTAAGCAAAAATAAAATAGAAAATTATTGTAGACAACAAGTAGAGGAAACCATCAGAAAATTATTTTGCCTTCACCTATTTGTTTGTCTTCCTAAAAGATGTTGCTTTGGTTGTGTGGAAGACTCCTATTGGAAACTTTCGGCTTCGGAGTTTTCATGTGATAAGTGTGGGTGAATGAGGTGAAATAATACAATCTAACACAGATAAATATGGATTGGAACCAAGACAGCATTGTGTGCAAAAGAAGGCTCTACACAGCCTTTATTGACAGAGTAATGCAGTCATCTGAACAAAGCTTGTCTAAAAGTTTGTCAGCAACACATCAAATTTCCCTCTTAATTAGAACAAGAACTCTATTTGATCATATTTTCAA
This sequence comes from Ericerus pela, assembly GCA_011428145.1. Classification (NCBI taxonomy): domain Eukaryota; kingdom Metazoa; phylum Arthropoda; class Insecta; order Hemiptera; family Coccidae; genus Ericerus; species Ericerus pela. The sequence continues at coordinate 21,624 of WOFM01000267.1, read as the reverse complement.
CTGTTTTCATCACCCGCAGGTGTTTTAAAGAAAGATCGCCTCGGAGTACGATATAAATGACTGCATAGGGAAACTTTGTCATTACTAAATCCTTCATGTTGTAAAGAATAATCCTTAGCTGTCTTTGTCTCTAACCTAATCTATCCTAAGTTCTACTACCATCCTAGTGTCTTCATATGTAGATGTAAGTTTGGAATGTCTACATCCTCAGATGGTACACTTTATAAAATTGCCTATGCGAGGACTTTAACATACGACTCAAGATGTGGACTTCCTACTATCTGCCTACACAAGGAGGACTACTTGCAAATACAAACCTAGTACTGGGTATCACCTAAACAAGAGTGTCTTAAAATTAGAATTTGTTAAATGATGTAGTTTTTCTTGTCAGCAAGGTTTCCTCACTCATCGTCTTGATTTAGTTGTCATAAATGCAAGCAGATAAATAAAAAGCGTAAAAATAGACATACAATAAGCGAAGTAAAAGTGATAGAGCAAAAATATGTTGGCAGCATGTGTGTTATTGGCAGTGTTTTTACCATGCATCCAATTCTATGTTGCGCCATATTTTTTCTTGATTTATCTATTAACCAAATGAAATTGTGCCATCCATTCAAGGTGTCATATTATACCCGATGACTCTGTAATATAAGCTTGACATACCATCAGTTGAATTGTTTGAAATAGAATTTCATTTGGTTATTGTCTTCTTTCATCTTCATATTACATTTTCTTCAGACACTATATTGTCTTGACTTGAGTTTCTCAGTCTGCATGATGTTGTCATACTATATCGTCATTATGAGTTGAAAAGTATTTTTATTTTGACATCGAAAAATTTCGGACTTCTTTATGTACATATTTTGTACTTTTTGATCAGTTTGGCATTTTTTAGAAGTCTGTGGAACCTCTGCTGTTTAACCTATGGTAATGAAACTTGGTGTAGTGTTAAAACCTTTCATACGCTACATATTCTTGTTGAAATTTTTGAAATTCATCTGCTAGTTTCGGAGGAAGGCGTTATCAAAGTGTTGCAAACCCACCATGTTTTCATTACAACTCTCGTAAATTAAAATATCTTGGGTTGAAATTTTTTTGGCAGTTGGAGACAGTCAGGGACTGGTCTTTTATTGAATTTGAGCAAAATCGGTCGACTGGTTTTCGAGTGACAGCCATTACAAAATTTGACCCATTTGGAAAATACGCAGGTTGATGTGCGTCAGAGATATTTTTTAAAGTAGAATTAAATCCGTGTGGTATCATACAATGCATGGTTTTCAGAAACTGCTGCATAGTTGTCTTGAAAATATGTTTCACAAGTTTGAAGTTTAAAATACAAGTACATCGCAGCTTTCTAGATTGGAGACTTTCAATTATTCAAAAATCTGATCTAGGACTACCAAGTATTACAGAAGCCAAAACTGCTAATAAATATCTGTACAGCTATTGTGATTAAAAAAGCTCGTGGCATTTTCGATGTTTATTGTAAAAAAACAAAGAAAAAAACAACGAAAAAAAAAGAAAAAGTCGCAAGTTGAAAATGCCACTAATTTTTATCGCTTGTTCAGTAGCCAAATTCTCACAATATTTCAGGCCTGAAGGCTTTTATGATTTATCAATTAATTCCTATTGAAACCATTATTTTATGAAGGTAACCATTTACCTCGATGTCAAATGAAAAATTGCCAGTTTATTTTTTGTTTGCTTTGTTTGAGTAAAATAAATAGAACTTCTAGTATACTTTCCTATTTTCAGAAACTCTCGTTCCTTTATTATCTAATTTTGTATTGCTCTGCAGTAAAAATATTATTACTCTGCGCATTTGGCGTTCAGTTTTTCTGCCATTTAAAATTCATATCGTAGTTTCAATTGACTGTCACTTGCACGCGGCAAATACCAAAGGATAAACCATGTAAACTAAAGAAAACCAAGAAGCTGGCGGGAGGTGGACCGGGGGAAAGGGAGAAAAAAAGGAAGAATCTTGTTGACAAAGTTTAAAAAGTAGGTTACATATTTCTCCGGATACTTTCACTCCTGCTCTTTTTTTTTCTTTTCTTTTTTTTTCTGTTTTATTCTCTGCTCGTCAGCCTTGTGACGTCGTTACCTTCTACTTTCTATATTTTTTCATTTTCGATGTCTGGGGATGTATGTGATCCCCCGATCTTTGGAATGTAACCCAAACCATCTGTGCCTATGTCGGATGTGTGAAAGATGGAAGGGTGGCTTTTTGCTGGTCCGGTAAGCACAAAATTTCAAATTTCTCATTTCCGTCAAGTTTTTCATTCGCAGCCGAACAAAAGAGAATTACATTTTGCTTTGTATAAGAGTGAAGGAAATCTTCTTTCTCTTTTGGCTTTACGTTGAATCTATATTAGTAAAACATGAAATGTATGCAATATAGGTTAGGAAAGAAAAGTATATAACATATTATCAACTCTCATTTGTATGGACTAAAATGAAATTTTCTGATTAAAATAAGGAAAAAACAGAAGGTCAAAAAGTGGAAAAGGGGAGGTTTCTTCAGAACTCTTGCGCTCAGTGTCGTGAATCGTGCCTTAATGCATTTAGTTCTTTTTGCTTGCTCGTAGGAAGCAGTTTTTTTTTGTTCATTACTGTGAAAAATATTCCAAGGTTAAGTTCTTGGTAGTATTGCCTTTATCTTACATCAATACTTTTACATCAATATGGTCTACTCAGATTAGTATAACAAAAAAAAAAAAAGCTAGTCAGCAGTCAGATGTTGATTTCATGTAAAACACCTAATTTACAATCTAAGAACCTAGTACCATTCTGTCGATATTTAGCTTCTTTTAATGATGTTTTCAGTTCGATGAATAAGGCATTCTTACGTAATTATAAAACTTAATGAGTAATAAAACAGTGAAAAGTACTATTGTATTATACATAAAATAAGTTTGACAATCGGAAATATTTTTGAACTATTTTGATTTTGATATTGACGTAAAATCTATCAGAATTTATTCTTGAAGAAACACTGATGGTGCACTGCTTAAAAAACTAAAGCATTTATGTTCAAATAGCGGTAGAAGAAAAATTATTATTCATCTATTCAATCCAAAACCCATTACCAAGGAGGAATGTAATTAAACTTTGATTTGTGATCTTCTCTCAAAACTGTTGCTTGAGGTTTCATTGATAAACTAAAAACCATTTTTCACGAAGAAAAAGTTCCGTTCTTATAAACAACCAACCAACCTCTTCTGAATTGTATTTTTCGACATTTTAATCATAAACTTCCATCCTCCATGACATCAAAATAGCAGCCTTCCTTTCATCCGAGAAAAAAAAAAGAACTGTTTGTTTTCCAATCCTAACGGTGAAAATTGAAATCGCCGCATCAAATGAATTGAAAATTTGATGCAATCTGAATTGAAATTGTGGTTTCTGTTTTCTTGTCATTCTTGTCTAATTCTCTTGAAGCATCTAAAAGTTATCTTACGTAGTGAAAGAATAGGTATAAGGAAAATATTTTACAGTAATTCAGTTTGGGGAATGTCGCCGAAAAGTTGCCAAATAAGTTCTTTCATTCGAGAGAGAAGGACTAAGTGTAGGCTGCAGGGAGTGAAAATTCACTTATACCTGCCTTTCCATAGTGTCAACCACAAGTCTACCTTATTGGGCAGAAATTCCGGGATCTCTATCCTCCGTCTGTAGAAGTTGGGGTTCTGCCTTGGCTGTAGTTGCAAAAGTTGCATAATCTGCGCCAAGACTTCGGGTGTCAGCTGTGGCTGACTACTACCTCCCTACGATGGTTGTGGGTTTTCAGTTGGTGGTGGGACCATTGCTGTGTCTTTCTGATGACAAGCGTATTCCACAAAACTACTTCCTTCCCTGCTAGTCGAAAACACTGGCTCCTGTGTTTGTAGGACAGGTGTTTTTGGGTCAGAACTTTGGCTTAAAGTTTGACCATCTCTCAACGTTTTTACTGCTAATTGATCTTTATTTATTGCAGCTCCCAGTCGTGCTAATTCTGGGTGTTGAGGGCCTTCTTCCAGATTTTGTAAATTCTTGGAGTGTCGAGTCGAAGTTGGGGGGTTGGGGAATGAGTCCAACCTTCTTCCTCCTGGTCTACTGTCTGGTTTCTCTTTGTTTATATATTTTAAAGAGAGGGGTGTAAGCTCCCACTTCAGCAGACTCTACTTCAACGACCTAAAAGGTGTCTTAGTCTGCAAAAAATTTTTGTATTTGCTGAGCAAGCAAGTTTCTCGCTACTGCACCGTGCCAAATTTTCGTAAAAGTGTTATGCGCCTAAGGACACCTCACAACGTAGCCAAATATCATGTTGGGGTCACCACTGTGGAATACCTTGTCGTGAGAGATATTCTCACCAGAAGGAAATTCTACAGAATTTGAGCGTGTTCAGCCCCTTTGTACATAAGTACGGGTAAGCCAGAACCAGACCGAACACTGGCGATTTTAGAGCCAGTTTGGGCAGTTTATATACGGCTTATTTACACGCACACAAAGACACATACATAAGTATATATGTACGTTGGTGAGGCCGGCCAGGTCGCATCATCCTCTACCAAGATAAGAGATGGCTGACCAGTTTGTGTACGGATCGTGACATTGTTTCGTTGTGTCACAATTCGGTACTCGTACATTACCTGCATGTACTTGTAGGTAATTACAATCGATTGTACTTTGTGTGTTTAATGTCAGTAGACGAATTATTTGCCTGCCCTTTGGGGTGGCGACTGTCGTCAAAGGGTCTGAGCCTCTTTTCCTCATACCGGTTAGTCCCCACAAGCTGTTTTGGAATTTCTGATATGTTCAGAAAAATACTATGAAAAGTGGGTCATATATCAGAAAATCAAATGAATTTAGTGAAATCTATCTGACTATAAAGTTTTTTTTTGTGGTCAGATGAGAAAATGGGCTTAGAAAAAGCTACGCTAAATTCAAACCCAGCCTCAACTGGAGCCTTGAACTATGCATCTTGCAAATTGAGATCAATGTATCGTGTATCATTTTATGTACCATACTAATCCATCATTTTTTGTCTGTTTCTGAGCCAAAAGTCATCCCATAAAAATATAATAGGTAAAATACGTTCGTAGTAATCTTACATGAAAAAAATTTCATACTATTTTATTCTCAGATAAATTCACGATCCATTAAAGGAAGAGAGGTGAGTAATTTAATTGTTCTCACATCCCTTTTCAACCTGAAAATAAAATGAATCTCAAATCAAACCATAATCAAAATATTAACTATTTTCAACAATTAGTTTTTTTGGTGGAAAACAAAATTGAGAAATTTCATTATAACTTCTATTTTCTTTGAAGGTGGCACTATATGAATTTTTGTGCAAACATTAATCCATTACTAGAAACTTTGATATGACTTCAGCAGGCATTACAATTAAGTGGAATGGAAATCAATTTTGTCAGTAAACAATTGATCAGTTATCATTTCATGAAAGAATTTCGGAGTTTTTGATAAATCACCCAACCATTGTATAAATTCGCGATAAATTTGCAGAAATAAACCAACAGTTCAAGAATTATAAAATGAAAATCAAAATATTTGCTCCAAAATTGTCAAGTAAAAAAAAAATGTGTCCAACAATTCTCGAGCATCTAGTTTGAAACAACAGAATACACTGAATTTCACACTGAATTGAATATCTAATTGGTGGAGATGAATAAGGAGAACTAATTCATTGTGAAGTACAACGGAACTTAAAACTAAAACAGAATTAATCAACGGAACTAATTTCAGTTCATTAATCATAAATGGAACTTACAAATGACCATGGATGAGCAGCAGATTCGAAGAGGCGAGACAATTAGATCAGTTGAAATCATCATTGTTTCAACGATTGAAATATCACTCTAAATTTTCAAAAATTTAAATATTCCTTTGACAGATGAATAAGTACTCTGGTCTCTCGATCTTACATTCCCAAGAATCAAATTTATTTTAAAACACATTAACACTTAATCAAAGATGTGGAATAACAACACAAAAAATTAAATGCAACGAAGATATATTACAATTCAGACAAATACTGCACAATCTCTTTGAGTATAGTTGGTCTATTTCAGGGCAATAATTACTAGATAAACCAGACATGGGACCACACCCTTCAAATGGAAATTAATGTTACTGACGAAGCGAATGATCACTGATAAGATAGATTTTATTTCAATTATAATAACTGATAAGTGTTTAATCGTTGCGACTCATAATCCTGAATTTTATCAAATATAAATGGCTAGAAATTAAGACTGTAAACATGATACCGCATAGCTAAATAATACTACAGATGTGGCAAAAAAATACAAGTGACCAAAAATTACAATTTGAGTCAAATTAATGACTTTCAAAAGACGAGAGCATAATAATTTTCAAACTCGAATTCTACAACACAAAATCCAATTAGCCAAGTGACTAGAAGTAAAACATCATCAGAATTAGATGCTTCAATAAATTAACTGAACCCTAAAGCAGTACAATGACCATGCAACATTTGTGATTAGAGGCATATTGACTCAAATAAGAGTCGATCAAATAAAATGGAGTCGAATGAGGACAGGCAAACCCACGGTGAACTAGATAACTGACGCAGTATCATACATGGGTTTGGGTCTTAAATATATCAATATTATAGTTCGTTTTTAGTACATGTGACACATGATTGCAAACATACCTGGCAAGATCCGATAATGAAATAACAATTAAGCGTTGATATTTGAATAGGGCTTCAACTCTACAGATTTGGTAAGTATGAAAATATGGTACAAAATCACATTAAAAAACGTATATACGTTTCAACTTTCTCAAAAATACTTACACATGACTCTATCGTCACTTTATTGATAAAAATTTGTTAGAGAAATGATAAAAAAAAACAAAAGATTTCTATCCATTCTGTGATTGGCAATAGCACCCTAAACTTAACCTGTGTGATTGGTCAGTAGCTTTGGAGCAAATTTTTCAACTTTACTCCAGTGGTGAAAAGAAAAATGTGTACCACATTAAAAAAACTATCAGTAGGCAATTTGATAGAGGAAACCATAGTTGAGTTACTATGCCTTCACTTATTAAATTGTCTTCATTGGAACTTGATTGATTTTAGTGTGTGAAAAATTCTTGCATAAAACTTTAGATTTTAGTGTCTTTTATTTGATTTAGATTTAAAAACAAAGAACTGGGTGAGGTTAAATAATATTCGATCTAAGTAATACATAAGAGGATGGACCAGAACCAAATGCTCACTGCATGTAATGGAAGGTACTGTGTGGCCTTTAATGACAGAGCAACTGCAGTTATCTGAACAGAGCTTGTCTAAAGTTTTATCAACAACACACCAAATTTCCCTTTTAATTATGACTAGAACTCCATTTGATAGTATGGTCAATGGTTTCTTACCCACAGGTATTTTATTAAAGATTGTCTTGAAGTGCAATATACTGACTGCATAGAGAAGCTCTGATCGCTACTATTAAAACCTTCATAGTACAAAGAATAATCCTTAAACAATTGTGTCTCCAATGTACTCTAAAGTTTCACTACTATTCTTTCATGTCTACAATAGGTAAGGAAGGTTTGGAATTTCTACATCTGCAGATGGAGTGTTGAGAACACTGAAATGTGCCTACACAAGGACTTTGACTTATGACTGCATGACTTGTATTTTATATTTTCCGCCTACATCCAGAAGTACTACTTGAGAAAAAACAAACCCAGTGCCAGGTATCGCTAACTCCAGAGTGATTAAATTTTTTGGTATTGTTTTTCTCGTCTTGTCTTTCTGTTGGTTACATTTCCCCCACCTTTTGTCTACATGATTTTTTTCACAAGCTGAAGTAAATGAAGTAAGCTCACATAGTAAATACAATGAAATGAAATAAAAGACGCAAAGCAGATAGATACTGGCAGCATGTGTGTTATTGGCAAGGTTTTTACCAAACGTACGAATCTACGTTGCATCGTATCGTATTTGAGTTATATATTGTCCAAGTAAAATTCGACTGTTTATACAGGGTGTTATTTTATACCTGGTGAACCTGTTATCAAAGTCTAATAAATAGTTAATAAAATTGTCTGAAAAAGCATTTCATTTGGTTATTGTCATCATCTGCTTTAGTCTTCATATTCCATTCATTTAAGACATTGTATTGTCTCAACTTAAGCTTTTTGTCTAGACGATGTAATATTATTTTGTCATCAGAAGTTGAAAATGTTTTTATTTTCACATCGAAAAAATCTCAGACTTCTCAACATGCCTATTCAAAAACTTAAACTATTGAAAATACAACTATTAGCAAAATTTTAGAGCTTGAGATAAATTTCCTTTCTAAAAAAAATTATCACGTCACCTACCTTCCCACTATTCCTAAAGGGTGAAGCAGTCAATTTATTGAATTATTTACATAATGGACTAAATTATTTCAGTCAAATAATATAATTTGGCGAATCAATTGCATTTTCAAGCTTTTATGCATTTGCCTAGAAATTAATGTAAATTTAGATATTGATTTTAACTAATATCGAGTTTTACTGGGTTAATTTCAGGGGTAAACTGTGACGCCTGTAATGATAATTTTATATAATTTTCTATTCTACCATATATTTCGTATCTTATTAACAATTATTCCTCTATTTCCATTTCGTATATAATTTCATTCTTACATCCTGTCTAAAATGACGTCAGTAAGACTTGTCAAGACTTGCATCATGACATCATCTTTTCTAGCTAATACCAATAACCAATATAAAACCATCAACATTTTCAAATGCCCCAAATAAAAATATAAAAACATTTTTAAAACAATTCGAAAACGAATGTGAAGCATTTGGCTGGAATATAGACGCAAAAATGAAAAAAATTAAAATTGCATTCACAGGAAATGCACAAACAATTTTCAACGAACTAATTTCAAATGACGAAAATTTAAAGGAATGGAAAGATCTAAAACCAAGACTACAAGAAATTTTCAAAAAAACGACACCCCAATTAAGAGAAAATCTATATAAAAGAAAATATAAAGGAGATGACAATTTTATTGATTTTGTAATTTTTGTATCAAATACGCTAAAAGAAATAGAACCTGAAATAACAGAAGAAAGAATCATAGATCATATATATCGTTCCATTGGTGAAAAAGAACGAGAACATATAGTTAAATCGAAACCAAAAACATTAGCTGCATTACATACCACCTTTGATGATTATCTTTATTGTAAAGACAAGGTACGTCCTCTAATAGATCCTATTTTTGCATCAGAACTTGAAAAAGTTAAAAAACAACTCGAAACATATAGAATAGCTATGGAAGAAGCTAATGAAGAATTAAAAAATTTAAAAACATCATCAAAAAAACAAATCAATATTGTCCAAAAAGACAATGTTACCGAAAGTACAAAAATTGATAAAAAACATAATACAATTAATGAAACCAGTATCACTAACAATGACACAATAATCTCGGAAATAAGAAAATTAGCCGCAGCAGTAACAAGTTCCAAAAATAATGAAAATAACACATCACAAAATAGACAATTTAACAGCTCTAATTACCAAGGAAATAATTTCAGAGGAAATTTCAGAGGACAAGGTAGAGGACGTGGATATTATAATAATTATAATGGAAATAATTATAACAATGTTAATAATAATAATAATTCAAATAATTTTCCCACTCTACCTCAAAATCAAAATAATTTCCAAAACCAATACAGTTTCCAAAACCAAAACTACAGAGGAAACAATTTCCATGAACAAAATAACAGATTTTTTCGTGGAAATTTTCGTAATAATTATAATGATTTCCAACAATATCCTAACAACTTTAATCAAATCTCATTTATGTATGTCCCTATGTCATATCCAAACCAAAATCAATCATATCCAAATCAAAATCAAACCCTAAATCAAAATGTTGTCCAAAACAATACTCCTAACAATATCCCTGCTATTACCTACCCACAACAAAATGGAACATCGCCAAAAAACGTATAAACAATCCTGCAGTACAATATGCCACTGCAGGAGAAAATAAAGAAGTAGGAGAACCACCACCTATTAAAGACATCAACAATAATAAAAAAATAAATAAACCAAATATTATTGTTATTGCACCAACTGGAAAAAATGAAATCAACTGTCGTTTATACCTTCCATGTAATGTATTAGGAACAGATACATTCAGATTGATTGATTGTGGAGCTGAATCAACACTTGTACGTTGGAATCTAGCAAAAAATCTACCATTAGAACCTACAAATGATAAACTATATGCTGCAAACAAAATAGAACTACAAATAATAGGAATTTCTACAATCCCTATCATTTTTAAGAAACGTTCTTTCCCAATTAAAGTATATGTTGTCAAGGATCTAATTGAAAATATTATAATAGGTTACGATTTTCATGAAAAATATAAAACCATTATAGATTTTTCGTCTGGAAAATTTTCAATTCTATGTGAAGAAGAAACCATTTCAATATCAATCCCAAGATGTTCAACAAACACCAAAGAAGAAAAAGAACAAGTAACATATGTACGAACAAGCGATACTTATTTAATTAATCCAAATGAAAAAATCGCTTTACAAACTTTACCTCCTTTCGTGAAATTGCTGAAAAATGAAAATTTTGAAAATAAAACTAATTTATTAATTTCAAATAATAATTCAATTGTTACAATTTTCAATCCAACCAACAACACGAAAAGGATAAGTAAAAATCAAATAATATGTACATTATGCTACTATGATAAAACACTATCTAATCAAAAAAGGATTTGTGTCACACAAAACAAACTTTGTGATCCCGAAGGTGTTGAAATCAAAATATCAAACAAACTATTGCCTGAACAAAGATCAATAACAATTGATAAAATTAAAGACTATGTTGATATCTTTACACACTCTACAAAAAACCTTTCATTAGCTAAAGTACCACCAGTCCATATTCATCTTAAAGACAATACCCCTGTGGTAAGAAGAAATTATAAAATGGCTTACAAAGAAAGAATGGAATGGTTGAAAAAGATAAATGAATTGGAAACAGCTGGAGTTCTCAAAAGACAACCATCAACATACGAATCACCTATGTTTCTGAAAAAGAAACAAGACGGATCTTTTAGACCTTAAGTTGACTACAGAGCTGTAAATAACAAAATAAAAAAAGATAGAACAAGAGTCCCAAGAATAGACTCTTTATGGCCCCATTTACGAACAAAAAATTTCTTTTCTATCATAGATCTTAACTCTGGATATTTTCAACTACCACTCGATGAAGAATCAAAACCTATCACTGGAATAAACATTGAAGGAGTTGGTTATGTTTTCAACAGCATGCCACAAGGATTAAGTCTTAGCTCTTCAGTATTTCAAAAAGCTATGGTTGATATTTTTCATGATATCCTATGGAAAAAAGTTATTGTATATATTGACGATATCTGTGTTTTTGGAGAAATTTTCGATGAATGTTTAAATAATACTGTAGAAATTCTATCGAGACTCAAAAAATTCAACTTTCGTGTAAAAACAAAGAAAAGCTTTTTTATGCAAGACTCCATAGAACTACTAGGACATAAAATTGGTCATGGAAAATTGGAACCATTATCTAAAAACATCGAAGCTATCAAAAATATGAAACCACCAAGAACGCTAAAAGAAGTCAGAAGATTTATTGGAATGGCTGGATACAATCGTAAAATGATATCTGGCTTTACGAAAAAAATGTTACCCCTTCTAAAAATCCTTGAAGGAAAAGACAGTAAATCGAACGAAAAAATTGTTTGGTTACCCGAACACCAACAATGCTTCGAAAACATGAAAAATATACTTTTATCAGAACCTGTCCTACAAATTAATAACCCAGAAGCTTCAACTTTCCTAGAAGTTGATGCATCCAAAGATGCTATAGGAGCAGTATGTCGTCAAATTGATCCCGACACAAATAAAAAATACACTATAGGATATTTTTCTGAAAAACTAAACAAAAACCAACAACACCTGTGCTCCTTTGATCTTGAAATGCTTGCAATAACGAAATCATGTCAACATTTCAGAGACTTTCTACTTGGAACAGATTTTATAATCTATACAGATCATCAACCATTAACGTATCAACATCGTTTTAAAACTCCATCTCCCAGATTAGCAAGACTTGTCTCAAAACTCAGTGAATTTACGTTTGATATTAAACATATTTCAGGAAAAGAAAATGTTATGGCAGATTTCCTGTCTCGACCTTTCAAAGACAATGAAGATTCAATAAGATTTGAAAATGAAAAATATTAATGCTATAACAAGATCAGCAACAAAACCAGCCGAACAAAATAAAGAAAAAATTCAAGATAAAATTACATCATTGAAAAAAGAAAGCACCAATCTACTTTCAAATCATAATTTTGATCCGATAACAAAAAAAGACAAAAATGGAATTAAAGAAAATGAAATCCCTAAATTTCATATTACTGGAGAACCAATAAAAACATTACTTTATGGAAAAGATATCCCTCTTGAAGCATTAGCTGATTACCAACAAATAGACGATTATTGGGGACAAGTATACAAATTTCTAAACCAAGATTTTATTGATGATCGTGCGTTAGTAAAACAAATAGAACGTCATGCCCATAAATATTTTATAGGTGATGATGATATCATTTACAAAAAGAAAAGTTTTAATTATAACCCATTTTCACCTATACCAATTATTCCAGATGCATTAATCCCATCTATTTTAAAAGAAATGCATGATAATCCTTCTGAAGGAGGACATTTTGGTCGTAAAAAAACACTTGAGAAAATTAAATCAAAATATTTTATACTAGGACTTGTAAAAAAAGTTAACGAGTATATTAACTCATGCCATGAATGTCAACAAACAAAGAAATCCGAAAGAAATCGGAATGATGAAACCAATTCCTGTCAAGGAATTTAACCCATTTCATCATATCGAAATTGATTTCATTGGCAAATTTGACAATAATTACGAATGTAATTATGTTCTAGTCGGCGTTGACAAATGTACAAATTTTTGTGTAATAGAACCTGTACGACATCCCAATGCTATAAGCGTCGTTAAATTTATTAAAAAAATTATGACTACATACGGTAAACCTAAGATCATTACGTGTGACAACGGTACACATTTCCATAACAACCTTGTACATAATTTTTGCAAAGATCAGAACATAGACATAATACATTCATCAGCCTACAGTCCGCAAACTCAAGGACTAGTCGAACGAACGAATGGAATTATTAAAAAATGTCTATCTAAATATAAACCAAAGATGGAAGAAGAATGGATTGATACACTTTTTAGTGTTGTGTTTGCATATAATACATCACCCATTCATTATCTCAACAATACCCCTCCGTTTTTCTTTCTTCAACGCCCCAAAGATAGTCTTCGTATTAGTTTAATAAAATGGTGGAGATCTAAAATGTTGAAGTTGCCAGAATAAAAATATAGACAGCCTAAGATCATAGATCTTTAGAATCAGGGTACCTCGAATTTAGAAAGGGAAGTGGATAAAAACCTAGTTTCCCACATACCACTATGAACACCACCGTGAACATGAGGTCACGTCATTTTAGATCCTACACAACTCCTCCTAAGTTATTATAAAAAGCCCAACAATTCAGATCAATGATTTTGAGAGAATGTAATTTAAACGAACACATGGTAGAACTGATGTAAATTGGTTTCAATCTTACTACTTTGATGGTGAACATCCGCCATTTTGTATTGATGAGTTGTACCACATGGATGTGTTGTTTTGAAGATCATCTACTTGTTTCATCCATCGATATTTTAATATAAGATTTATAGAATATCTATTTTTAAAAAGAAACGAACTAATATGAAAACACAATCTAGAACTAAAGGAACTTTTATTTTATTTTAATTTGTATTACTTTATGTTAAGACGTGAAAGAATTGCGTCTGTATTCGAAAGCTGGTTAAAAACCGACTGACTTCCCCACTTATAACACCATTAGATGTCATCATTTTTATTATTCAGATCTAACTGGGAAGTCTTTATTAATTTAATTTTATTTTATTAAGATCCGACAGTCAACCTAATAAACTGTATTTCTTCCATTTCATTATATACATATCTTTACTGTCAGGAGAACATGGTATTATATGTGGAATAGTATAGACCTTACCTATCGGATCTTGTTTGATAATATTATGAAATTTTTATTTATTAAATTGCGAAAAGTAATTCACCAAACGGTGATATGATAAATGACTGGAAATCAAAAAATATACATTTTTGACTGAAATCAGTCAGGCACATATACGAAATGTGAACATAAAGTCTTTTTTCTGGAGTTTTCCCTTCCATCAATTTCCATTCTTACAATTGACTCTTACAATTGACTCTTAAAGGTAGACAGTGTGAGGTATGGAAGATTGGTAGCTCAACAACTGTTGATTGCTGGGCCCTGAGACCACAGAGAAAGGATAAAATTTTTCCTATGAATTTAATAATTATAATAATAATCAAGACGAACAATTGCTTGTGCTTAAATATTTTCAGGGTAATTTACTATACCGAATTCTTGTTAATTTTTTTTCTGCTTGTTCATACTTTCATTAGTCAAGAACGAAAGTGTATTAACTATACATTTTCTTTATCTGAAACCTTAACAAATACGTCGTTTATAAAACAGCATAGTTTGAAAAGAAAGAAAATTTTAGCAAAATGAGATAAGAACTTGTTTATCACGGGGTTGGGGAAAACGCTTTGCCATTACCTTTTAAACGGAACTTTATTAAATAACTTTGCTGCTCGTTCATTATATTCTCGATTTTCTTCCTCCCTTCTCCTTCAACCTTTTTCATCTTCCTCGTAAGTTATCTTTGAATGTATTTTTGTGAATATCGTTATTGCGTTAGAAATTGAAAATTCTGCGCTATTTGGCGACAGTGAAAAAATACAAATTAGAATGACGTCAAACGAGATATTTTCCACGAAAAAGGGAAAAAGCACACGGAAGAAGGGTATTAAAACGGTTATGCGGTTTATAGGAACTTGAGTTTGTTTACGCCTTCCTCTCACCATTTTCGTTCATCATTATCATCATCATCATCATCATCATTATTATTAATTTATTTATGTATTTATTCGACGATTCGATGATCAACCAAGTCCTTTCATAAAAAGGATGACGGATTAAATTGGAAAATCTGACGATAAATTGGCTTTATGTTTGCGTTATGGCGACATCGAATTCAGCCGTCATTCCCGTCAAAGGGTAATTTTCGAGCTAACCTTTTACCAAGATATCAAAATTTCCCTGGAAAAGTGACATTTTTGTTCTACGCCTTCGCTCATGTGACATTTTCCTACAAATCTCAATCCCCTAATCGAATTTCGGACTGTTCGCTGATTGTTGCTACTGGTGACTGTCCCTGTGGTGTAGTTGGAGGAAGGAAGGTGGAAACTTCGTACAGTATCTTATAAAGTAATTTCTTTCTTTTTAATTTTACATTTTTTTCAGTGTGTCTCTCCTTCATTCCCTTAACCTGCATGAGAAAAGTTTTATGGACGATTTATCAAAATTTCTTCATATTCTAGATAATATTACTCCTGAGAGTTGCAAGTCAAATGTTTTGAGCTCTTATATTCACGGAGTGTTAAATATAATAGAGGACGCATATGAAACAAAAAATGGCACCATTTATACGATCAGAATATCCGCCATTGCGAAGGTACGACAATTTTCAATCTCATTTTTATTTACGAAATTCGTGTTGATTGTGATTTATAAATTAATAATTATATTTACTTATTTATTTATTTATTCATTCATTTAATTAATTTTTTTTTTTTACATCTCCAAGTTTTGCTCACGGGCCCGAATGAGGAGAATGAAATTTGAATTCGGTACCGAAAAAATGGAGACAAATAGTTTCGAAATTGATCCCATATTTCGTTACAGCGTTTAGATAAACGTGGGTCTTAAATTATGTTCAATACTCTGTGGTTGTATTTCTGTTGGAAAATTTTCTAAAATTGTAAAGTTGGTACTCTTTACACGGCTACATCTTTCAATATCAACAAAATAATAATTCGTAAAATTCCCTATTAAATTTTTTACAAATGAAACGTCTTCTTTTGTATTGATAACTCCAGTGAGCAGAGTTTCAATCGCGGCTTTTCAATAAATTTCTACTTGAATTTTGGGTGAGGTTCAAAAGAAAAATATTTCGTTCCAGAAAGTTTAAATAGTGGCCTAACAGAAGATTGTGTTTTGGCCCAATGAAAATGAATATTCAAAAATATTTCCGTTCCGATTTTAACCGACTGAAAAATGGCCGGTATCACAGCAGAACTGCGATCATGAACTGAACTAATGATTGATAAGAGTTGATACCCTACGTGTTTTAAATGGGTATCAATCGCTAACAAATTATCAGTTCAGTTCATAATCGCAGCCCAGGCACGAGGTGGTAGTTCTTACTAATGACGAAACGAATTCCACCCCGTGTGCGGGCATGAGCTGTTACCACTGATGCAGTGATTGAAGTTATAGGTATGTTACAGTCTATGAATTCACAAAATCCTTTTGTTTTTCGGGTGTATCGCCATATTTCATCAGAGAAAAAATCATCAACATCTGCTGGATTTTAGAATTGTGCATATAACAAAAAAAAATTTCCGTACGTCCCCTTTTGCATTGTTTATGGACTTGTAAAATTTTACCAGGCCTAGTTTTATTGCAGATTTTCAAGATTCATATTTCTGGCTATTACTCAATGTCAGCTGGGATTGTAACTTTCATGTCTCGACTGGAATTTGGCATGGTCTACCTATGATAAGCATTCTTATCTTTAGCCGCAGTTCAGTGTCAGTCCTTCAGAGTCGTAACTGGATGTAAATTTATCAAAGAAATTTATCTTCGAGCAATGTAATTCATTTCTAAAGTGAATTGTTATGATTGAAATCTTCCTTCGCTCTTGATTATAGTTTTTTCGTATTGTGTGCTTTAGTTGAGCTCAAATTGAATTGCATTCCAGAACAGTGTTGAGAATACTTCGTAAAACAAGTCAAAAAATTGAGGAAACTTCGAATCACAGGCCTATTTTATTAGAGCAAGTAACATTATACAAAACTGAGTGTCTGCGATCTACCTCTGGTTATACAGTCTTCAGCCGTTCTATTTTGAATTCATTTTTTTAGTGCACATGGGGCTGGAATCTGCGGTACTGCAAATGAGTCCAGCATTGAAAGAATGCGATCCCGTCCCCGAATGAAATATAAACATCTATCAATTCCTTACGAGTCTAATGAGCTCCAGCGGGATCCAAAAACACACGTAGTCAACACTACGTGCTTGTATCCTCTTCACAGCCTTTCTCCATTATGTGTCACCCCTTTTGCACTTGCGTCAGTAAATACGTTGTAGCCCTATATCTTGTGGAAACTGTTGGCCGAGAGATGGGAAACGAAAAATTCAAACAGCGGCTACAAAAAAAAGAAAAAGAAAACCTCGTCGTCTCGGTTGGTGTACAATTACACCACAGGAAAAATTCCATTGGTAGGGTAAGAATTGGTGGCAAAGGGGGAAGAGGTTTTTCGCATCATCTCGTATTTCATCGATACGGCTGTGTAAACCTTTTCTGTCTCTTTCTCGCTCTCACGATGTCTGTGGAAATATCTCCACATGAAGGACATTCACGGAAGGTTTTTTGGGCGATGTGACTGCTAGAGACAACATTAATCCACATTTCCTCGTAGCTTTACTTCCAGAGTTTTCACTGTTTTTTTGTAAATTGTTTTTACTCGTCGCTCGTTTGTCATTCATTTTGTCCTGCGCGGTGCGATTGTCTTATTTATTTTTCATTTTTACCATTATTCCTGCATTTTACTCCTGGCAACTATCATATAGTTTCTGGTAGGTCCATAGGCAGTTCGCTGTACCCGATGATTTTGAATGTAAATGAACGAAAACTGGGCCTTATGCAGGGATGTAACCAAGGCGTTCAGATAGTGGGGGCAAATAAAATTCTTGGGGGGGGCAGTTAATTTTTAAGCCCCCTATTTAACATTTTTTTTTCGAAGTTTAGGAGGAAGAGATTGTTCAGTCAGCTGCATTACATTAATTTAATGGTGTAAAAGTAAATTTTTCCAAATATTGTTGCCTTGAGCTATTTAATTCGGAACATGAAAAAAATTTTTTTAATAAAAGAAAATAAATTTTAAATTAATATAGTTGCAGCTTCCGCAGGCGAGTGCTGAATTCATTCAGCAACTTTTCATTACTGATATTCTCCAGGGTTTGTTTTTCACACGCTAGCACAGTTAGGTTACTTTTGCGACCAAACGTCATACTCCTGCGGAATGGCGACATGATTCGGTTAAGATAAGAGAACGAAGCTTCACAGATTGCAAAGCTGCAACCAAATATTGCAATAGCTGCAATAATTTCATAAGTTTCTCAAAAAGATGTTCTCTGATGATACACTTCAATGAGAAAGTCTTCTTTTTTAGACTGTTTCTGATGTAAATACCGTTGGACACACAATACTTCTTCCTTCGTTGGTGTTGTAATATTGACTGACTGTAATTTTTTGAGATCATCATCGAGATTTTCAAATGTTAAATTTGAAACGTTGTCAATCAACTGATACAGCTCTTGATTGTCAAAAAATCGTTTGTCAAACTCATTGATAACCCGATCGAAGATATTGAAATAAATTTGCTTCAGCCTTAGCGAAGTATTCTAGGTAGAAGTAGTTGCCAAATCATTATCAGTGTAAAGGCCCGAGTTCTGAGTTAAAACAAAGGTTTTTAAATTATGATTTGGTACTCTTTTACGCTTTGCAGTTTGCTGAATTTCTGGCTCATCTACATCAGCTTCTTCTTCTTGACATAATAACTGTTTTGATTCTTCAAGTATTTCAAGAAATGCTGCATCGGACCTGTATTCTTTCAAACATGTAAAAACACTTTGAATGATGGGTATTGCAGAGGCTAAACCAGTTTATTGTTTCTATAAAATAGCATCAGCTGGTTCAATTGAGCGTAAAACTCGCAGTATAGCCAAGAGTACAAATCGAAATTTCAATGTTTTCATCATAGTGAGTAGTCCAGGTATTCTACAATCTCGTCACCACTCAAATTACTAGTATGGTCTGATAAAGCTGTATTCAAAGCTTCTAGCATTTTTTGATAATTCTTGCATACTGCTTCAGCGGTTTTTAAATGACCAGTCCATCTCTGCTCCATTAATCTGAATGTAGCTGATCCTTCATAAAAGGTTTTGAATTTGAAAGTACTGAAGATCTGGTGAATGACACGGCAGTAATCAAAAACCTGTCTAACTTCAGAAACATCTGATGTGACATGAACAATTATTAGATGCAGTTGATGATTGAAGCAATGAACATAGGGTATATTCTTGTTCAATTTCTGTTGAAGCAACGCTTGGACACCACCAAAGGAACCGGACATAATGCTGGCACCATTGTAACACTGGCTCAATATTTGATTAGGATCTAGACCATTATTTTCAAGCACATTGAAAATCAAATCAGTAAGAGAATCAGCTTTAAGTGAAAGTGAATTTTCAATACTGAGGAGAGACTCGGTTGGAACTCCATCCTTGACACAGCAAATGCAAATTGATATGGCTTATTGATTATTTTTATCTCGTGTACCATCCATCATTACAGTATAAAAAGGAACATCAGTCATTTTCACCTTTGATACTGTATGTCCTTTGATACAAGAACTCATCATTGCAATCATTTCATTTTGAATTTCAGGTGATAAGTACAACCCACTCTTAGGAATAATTTTGTAACATTCTTTCAATCGAGTATCTTTATTCAAAGTATATTCAAAAAGGGATTGAAAAATACCACATTCCACATGACTTTCTTCATTGTACCCCCATAAGGGTAATTCTTTGGCACAATAAATCCTATAATATCAAAAATGCTGGAGACGTAATAGCGGTGTTTTTCTAAAACAGACTCGTTAATGTGAGTTGAAACAGAGGCATTTTGATTTATGCGAATACAATACTCATTGTATTTTGATACATTTATTTCATGGGCCACAGTATTTTCATGCTTGGGAAAACCTTTAGTTTTATCTAATGCCTTTTTCCAGCTCTTATAGCCGTAGCCAATTTCTTTACATGAAATGGCTTCTTCTTTTGTTTCTTGAACTCCAAATGATCAACAAAAGTAACAAAGTGCAACGTCTTCATCAGGGTGATATTCTAACCATTTGAATGTGTCATATCACTAGCTGCTAAAGCTTCTACCATCCGATTTTGATTTTGTGTAAAACTTGAGGATGATGCGGTTCAATTTTTGTTCATCAAAAACTAGAGACGAGTTGATTGGAAGAGTTGGCCAATTACATACAGAAGGTTCTGTAAATTAATTATAAGTTTCCGTTAGTTCATTTATTTGATCAAGATTGTAGTGCAGTTTATATGAACGATAGTAAATGAATATTCATATTCCTGTTTCGACTAAATATCTTGTCAAAAAATCAGATGGCATTCACAGGAATACTCTTTGCTCAACTTTGTATCAAGTCTACCCACTAATTTTAAATTATGTGACATTGTTTTCAATGTGAGTTTCTATGGTACTTAGGATTTTCCAACTGTTTTTACTTCGAATTCATGTATTTCAACCTAACTGATTCGCTTAATTTTTTTGTTATCAAAGTCTAGATATCTGGTCTTCAAAAAACTGATCAAAATTATAACCATCAATAATGATTATTCTTTTATTACTTACTGTTAACTTCTCAGATCCCCTACCCTTACTTTTAGTTCAAATTTGAAGCTAATCGGCAGGATGGGAATAAATATATTTTAGCTCCACTACAAGAACAGCAAAAATTACTGTATTTTTACCTGAACTTGGTATCAAACTGGATGAATCGGACTTGGAAGAACACGATGCTGTTGAATGTAATTCCACATCAAAAGTAACACTTCTCGGTGATTTATCATTTTGAGGTGTAGGTATAGAAACTGAAGTGGAACTACCACTGGATGATTGCTCATCCCCACAATCTCTACCATTTCTATCAAATTTTTTCAACCAATTATACATGATATTTCTCAGGTGTTTTACTTCAAGAAGATAATGTCCAAATTTCAACATATTATGATTCTGTTTGTTCTTTTTGAATCTGAAAATAACAAAATATTCAATGATCTCTTCCTTCAGATACTGAGATACATTTACGATTATGATTTACAGATTCAATGGAATGGAAGAGTTCGATTAAAATGAAACTTACCCAGAGGTTGGATTGCAATCTCTAACTGCAAATTGAAATTATTGAAGGTTATCACTGGCAACAACCGCAACGTTGAATGTTATCATTGAGATAAAAAAAAACATTTATTGTTATCACATAATCAGGTTTTTTAACCCACTCTATACTCAGTTTTTACAAGTTTGTCTAGTTTTCCATGATGTAATCAGCATTTTTGGACATTGTGGTGTGAAAGAGGCAAAAGTTTGTCGAAGAAAAAATTTTGTCAAATAAAATTCTGAATACCACACAAAAGCCAAAATTTTCCCAATGGGGCAAATTTTTATAGGGGGGCAAACAAGGATTTCAGGGGGGCTGAGCACCC